>JARHVA010000331.1:735000-1145000 GCA_037957365.1 Torreya grandis
GTATCCTACTATTTCCTCCCTTAGAGGTTGTGTCACCCTTTCCAATTTGAAAGCTGGTATGGTGGGCCATGTTATCCCTTCTCTCTAATGTTATCATCTTTCTCATGTGTTTGGAGGATTTTCATCCTCTTTTTCCCACCACTATATCTATTAGGGAATATACTCTCCTCATCCTATAAAATAATATATTTTTATTCATTCTTTATGTTATAAACATTGTACATACATGGTATGCTTGATAAAATACATATGTGTTGACTAATCCCTACAAGGATTACAAGATTTACCAAGAATTAGTCTCTAGTATGACTAGTGCTTAGCTTGAAAAGGTTGATTATGGTGTCCTTGATCATATACCTCTACCCACCCATAGTATCTATAATCACATAATATAAAACCAACATTATCTCTAGCTAATATAAAAAATAAAACTCGTGTAAAATCAGCTAAATAATTAAAAATCAAAGTATGGATTAAAATTAGAAATATGTAAATCAACATTTTACCTAGGTCTCCCTCACACTAATTAGGGTAAAAATCATTCTTAGAGGCCTCCTCATAATATATATCTATGTTCTCCTCTATCTTGACATACTTTGGAGCCTCACCATATCCACCTCCTAGGTGATGTTATTATGCAGGGTCCTCCTGAGTAGGGTCTTGTTGCTATGGTGGTGTTGTGGGCCTATTTGTTGTTTCATTACTATACCCTAGCGTCAACCTCCCTTATTTATCTATAAGAGATGACCCTATACCACTCTTGGATGAATTGGTTAGGTTATAGGCACCCCTTTCATAAGTGGGTTCCATGTTAATCATACCAATCCACCACTCCCACCTCTTATATGCCCCTATAGACAACCCTAGTAATGGGAAGGTTACTTGCATATGGAATGTCAAACAATTAGGTAAATATATCTATAAGGTGTACCTCAACCTATGAGAACCATTTATAAAGTTGAATTTCCCTAATGAATATTATAATCTAGGCCCACTCATCATCCCATTGCCTAACTATGTCCTGGTAGGGTAGGATGATCAGATCAGCTATTTTTAAAGTCCCCACTATTTAGGTCAAAACATAAAAGGGAACCACATCTATCCATATAGCCTAATGTCCCTAATCACTCTAATTGGTACTCTCCTATCATAAGGGATAATCCACTCATAAATCCAACCCATGATGACCATTGGGTGGTTGATCGAACATGATCCCAAATGAGCCACATGGTAGTTATCCCTATAGGTATGAGTTAATAGCTCTTGGATCTAGGTGTAATAGGCTATTATCTATTTAATGCATTGTAAAATTGATTACCATCTAAATAAAATGTTAGTACTCTTATCTCCCATTAGCTAGGAGGAAAGGATGACAATAATGGATTTAAGTAGGTTGGAGATCAATTATCCCTCAACTCAAGAAATACTCATGTTATACTTTGTACCCACATCAAGTGATTTATCTCTAAAATTATCTTCCTAACTCTAACCCTCATTACTATTATCAATACCCTAAATAAAAACTAACTAGCCCATTATAAGAAGGCTTGTGATCTAGTAGACATAAACAAGAGTGATTATCCACTCTACTTGGGCTTGGGGAAGCATAAGCATATTATGATCATGGTCCCTATAGGTTATAATATCACAAAGTAGTTACCTGTAATTTGAAATGATCTTCACCTACACAATTCATAAGGTCCCAACATAATTAAAGATGGCTAGATTATCAACTATCAAAAGTACCAATACTAAGGGTATCCACTCCTACTCTTGAGCTCTATTACATAGTATGTAAGGTCCCTAAAATAAATAAAAGACCCTAGGTTAGCCTCAAAAACAACTTTTCTTATTTAAATAATAAAAATTGTAAGTTTTGGAGTCTAGTTTTAGTAATCAAAACTACCCATATTTTTAGTTGATAGTTTTGGAACTATCATAGTGGTTACATAACAACCCAAGGTAGAGGTTATGAAACCACTATAGATTGTTATGTAACTACTATAAATCATCATGTATCTACCTTCAATGGTGGTTATAAAATTTCCCACCTATAAATAGTGGTGGTTATATAACCTCTAACATATAAAAGGTGGTGGTTCCATCCTTGAGGTGACTACATAAATACCAGCTTGCAAAGGGTGTCAATTCAATCCTTAAGTAGTATTTTATTGCTAGCCACATTCCCTTAAAAACCCCCCAAAATCCCTAAATTATAACAAAAATAAAAAAAAATTATGTTTTCCTAATATTCCCTCCTCTATGAACATTTTAGTACTATTTTTTTTTGAAATATTAGGTTTCTAATAATATTTTATCAAAAATTTCAAAAATAGGGAAAAAAGGAATGCGGAACAAAACTTACTTGATCCCACCCCATAGATCCTCCTACTAGTATATTCACCATAATATTATTGTTCTCTTCCCATTGACTACTTTCTCACTCAAAAAAATCACAAGAAATTTAGAGCTCAAGAATTATCACAAACAATTGGCACAAATGAAATGGTTTTTGGTAAGTCTTTGAATATACTAGGCCCTAAACTAGCCATTTTAGTTTAAAAACTTTCCAAATTTGGCATATTTTCACAAATAATATCATGTTTATAAATCATATTTTTTTAAAATTATATGACTTATGCTTTAATATTAATTTTCTAATGACTTTTTATCTTTTGTAGCACATTTATGATTTTATAAGTTCTTGACCACTAGGTCCCAGATTGAATCCCCTGCCAAGACTACTTAGGTAGTATGTTATTTATTACACAAATGGTAGATATTTTTATCCATATTTTAATTATTTATTCTATTTTCAATTTTCTCATCACATTGTATTTTATTCTCATCTTTTACTTGCAGTTTTCATGGAGTCTCAACTGGCTTTCTTATGCCACCAAGGCAAAAAAGATAAGCATTTGTAACTTATTATTTCCCTTTTGTATGCCACTACTTGAGACTACACCCTTGTAAATACATGACAATTCAAACATGAAAATGGGAAATATGTATGTATCCAATTTTTGTAAAATTTTATATTCCTAACATGATAGGTTTAATAATGATGTAATAACCTCTTGTTAGGATTGTGGAGCTAAAAGCTTCACTGATGCAAATAGGAGAGGAGGTTGCTGAAGATTGCAGAGAAGTTGGGGTCGGTCTGATCAGCCGACGTCGGCAGGATAGCAAAGGGAAGCAACCAACGTCGGTCATATATCGGCCGACGTCGGTCACCTCCAGGCAGACAGGGACCGACGTCGGTCGCCTGTGTGGTTCGACTGCGAGCTATTTACGGGCAGTTAGCTAACGAACCAAGTGTTTGCATGAAGAGATCTAATTTTAGACTGAGAGCTGCGGATCTAATTATTGTAATTAGATGTCTAATTATTGTTTGATGAGATCTATATAATAGACTCATGGTTGTATTGGAAAGGTGGGCTAGTTTGAGTTGAGCAAAGTTTGCTCCTTCTGTGTGTGAGGTGAGCAAGTGGGTTCCTCCTAGTTCCACAGCAGTACCAGGTGTGTTGGTGCTGGATTGGAGAGCCAGCTGGGTTCTTCAGGAGTGTAGGATCTTGGTCACAGTTGCATGGCCTATATAGGAGATCTACATGGTAAGTAAGATCGTTGATCTACAGGTGTATGTGTGTGCAAGGTCGAGGTTCACAGGTGAGCAGAACCATTGTTTGATTTGCAGGTGTGTAAGGTCATATAGACAGCAACACAACAGGGAGCAGTATCAGGCAGGATCTACTTGGAGTACAGGTGTGTACTCGGATAGAGCCAAGAGGAAGGCAAGGGATTTCCTTCCATAAGTATGGTCTGTTGAAGTGCAAGTTATTGCAGGTTCATGGGAGATCTACTTGAAGTACCTTGAGTACTTGTGGAGCACGTGGAGTGCTTGTGGAGTGCGTGGAGCACTTGTGTTATGCATGGAGCATGGGAGGTGAACACCAACTCTGTATTTGAGTTGAGTGTTGTGACCTGTGAGAGGGAGAGCTTTGGGGAGAAGAAGTACTGTTCACTTGAGGTGTGGGAAACCTCTGTAAGGTGGTGGAGAAGAAGTGGCATCTTCTTTATTGTATTCTTTTCTGTATAAAGTGTTAATACAAGTTGTGTATTGTCTCTCATATGCTGTGTTATTCTGAATTCTAGTTACTTGTTGATTCTGGTTATTTCCGCATATTATACTTGTTTGAAGTTTTGGTAATCAATTGTATGTTTCCGGTTTTGCATCCTGACAAGTGGGATCAGAGCATGTTTGTTGTTCTAGATTCCTGACAAGTGGTATCAGAGCCAGGTTGCAGGAAGCAGGGTGTGTTTTGGTTACAGGGCACTCTCAGGGGTTTCTGATTGAGTGGGAGTAGAGCAACGGCAGATCAAAGTAAGCTAAGAATGGAGGAGTTGAAAAGCACAGACGGTTACTCATGGTCCGATGGAAAGAAAGAGCAGGTAAAAGAACATTGTTGGTTGGTAACAGATTAGCATGAAGAAACTGAAGATACAGATGTAGCAGGTGTTGTTGCACAGGATGTGTTTACAGGTTTCTTGGATAAAGTTGAATCTTGGATAAAAGATTCGGTTGCCTCTTTCCATGCAGCCCCAGGTAGAGGAGCTGGTAAGCCTTGCCAAAGAATTGGCAAAGGGGAAGTGAAGCTGAAATTACAGGCGGCCAACACACAGGTGTTGATGAAGGTCATGCAGGTCCCAGGTTTGGAGATATGGCTAATTTCTTTAGAAAGATTGGGTGATGAGAGATGCACAAGAACTCTCACAGCGGTAGCACTTGAATTAGCTGGTGGTAAGAAAATAGGTATTCTTTATCTACTTGTTTATATTACTGATTCTTCTTCTGTTGCGGAGACGTGGCTTCGTAGGCTTGGTCACATGAGCAGGAAGGAGATGCATGTTCTTAAGCGGAAGACAGATATATTTGATAGGCTTAAGAATTGGAAAGCCTTGGTGTTCTTGGAGGAGATGGCGGACAAAGTTCAGTGGATGAGGCTGGATACATCTGAGCAGGGCAGTTTGGACATGGAGATTGATCCAAAGGAGCTCGCGGGTAAAAAGTCATCACTCACAGGCGAACACAGGTACCGGCGTCGAACAGACAGGTGCCGATGTCGGTCATGTGCAGACCGAAGCCGGCGATGTCGGGCAGGGTAAGACCGGCGTCGGTCATGAGACTGACGTCGGCAGTATGTAAGACCGATGTCGGTCAGGAGGACCGACATCGGCAGCAGGGACACCAGCGCTGGCAGGTTGGTAGTCAGGTACGGACGCATGGAACTGACGTCGGTCGGATGCAGACTGTGGAGTGACCGAGGTCGGTCACTGTAACGAATTTTGGGTGGACAGCATGTTGTCAAGGAGTCTCAAACACCCATACAGAGGACTGAAGGCGTAAGTAGGCCCTCAAATTCGTGTTCCTCTTCTTCATACTTGTTGCTGATTATATAGCAGGAAGGATCCAAGAAACAGGTGTGAGCTTGGCATGAATGAGGATGTGATTCCTTGGAGCAGAACCAGATGGGAGTCTTGGTAGGTTTGCCAGCTGGATGAAAGCACAGAGACGAATGGATTCCTTAGTAAAAGAATAGAGAGAACGGATACGTGAGATGAAAGACCAGGCATATGGTCTTGAGGAAGCTGCAGGACAGTGGTATAGATTTTGACAGGTGGAGGATGAAGCATGGCTTCAGTCGATGTCAGGGTAACTACTGTGGTTTGACTTACCAGGGGGATGATGGTCATGACATCATTTTGTTACTGTATGTGGACGGTATGTTTTGCTATAGCAGGTTAGTACATACAGGGTTTTCTGAGCTAAGGGTAAGATTAGTTCAGTGGCATGTCGAGGGAGGAGTTTGGAGCAGCGGAATTCTTTGACATGGGAGGCATGGAGATCACAGGGTGATTTTGTCTCGAGTGGGAGCTGATGTGAATCAGGTGTTGGTGAGGTTCAGGATGTAGAGCCAGAGCACACTAAGGGCTGGATAGGTACAGTGTCCGAAATCACATGAGGTCTGGTATAGACCTGAGTATTCCCATGCAGTGGGAGCTGTCAGAGTTAGGAGCCAATTCGGGGAAGTGGGTTCTCAGGTTTTCTGAGAGGGACCGGCAGCAGGTGTTGCTATGCAGGGTCAGGACTTCACTACAGGTGTTGTAGGTTCGGATGTGGCAGGTTACTCGGAGGACAGGAGGTACATCACAGGTTGTGTGGTGGGTTGTCTTCAGGTGGGAGCTTAAAGAGGGATACAAACCAGGAAACAGATTAGACAGAGTACAGGTACAGGTACAGTGCAGCTGTTTATCTCCAAGTGGGAGATTGTTAGGATTGTGGAGCTAAAAGCTTCACTGATGCAAACAGGAGAGGAGGTTGCTGAAGATTGCAGAGAAGTTGGGGTCGGTTTGATCAGCTGACGTCGGCAGGATAGCAAAGGGAAGCAACCGACGTCGGTCATATATCGGCCGACATCGGTCACCTCCAGGCAGACAGGGACCGACGTCGGTCGCCTGTGTGGTTCGACTGCGAGCTATTTACGGGTAGTTAGCTAACGAACCAAGTGTTTGCATGAAGAGATCTAATTTTAGACTGAGAGCTATGGATCTAATTATTGTAATTAGATGTCTAATTATTGTTTGATGAGATCTATATAATAGACTCATGGTTGTATTGGAAAGGTGGGCTAGTTTGAGTTGAGCAAAGTTTGCTCCTTCTGTGTGTGAGGTGAGCAAGTGGGTTCCTCCTAGTTCCACAGCAGTACCAGGTGTGTTGGTGCTGGATTGGAGAGCCAGCTGGGTTCTTCAGGAGTGTAGGATCTTGGTCACAGTTGCATGGCCTATATAGGAGATCTACATGGTAAGTAAGATCGTTGATCTGCAGGTGTATGTGTGTGCAAGGTCGAGGTTCACAGGTGAGCAGAACCATTGTTTGATTTGCAGGTGTGCAAGGTCATATAGACAGCAACACAACAGGGAGCAGTATCAGGCAGGATCTACTTGGAGTACAGGGGTGTACTCGGATAGAGCCAAGAGGAAGGCAAGGGAGTTCCTTCCATAAGTATGGTCTGTTGAAGTGCAGGTTATTGCAGGTTCATGGGAGATCTACTTGAAGTACCTTGAGTACTTGTGGAGCACGTGGAGTGCTTGTGGAGTGCGTGGAGCACTTGTGTTATGCGTGGAGCATGGGAGGTGAACACCAACTCTGTATTTGAGTTGAGTGTTGTGACCTGTGAGAGGGAGAGCTTTGGGGAGAAGAAGTACTGTTCACTTGAGGTGTGGGAAACCTCTGTAAGGTGGTGGAGAAGAAGTGGCATCTTCTTTATTGTATTCTTTTCTGTATAAAGTGTTAATACAAGTTGTGTATTGTCTCTCATATGCTGTGTTATTCTGAATTCTAGTTACTTGTTGATTCTGGTTATTTCCGCATATTATACTTGTTTGAAGTTTTGGTAATCAATTGTATGTTTCCGGTTTCGCATCCTGACAAGTGGGATCAGAGCATGTTTGTTGTTCTAGATTCCTGACACCTCTTAATGGTGCTCAAACAAAAACTCTCCAACACTTTATCCTATTCTATTTCCGTCTCTATCAAGCCTCCCAAACCCCCTTTTTATTGTACTTTATATCTTCCCTCACATTGTTTTCACTCCTCTTTTGTTGGTTATAGAACCACCCCTCTAGGTGATGAAACCACCTTATTAAGTTACAGAACCACCACCTTCATGATAGGTTTGTCATGGAGGTTGTGTAAACCACTATGGTGGTTTCATTTTAATAATGTAGTTTCATATTAAAATATTGTTGGTTATGTAATATATATTTTTAATTTCATACTTAGAGGTGGTAGTTACATAATTACTTCATGTAAATAGGGGTGGTTCTATCTCCATTATTTAGTCTTCTAAATGTAGCTCCTATGAATCATTCATTGATTTGTTTTACATTATTTTTATCACACTTCTTGATTTTTATATCCTAATGTTGGTTCAAATTAGTTCCAAATCACTTCCTCTTCCATTTTAAATCATTTTGAGTCCCTCCTAAATTTAAATCCCAATTTAACTTAGTTAAACTCATTCACGCAAGCTCTATTTCTCTTCTACAAGTAAGTCAATTTTGGATAGATTGTGTATCTAAAATATTTGAATTATAAGATTAAGAGTATTGAATCCTTTATAGACATGACATGTTATAATTTATTTTTATATTTACTTTTATTTCTTTCATATTCAACTACATAGTTTTGGATAGGGAGAGAAATTATCCTTACAACCTGATCTTTACAAATAATGTCTTTAACTAGGCACATTTAGTTTCTCCTTGTTTGTATTTATGTCTCTTCTCTCATTCTCCCATTTATGAAAACCATTTATTCATCATTTTTTTGGATATTTCCTAACATCTTAATTTTATTAAAAGGATCTAGCATACTAAGGACCACATTGCTATAAATTCCTTGCCTTTAACTGGTCTACATTAAAATTAGGTTGGAGGTTATTAGATTAGATTTATTTATTTTATTCTATTATATTGTATTAAATCATTATTTATTATTTTATATTCTTAAATATTAATTTAAAAACAAAAATTCAAATTTGATAGGAGAAAGAAATCTCCTCCTTTTCTTGTCTTTGCTAAAAAAAACTAATACACAGATTATTTATTTTACATTCCTTTTGGTAGATATAATCTCATTAGCATAAAATATTAAAATTTAACATTAGGAATAATTTCATACACTTCATACAACATGGTAATTAGTTTTTAGATTAAAAAAAAAACCATTTCTCTTAAAATAATCAATTAGCAAGCAATAAAACCCTAGACAAACTATAGGTAAACAAGAGGTCTTAATATTTATTATTTGTCATTATTTTATATCAATTTTAGTGATTTTATTATTAATATAAATATAAAAATAATAATTCATATTTATTACTTCTTTCAAAATAAATCATTTAAAGCTTGCATGTAATAACCATGAAATTTGGAAAGTTATCTTAGTTTGTTGGTTTGAAAGAAAATTATAAATACATTAGAGTGTTATTGTTTTGGGATAGATTATTTATTTAATTTATTGAATATATATAATACATAATTCACATTATATCTATCTCCATAATCAAAAATAAAAACTAAAAAACCATCTGCACTTATATTTCATTAGATAAAGGTAGGAAAATTCAACATCTTGCATAATAGGATAAATCTCTTTCTTTTTCTTTGCATGCATTGTAAAATCATTGGAAAAGGATTTTAAAAAGTTTCAATTCCATTAATTTTAATTTTTTTTCAATATTTTACACTAAAAATTTAAATTTCATCAAGTAATCAATTTACATCCAAGTCAAACATAATAAAAAAGACAACAAAAAAAGCATTTACAAAAGCCTTGTCTAGCCATATAAGCCAAGAAAAAAAAACATTATTTTAAATAACATATAAAGTAATTACATAATAAATATAAGATAATATTATTATACATTCCCTAATCCCTCTTAGATGACACTTACAAAAACACATGATCTTTTTAGAGAAGGTAATTTCTCTAGGGTTAGAGAACCTGGTTCCATAGTTGGTATTCAATATGATATTAATACCAAGATTATGAGAGATGTATTATGTTATAACCTATTCAATCATATAATTTTAAACTCTCTCTCAATTACTTATAATAAAAAGAGTGAATTCTTGATCCAACTGTCATTATCTTTCACCAATGTAGAGGTCATTATGACATTATCCAGGCCTAGTTTCCCATTCTCACCTACTTCTTATCCTCAAGTCTAGCCTAATATTATATCATTTACATTTTTAGATGACATTAATTAGGCATGTCAAAACCAATAAATTATATATATTTCCATGATTCATTCAACCCAATCTCCCCCATTTTCCTAATCTTATTATTGACCAAGAGCTTCATCTTCTTATGATCTTGAAAACTAAAGGACCTTGGACCTCTATTTATACATAGATTGATGCTCTTAATGATCACCATGACACTATTGAGGTATTTTTGTTCCATCAAAAGAAGCAATTACCTCTACCTATTCCAACTCTCATTTTGACCAACAAATAACCCAATCCATAGCCTATCCATTATGTCATCTACCTCAGCCTAACCTCGAGGACTCAAGTTCATATTATAACATGTGTTATTCATGTATAAATATTCTAGTACATGTGGCCACCAAGATTATAGTAGTACCCAATTAAATATTATTTGCTATGTTATTGGTATGTCCTTGGATTTAATAAATTCATGTAGTACCTTCTATAGTAAACAAGTGTTTGAAATACATTTTTGATAATGAGGTTATCATAATTCATGGTATTCCATATGAATATCCCCTCCAACAAAAATTTATTATTCCTACACAATATATATGCTACACCCCTAACCTGTCACATGTATGGGGATAGTATTAGCCAACTTGTGTCTTACTTATCCCTCTTTGACATTATATTACATTTATCTATGCTTTATTTTTATCAATAGGTTGTCCTATGGAGTAACCATGGCCTATATACACTATATATAGGAGGTAGTGGGTAATCATTTATGATCATATTGTGAATTCTGCTCTTATTGAAGCTTGTGTAGGTTTCCCCCTCAAAGTGGCTTATCTATTATCATATATTTGGATATATTTCAGTCGTATTTGGATATAATTATGCTGTTATACTTAATTATTTAAGTAATTTTATTACAAGTGGTATCAGAGCTGCGATTTGGGCAATCTTGTGGGTGAAACACTAAATTTTTAAATTTTGTGATATATAAAAAAAGGTTGTGAATTTATCTAAAAAATGTTTACTATAGGTGAGAAATAATCAAATTAAGATTCCCTTAAAATTTTAGCTCATTTGGATCTGTTTTACAAAAGTTATCGCTATTTTATGGTTTTTCATAAAATTGCTCTATAGTGCACAATTCAAAGAATTTTTCTGAGTTATTTACATTTTTGGAAATATTAAAATTTTTTGGATATAGTATGTTCTTTGTATATTTTGATTTGAGGCTGACATAACTCCAAAATCACTTGGTCAAAGTTGGGTCAAAAGTGCCAATAAGGGTCGACATCGTAAAACCCTTTTATGGCAGGTCCACAAACTTGAGACTGAGGGAAGGGTGCTGAAACTCTAGTTAAAACTCTGAACAAGGAAGAGATGGAGTCAGAAGGGGGATGTACTAGACCCTTTATACTAGGGTTTTCTAACATAGGTCACAAAGTGAGCCAGCTTGACTATAGTGTGCAAGGCATTCAGAGTGAGGTGCAAGACATACAATCTAATATGCAATCCATACAAGATAGTTTGGGAGATATCATGATGGCTTTGAAAATTAATCAATAAAATCATCAAGCTAACTCTATTTCACAAACCCACTAAGGTGGTTCTCCTAACAAGTCTACTTCAAATCTAACTCCATGGCCATAGAGGAACCTATTACCAAAGGTGGATATACACAAATTTGATGGAAAAGATCCACTCAATTGGCACAACCAAATGGAGAGTTTTTTTGACCTACATCAGATTCCAAGTGGATAGAAGGTTACCATGGCATCCTTGTATATTGAACCTGATTAATTCATTTGGTATTGATGGTTATGTGCTCAAAAGAAAAAGATGACTCTCAATGTCACCTAATCAATTTTTACAAAGGAGCTACAATTACACTATGGTAATAGTGTGACAGAGAATTACTTCAGTCAACTGGAAAAATTGTGATAAACTAGCTCCATCAAGGATTATATTCATCATTTTTAGAACCTATCCTTACGTGTGGAGATAATTTTTGAAGCAAACTTGAATGACCTATTTTTGGGTGGACTTAATGACCACATTCAACATGAGGTACGCATGTTTAATCCACTTAATATCTTTGATTCTATTATCCTAACATGTAGAGCTGAGGAAAAATTCATAGCCAATAAGAAGCAGCTATTCACTCACTTCAAAGATCGTAACATACTGTCACCAACATTTCCTCCACCTACTAGATTAACCAGCAAATTGAAGAGAAGCATGCGAAAGGATTATGTTTTGGTTGTGATAGTAAGTGGAGTAAAGGACATACATGTGCTAAGAAGAATTTATTCTACATTAAGGGACCAAACAAAGATGAAGAAGCAGATGATGCTTCTAATGATGATGAGGAAGATATAGAGGAGGTACCTAAAGATTCCCAACCTACAATCTCTTGTCATGCACTTGCAGGTATTAGCACTCCACAAACTCTTAAGGTGGTGGGTTTCCTCAAGAAATAGAAGGTGACAGTGTTGATTGATTTAGGGAGCACACAACTTTATAAACCATAAATTGGCCACTTGATTGAACTATTTCATCTACCCAACACCAAAATTTTAGGTAATGATTGTAGATGGTGGCACAATTAATTATTCAGGCAAATGCCATAGTATTAAGCTTACTATGGGTGGGTACAATCTTGACTCTCCTATGTTTTCTATTCCCATGGGTAACATAGACATTGTTTTGGGAGTCCAATGGCTCACAACCTTAGGTACCATTGAGATGAAATTCCAAGAACTATTCATGTGCTTTCATTTTGAAGGTAAGAAAATTGAACTACATGGATTACATGAAAAATTTCCACAATTAATTAGTTCACATTAGATGACCAAGATGCTAAAAAAGGGGGCAAAGGGAATTATTGCATGATTATGCTCCATAGAAGTTTAACCCACATAGGTATCTACACATCCTGATCTAAAAATAATTCTTGAAGACCACTCATCTATTTTTGGGGCCATGCCAAAAGGACTACCACCAAAAAGAGAACATGATCATGCCATTCAACTAATTCCAGGTAGTCAACCACCAAATATCAGACCATATAGATATCCATATGCACAAAAGAGTGAAATTGAAAAGATGGTCCATGAGATGGTGGAGGCAAGGATCATCAAGCATAGCCAAAGTGCATATTCATCACTAGTGGTCATGGTGCAGAAGGATGACACATGGAGGATGTGCCCAAATTATAAGGAACTCAACAAGTACACCATCAAAGATTAGTTTCCTATTCTAGTAATTGATGATTTACTTGATGAGTTGCATGGTGCTAATTATTTCACAAAATTGGATCTTCGTTGGGGGTACCATCAAATTAGAATCAAGGATGAAGATGTTCATAAAACTACTTTTAGAACACATGAGGGCCATTATGAGTTTTTGGTAATGCCCTTTGGTCTTACAAATGCACCATCTACTTTTTAGAGCTTGACGAACACTATTTTTAGGCATTTTTTAAGGAAGTTTGTGCTAGTTTTCTTTGATGACATATTGATTTATTGTCAGACATGGGAAGCACATTTGTAACATGTGAAACAGGTGTTGATAGTTTTGGAGAAGCACCAACTTTATGTGAAGCCATATAAATGTGTTTTTGGAGTATAGGAGGTAGAGTCCCTCAGTCACATTATTTCCCATGAAGGGGTCAAAGTTGATCCCCAGAAGATCAAAGCGATAATGGAATGGCCCATGCCAAAAAATCTCAAAAACCTTCGAGGGTGCATTAGAATAACAGGTTACTATAGAAGATTTGTGAAAGGTTATGGAAGCATAGTTGCTCCACTCATTACATTGATAAATAAGGATGATTTCCATTGGAATGATGACATCACCAAAGCATTTGAGATACTGAAAGTAACTATGTACACCACTCCAATTTTGGCTACTCCAGACTTCTCACAAACATTCATTGTTGAATGTGATGCTTCTGGGTCTGGATTTGGGGCAGTACTAATGCAAGAAGGAAGACCCATTGCATTTGAAAGTCATCAATTCAAAGGTAAGAATCTAGAAAAAGCTATTTATGAGAAAGAAATGATGACTATTCTTCATGCAGTTAAATAATGGAGGCCTTATCTGATGGGTAAACACTTTAAGGTGAAAATAGATCATGATAGTCTCAAATACTTTTTGGAGCAAAGATTATCATCTGAGGAACAACAAAAATGGGTAACCAAAATGTTGAGTTATGATTTTGAAATCATCTGCAAGAAGGGTAAAGATAATGTAGTAGTAGATGCACTATCCAGATGGGATGCATCCACAGAAGCATTACCTTGTGAAATGTCCATATTGCAAGTAGAATGGGTGGATGAAGCTAGGTTAGAATGAGAGCAAGACAAGGATACACAAGTTCTAATTTAGAATCTCTAGCAAGGTAATTTAGCCTCTAAAAAATTTGAATGGAAAGGTAATGTCCTATGGTATAAGGGTAGGTTATACTTGTGCAAAAATTCAGAGCTTAAGCATAGGATTCTTGTAGAGTTGCATGCATATCCAATTGGGGGACACTCAAGGTTCTTGAAAACTTATCATAGAATTAAGAAAGAATTATTTTGGGAAGGACTCAAGGGAGATGTACAAAAGTTTGTGGAAGAATTCTTGATATGCCAATAGAATAAAGGTGAAACAATTAAGACCCCAGGTTTGTTACAACCGTTAGCAATTCCTAATCAAAGGTGGGAGGAGGTTTCCATGGATTTCATCACTGGGTTTCCTTCTTCTAAAGGTAAGAATGTTATTTTGGTCATTGTGGATAGGCTTACAAAATATACCCATTTTTGTGCTCTCTCACACCCATTTTTAGCAAGTACAGTAGTGGCTATTTTTATGGAAGCAATTTTTCAAATTACATGAAACCCCAAAAATAATTGTAAGTGATCATGATCCTATTTTCACTAGTAATTTCTAGACTGAACTATTTTCTTGTTTGGGTACTCAGCTAGCTCATAGCTCATCTTACCACCCCCAATCTGATGGACAAACTGAAGTGGTTAAAAAATGTTTAGAGGAGTATCTTCGTTGTTTTGTATCAGATAAACAAGAACATTGGGTTAAATGGATACCACTTGTAGAATGGTGGTATAACACATCTTTCCATACCTCTTCTAAAATGTCTCCATTTCTAGCACTATATGGTTACCATCCACCTTACATCACTTCTTCATTAAAGGTACACACCAAGGTTTGAAATGTGGAAGAACACATTCAACATCAACAAGAGGTTTTGGCTAGTTTGAGAGAGAATTCAGCCTTGGCACAAAATAGGATGAAGCAACAAGCAGATCAACACCGTAGTGAGTGAAATTTTGAGGTGGGTGACTGGGTATTTGTTCATTTGCAACCTTACAAGTATATGTCCTTGAAGAAATAGAAAAAGGACAACAAACTTACTCCTAAGTATTATGGCCCTTATCAGGTTCTACAAAAAATTGGAAGTGTGGCTTACAAGCTCAAGTTACCTCACTCATCTCACATACACCAAGTATTTAATGTTTATTGTTTGAAGAAGGTCATTGGAAAGAAAGTTTTTTCCCAGACAGAGCTCCCAGAACTAGATGAAGAAGGATGAGTCATTTTGGAACCAGAGAAGATCCTCCAAAAACATACTAAGAGGTTGAGAACCAGAGAGATTAGGGAATATTTAATCAAGTGGAAAAACCAAAGCAGTGAAGATGCAACTTAGGAAGGTGAAGATTTTCTGTAACAACATCCAGAGTTGTTCAACGTTGAGGACAACATTGGTTTGAAGGGAAGGGCATGCTACACCCCTAACCTATCACATGTATGAGGATAGTATTAGCTGACTTGCGGCTTACTTATCCCTCTTTGACATTATACTACATTTATCTATGCTTTATTTTGATTAATAGGTCGCCCTATGGAGTAACCATGGCCTAGATAGACTATATATAGGAGGTAGTGGGCAATCATTTATGATCATATTGTGAATTTTGCTCTTATTGAAGGTTGTGGAGGTTGCCCCCTTGAAATGGCTTATCTATTATCATATATTTGGATATATTTCAGTCATATTTGGATATAATTCTACTATTATACTTAATTCTTGAAGTAATTTCATTACAATATATCAGTTTAGAAAGCTAAAAAGGTTTAACCTACTCAAATACTTTAGAATCAAATGGTCAACTCTCCAATAAAACCTATCCTTGAAAACCCACTTAATCAATGATTTTTCATAGATTCTAGAGAACCATTCTCTACTCCAACACATCCTATATTTGTATTATATGACATTAAGAGTGTTCTAAAATGAACACCAACACATTAATATACTACATGATGGATTATTTAGATTCATAAAATTCACAATACTATACAATATTCACAACATATTATAGATTATCATTATGATAGTGTCATTTGTGCTAGAGATAAAAATTGGTTATTAGATTTTGAGTTGAGACTAGATACTTTACAGTGGCATGATAATTTATATACCTGTGAGGTCATACTTCCTATGTTAGACACAAGACATATTGATTGTGAGAATATTTTAGGATTCATTAGTAAGAACATGTTCTTTTTTCAGTTACATACATTTAAATATGTGTGTGTGTGTGTGTGTGTGTGTGTGTGTGTGTGTGTGTGTGTGTGTGTGTGTGTGTTATACTTCACAAGTGTACTTGAGTGAGTTATATAACATACAAGTTCTAAAAACTACTATTGGTTCTTCTGCTAGTAAATTTGATAGATCCCACAAGGTTAAGGAGACTAAAAAGAAAGTTCCTCACACCTATAAAGGAAAAGACATTGATTATAACCCAAGCCCAATTAATCCTTCAATCCATCCAAACAAAAGGTATATGACTGAGTTTAATGATTCTCTAAAAAATATTGTGTTGCCCCTAAAAAAATAGAGTGTGCAATCCCCTACTAGTAAAAATCCTAAAGTTGTCACCATAAAATTTTATGTAGTGAAGGTTAATCTAGCTGTTAGGTTTATTAACAATGAAGATAACCCTAGGTAGACTAATATTCTTTCTGAGAGGAGATCTAAAAGATTATTTAAGACTAATTTTCAAAATAATACTAGTATCAAAAGTAAACACAAATAGAGCAATGATGTTTTAGTTGAGGATATTACTTCTGATTCCCCTTTTGAGGAAAATATATATAATTTTTATGGAGTGGGTCAAAGCTTAGAGGAAAAAAAGGATCAAAAAATTCATTATGAAGGTTATGAGGAATAAAAACAATGTGATGAATAGGGTGAGGAAAGGGAATTTAAGATTTATTAACATAATTAGTTTCATGGGAATGATGACTTTAAAGGAAATCATTTATAGGACAAGTATTTTGAACATATCTAGATAGATTTTGGGAATTTTAAAACTTAGTTAAACAATTTTGAAAAAAAATTAGTCGTCATAGCAACCCTAACCTTCAGGGTTTATCAAATAGGCTTCTCAAAATGGAAGAATTTTTTAACAAAAGGATTAACTATTCCACATGCCAAGAGAGCTCGAGTAACATGTTTGAAATGTGTCAAATGTTTCAAAGCAAAATTGGGAATTTGGAGAAATTCCTCAAGGATTTGGATAAATTTACTAATGGGATTATGACTACCACTTCTAATGAGGTGAGTAAAATTAAGACCCAACTAGAGAAATGGAAACATCTATAGGATGAAGGCTATGAAAAATATTAAAGACAAAAGATTTAAAGAGAATCATCTTCTTGGGAGGAGGTATGGATGAAATTGCAAAATTATTGGAATATTCCAAAGTTTTAGTTTTACTATTTGGGTTGTTATTGAAGTTGTGTTCTTGATATGTTATGAATATTTTATTTTTATGATCCTAGTCATTTGGTTATTATCAAGATGGATAGTTACAATGCTACTATGTCATGTATTATGTTACTATGTTTTTGGGTCTTAGCTCCCTATCTTATTTGGGGTTATTATCAAGGAGATTAAGTTTCATAATGTCATTATGGGGGGTTCTTTTTTGGGGTTTTTTTGTAAATGGTTAGTTGATTCTTTCTCAGGTGATACCCTAGTCCTTAAATGGTTATTATCAAGTTTTTTTATTATAATTTTGTACTGATCTACCATTTATATGGGTTTGGGACCCTTTTCCTAGGTAATCATAATAAAAAACATACAAGTTGTCATTTTCATATGCAATTTTTGGTGGTGATATTGTCTCAAACCTAAAAACTTTACATAAACAAAATTGTGTTTTTCTAGATAGTCATGCACTGCACTATTTTTCAATTCAACTAGAATTTTCCTAATGAACATTGGTTCTAATTTTTTAGATTCAAAACAACCAAAATCCTTGTACAACTTATTTTCATCACAAATTCACTAGGGCATATTTTACACAAGTTTTATCACTCTATGACTATCTCTTTTGTTTTGACTATAATAGTGTATATTACATGAATATTTAATTATTTTTCTCACTTAATTTAACATTTTTATCTCAATGGACATGAGTTGGTGTGTATTATTATATGTATACAAATTTCACATATTCATTTATTCTTATTTTTATTTCTCATTTACTTCAATCTTCATGTGTATTCATTTCTCTAGAATGTGGATAATTGAACATGTCCTTGTTTGTGTCTCTCAGTATTAATATGTGATTTTACGTGTGTGTGTGGGTGTCTATGAGTGACATTTTAACATTTACATTGTGTGTTTCCCCTTGGCCTTCTTTATTTATTTATGTGTTCTTGTACGTACTCTTTCTACGTTTGTCATGGCCATGACTCTTGTGCATTATATTTTTATGAGTTTTTTTATGGCATGATGATATCATGCATCTCTCTAATTTTATAATGTGATGATCAATATCATGAATTTTCCCCTAGTGGCTCTATATCAATTTCAACTATTTAGTATATGATCATTATTCATTGTGGGCCTAATTACTAACATCTATCTAGACATGACATTATGTACACTTAGTTTTACATATTTCATACTTTACTATATTTATTATATTATCAATATGATGTCATGATATCTAATTTTATTATTAATACAACATATTTAAATATTTATATAACATAATTAGAATAATTTTTATTTTGAGTTATGTTATTATTCAAACTTCATAAATCACCTCAAAAAGGGGGTATACATAATGGCTTGTCTTAGAGACTATGTAGAAACAATCCACTACATAGATATAAAATAATATTATTTGCTTAATTGATCATAATGCATACTCATTTTTTACCTATAAATATTATCTAGACAATACCACACCTTTAGGATAATGGCATAGGATTGTATTGTCCAAAACAATGTGTTTTCATCCCAAAAATTAGAACAGTATTTTCCAAAATTCTCAAAATCATACTTACTCTACATAATAGTTTTTAGTGGTCACTAAAAAACAATTCCATATTTTTACATAAGATTATCATATATTTTTCTCATATTGGGGGCATCATGCATGGCATTTGATCCAAGTTTTTACTTAGATATTTAGTTGATATCACTCAATTATCAAAATCAATACACTCGTTTATTAGATTGGAGACATGTGTGTAACACATGATCACTTTCTTACTTAGATTTACACCAATTTATGTATAAGGAATGTATATTTATGTCATTATCTATGTTTTATACATCATACTTAGTTAATTTTAATTTTTTCACCTATTTTTCACTAGAACAAGTCTCATTCCATTTACAATGGTGGATTCAACATTTATGCATTGGTTTTTACAGTAAAATGATCCACTAGAATTCATACGAGGTCTTTAAGTTACTATACTACATTGAGTTTTAAAATGATGAATTCAATTATATATTGATTTTTAAATCACAAATTCTATTACCAATTAAGTACTAGGGAATACATAGTCCAATCCAAGTGTTTCAACAAAGAATTTTCCAAGGGTTATACCCTCTCTAGTTACAAGTTTTTACACTAAAAAAAAACAACAGTTCACATACATGAAAAGGTGTATTCATTCCTTCTTACTTGATTTATAATTTTCTTGTCTTTACTTTCATATTTTTATCATAATTAAGGACTTATTTATATATGTTTCATTATAGGTTTGCATGAATCATAGTTCAACATGTGTTATACATCCAAAAACATTCTTCACATGTCAGCTCATGTATAACAATATTCCTTTTACCCTAGAACTTCCACTTTGATACATTAATATAATAAATTGGGATAAAAGTGTAGTCACTAAAATTAATTTTTAATTCTAAAATAATGCACTTGTGATCACTTCTTATGCACACTTAACCTATGGTCATTTCTAGTTTTTAAAACCAATATTGTTCAACTTTTATGTGGATGATAGTATATATTTAGGAAACTTTGATTTTGAATGTTCCTATTCCTCATTCTAAGTAGCATAAACTCATTATTTCATTGATTTATTCTTTCAATTTATTTATCTCTATTCCTCAAATGAAACCACTCCTTTAGGATAATCCTGTAGGTTGATCATGGTTGAATCCACTAGTTTCATCCTCTCACCAATTAATAACCAATTTCAAAAATTTAAATTGAATCCAATGGGTCATCCCACACATTTTTAAAGCCCAATTTGAATAAAGCCCTAAAATACCATTATATAAGCATATTTTATACCCATTTGATCACTAGATGATAAGAGGCTCCCATAATTGCAAATTTTAGATATATCATAACTACACATTAAGAATAAAATATATATTATTCCCATTTTTGAGAACATATAACCCAAGTATCCCTAAGATATGTTTAAATCCCAAAACAAGGTCATAATTCATAGTTTCAAGAACATAAGCACAAAAGGATTACACTAACACATCATTTCACTAGTATTATACATACACCATCATAACATGGGAGCATTACATAAAGTTTTATCCCTATTTGGAGTCTTAGTATGTAGTAAACACTCAACACATAGGGTATCAAGGTCAAGAACAACCCCATACCCTTTCCCATTGCCACCACATTTATCATATTTCTTTTTCCTTTTCACTGAGATAAGGTTTTGAGTGAAGAAGTTATATAGTGGATCTTTTATCAAATCAAATTTATTTAGATATATATATAGGATATATAAGTGAAGGCATACATATCATAATTTACATAGAGAGGGAAATACCCCAAAATATTCTAGCACATCGTATAAACAACAATGCAGGTCATCCTAGTCAAAATACTATAGCCTTGTATTAAGATAATCTAAATCCCTATTTTTGATTCACCACAGCCTCATACATCCTCACAACCAATATCAAAGTCACTATTGCAATCATGTAAACCTGAGTTCCAAGTAAGTCATCCATTTCTTAGTGTTTTTCCCTTTTAGAATATTTATAAAAAATATTAAGTTGAAAATGTGTCATGTGTATTTATTTTATATCTTATTCACTTTGATTTACTCAATAATTTATCTTAATTAGATTAACATTTATTAATCTCCAAATTTTGATCAAACAAATAATAATAATAGATCATAAACATGTCCTAAATGTAAAACATAGTTATAATACTATCACCAATCATTGGATAGAGAAAGAGCAATGTAAAATAATAAATAATGTTTAATTGGTAGATTTTAAGATTCTTAATTCTCTATAGATAAAAACACTTTAAGATACACTACTTACAATACTACATTTTCTATTTGATAACAATTTTATCACATTTCCATCTACTCAACATCGAGTTGTGGGGTGTATTTTAAATAAAAAAGGTGAAGTATATTTCAATTATAAAAAAATAATGGGACATAATACATACCAATGTGATGCATTACATAATTAAACTCAAAAATATAAGTACAATGACATTATTATGGTTTTATAATACCAAGAAGAATAAATAATATCAAATCTAATAAAAGCAACAACTATGACAACAACAACTAGAAATAATACTCAATAAGATCCATTAACTATTACTATATTCATGGAAGGAAACTACTACAAAAATGTTCCAATTTATGATAACATAAAGCATTCCATGTGTAGTTTCAAAAGTTCACACTAGTTGGGACACAACGTCACATTATTACATATCAATGTAAAGTGGATATAACCTCTTAGATATCTCTTCTTACCAATATATTGTGGGCTAAAGCTAGTCAATACCCATATGTATCATGTCTCTTTAACACACAATGACCTTCACATTAGGATAAAATTGATTTCAATAGATGAAGGGTATAGTAGATTCAACCAACTAACATATCACTTTCTCACATAAAGAAATATTGATTACAATTAGACATGACGGTGATGCATGTAATATAGAAGCACAATATTCATAACCAAAAAATGGTACAGTAGTGAACCAATCATAACTAGAAGAATAAAAATAAATGTGATCATATAACCTCAAAAATGAACTAGGATATTATGATTTCAATCTTGATGAATGTGAACTACTTTTAGATACATGATTCGAAATTTTAAATATTCTAAAAAAACAAAAGAAACAAACAATTAAAAAAATGCAAATGTAGACATCTAAAATTTCCCACTTCACCACTAATTTTATCATTAATCATATTAACACCATAATTACATCATTTTCTTAGAATTCCCTTTCCATCCCTTCCATCTTACTAACTTTATCCTTCATCCCATCAAACCTTTGTACAAATTAATCATCTAATTAACACATTTATTTAACCTTTAACTAGGATTTCATAATATTTATGAGTTTTAAATTCCTTAAAACCTACCTCCAACTACCACCACTAAGGTTACTATAAATCACCTCCTTAATACTTGTCTAATCCCCACCTAATCCTCCATTTATTAACCTAACCACCTCTAGAATCTACTAATCCTCTTAGAGCCCCACACCACCCTTTTCTAGATTTTTTTAGGAATTTTTAATTTATAAAATCCAACTACCAAATATTCACATTAATTCCAAGCCACTAATATCCTTCATCCATGGTATAAATGTAAATTCAATTCCTCCCAAGTGGTTATATATATATTGATATCTATGATCCCATGTAAAAGCATGACTCTTATATCTTTGAATCTTGAAATACAATAGCACTATCATCAATTTATCAAGCCATACATAAACAAAGTGTTTCTAATTTGTGAGCCATTAAATAATAATCACACAATCAAATATCAAGCATAAACTCATCTCATAAAGCACATCCACATCATAAGGAGGAGGATTCCAAAGAAAATTTTAAGGTATAAATTTTGTGTTTATATCCTATTTAGTTTGTATTTTGAATTTCCTTTTTATTAATCTCTATCTAAGGTAGTGTGATTAGGAATAAATTAGGAGATTTAAGTGTTTATTTCATGGTTTCTAATTATCAACTCTAATTTTATCATACTACATTATGCAAAGCTAAGCTAACATGATTTAAGCATACATAAAGCAATGTTAATTATTTTCTATCCCCAAGGTCACCCTACAGGTATGAAGGGAGAGAGTACATAATAAATTATATTAAAATTGAATAAAATGGATCAAAAAATGTTTTAAATGATTTTTTAATTGTTTTTTTATTTTACAAATAGACCTACAAACAAAAATTTTAGTAGTTTGATAAATGAGTTTGAGGGGAAACCTTAAAAACTCAACATTGGTAATTTGAATATTTATCCTTCGACATTCATGTACCTATAGGTTAGGAAAATAAATGTCCCTTATTTGTAAAAATTGACAAATTCAAATAAAAACAGTTTATGATGGTTTTCTTCCTCTCACATTGAAATCAAAATATAAACAAGTTACCTTGAGTGAGGTATTTATCTGTAATATCATAAGTTTCCACTGAAACATCTTTATTTCATGAGGTGTACCAATATATATATATATATATATATATATATATATATATATATATATATATATATATATATATATAATCATAGATGAAGGATGGATAAATATTGATAATTTTATTAAGATATATAAGTATTCTAAAGAATGAAATGCATTAAACTTTTTTGATATTTTATGCAATATTAAATCATAACATGAATATATAACCAACCATAGTATAGTGATTAGATATCACAAATTTTAGTCTCCAAGATTAATTACTAAAGTTTAATAGTGACAACTAATGGTAATTAGACAATGAATCAATTTTGATGGCTGCTATAAATTTGTTTAAGGAATTTTTGGGATATTGTGTGACTTAGTCAAATCAGATAACCAATATTCAAATGCATTAAAGTTCGATCTCACAATGCTTAATTATTCTGAGTAAGATAATTTTTTGACAATTTTTGAAAATCCAATTATTTATAAAATACAACATCCATCATTCTCTAATTATTAATCCATGATGACACAAGAAAAAAATATCTAAACCTATTCTAATCCAATCATTATCATATCAATCCAACCAAATAATTCTAATCTATATGTTAAGCCTATTCATATCCATACTTATCAAATCAATCACCCCCAATAATAAAAAACAAAAAATACAATCATAAACTTGCCTTGATCCACATCGATTTAATCACCCCAATTATATATATATATATATATATATATATATATATATATATATATAATACCTAAAAAATAACTTGATTTAAATTCACATCATAGATTAAAATCTTTATCACACAATCATAACCAATATCCAACCTTAGCTTGATTTAAATACTAGACTTGATCAAACTTAGAAACCTTGTCAAACACCTTATTAACCAAATCCAACACCCATTTACAATCTGAATAAACATCCCCTACACTCACCTAAATCACACCTTATCTACCCTCAATATAATAATGCATCCATTGATCACAACTTAATTCATAAAAAAACATGACATAATGATGCAAAGAAACTCCTTCATCCTCTGCTAACCCAAGCTTTGACACCTACAATTAGCAATTCATGCAATCAACCTTCTCAAAGTACTCTTATTATTCAGCTCTCTCTCTCTCTCTCTCTCTCTCTCTCTCTCTCTCTCTCTCTCTCTCTCTCTCTCTCTCTCTCTCAAATTACTATCATTCTATTTATTAATCATTTGATCAATATTATTTAATACTCTCACTCTTCCTTAAGACTACTATCAAACATTCATACTCTATCATTCATCTCATTCTACTCACCCATTAATTTAACTCACACCCATTATACTTTACTAGTCTTTGATCAAATCATCTCCACTCTTGAACCAGGTCTCCTATAGATAATTTTCATCTTGGATAATATTTTTTAGGTTAAACAAACTTATCTCAACTTATTTCAACCCTCGTTACAAACTCAATTGTTTACTTGACATCTCAATTCCTCAATCTTGTTTCATGACTAGTAGCCTTTTTGTGTGTTTATGTCTTGTACAAACTAGTATGGTGGAGATTTGGAACAATAAATATTTTTTCTAACACCCTCTATCACTTACCTTGTCTCTATTAAATTAAAAAATCTAACTCCCTTACCTTCACCCTTTTTTAGCTCCTTCTCTCCAATTAGCCCTTCTAGGCTTGATTAACCATATTTCACAACACGATCTTCAAAATCTATACATATAGAGGCCTTATGTATATAAAATATTATCCTTTATCATGTAAATATCCTTAAAAATACAAAATTTCATATATTTTCATCAATTACAACACAATATAATCAACCTTTTCCATTTTTACCCTAAACTAGGGTTTCTTGTGTTTTGTCACAACTTGAGAGGTTTGATAACTACTTTAATGGATTCTTTTTTAAATGAAAATGTTTCAAATAGCATAATATGTTATAATATACCTATGTGAAACCTTTACCAAGCTTTAAATTATTTTATATAACCTCTATCACTATCAACACATGAATTCCATGATGTTTTCTAACATAATCGGCTTGTGTTGAAGCAAATACAAGGCTAACACTTATTTGACTCATCTAAGAGTTTATTTTAACATTCCACAAACATTTTCATTCATTTTTTTGTCTTTCATCACCACATTCATGCTCTAATAACCTCTATCCATGCTTGTAACCTACTATGTAGGACTTAAACAAGTTTCTTGACTGTATTTGATTAATAAGGTATACACAAAATGGTTGTGGTCTTGATCTCATATTATTTTAGGAACCAATCATCATCTCAAATTCATATAAAGTAAATTTATTGATTGGTTTTCTACCTAAAATCACCTAGGTTCATGCAATACATATTTTAAATTGATTCCTTCTTCATGAAACTCTTGATTTCAATGAACACATACAAAGATTCTTGTCATAGTCCTACAAACTTATCAAACTATAGTCCCAAAATATTTAAAGCTATTAAACATCAAAATACATCCATGAAACAATGTCAACATAGAGATATAAAACATCACCTAATTCTTTTTTTACTTTTATTGATTTTTGTGTATATACATTAATTGATCTATCACCTAGACAAATTATAGAGGTTTTTTTTACATTTTTTTCTCATTCACCATGCTTCTCCTCCATGCCTCTATCTCCATTAACTTGTAACTAACTTCCTACTAACTACCTACTAACCTCTCTAAAATACTACCATCTAATTCAAGCCAAAACTAATTACTTACACCTTACACATATGAATAACTACTTTTTGATGACTACTTTTCATATCAACTACCTAGCCATGGTGGTGCATTACACTTGTACATTGTTATTTCACTCACACACCTACCTAATACTTCATAGCACCTCAAAATTCAATTTATAAGCATTATACTTCAAACTATATCACCTAATACCCTTCAAATCTAAAGTCTTAATTTAAATTCTCAAAATTATGTTTTGGTGGGAAAAGTTCCCAAGCTCAAGAACCTTCTGAACTAAGATAATTATTGATTTAATCATCTTTCTTGGGTCATTATAGGACATCTAACACCAGTCTAAGACAAAAATGATGAAAATACACTTGATTACATGAACATGTTTTATGCTTTTGCATCACATAAGAACCCCCTTATCTAAGCACATATCCCTAACCCAACCCCAAAAAGTTATATTTCAAACACCTAATCCCATCTAAGTCTAATCCAAATCTCATATTTTCAAATCTAAATCCTAAGGTTGTAAAAACTCACCTTAATCCAATCAATCCCCCCAATACCATAAGCCTATTTTTATTCCCATTAAAATAATCCCCCTATCACACCTCATCATAAACCATGAACTTAAGCATCCAATCTTAGCTTCCTAAACAACCTAATCAAGTTTGAGTCACCTCATCAACCAATCCAATCTAATGTCTATTTTATCCAACCTAAGTTGGGTCTCTATCACTTAGCTCACAATCCCAATGTCAACTTATCTTACATCAATAAATTCAACATCAAGGGTCTCTTTTACCCTAGTCAATCAATCTATCCTTATCGATCATGAATCCAATAATTTGAGCTATTCAAACCCTAGACAAAACCCTTAATACAATTAAATAATAATCTAAGGTCACATCCAAAATAACCTTAATCAAATCAATCATAGTGCATCTAAGGAGCTAGTTAGAACCTAGTCAACACTCTTAATTCAAACAAATCATCATCTAATGTCACATCTAAAACAATCCTAATCTAATCAATCAAATTCTATCCAAGGAGATAGTCAAAACCTAGCCAACAATATTAATTCAAATCAAGTCGTCATCTAGGGTTACATCTAAACAACTATAATTTATCAATCTTGAGGCTTGTCTATGATTATCACCTATCCACATTCTAGGGTTATCCATACCATAATCAGTCCTATTCAAACTCTCCTACACCCAAAATTAATTTATCAGATCAAGTTTATAAAACATACATCATCACCAATAAAATCACATAAACAATCCAAAACATCATACAATCCATCAAATCCATTAAATCAAACTTAATATTAATATAAATTAAGCCTTCATCAAATAATCCAAATTTGATCCACCTCTCCTAACATCCACCACTCATTTCCTAATATCTCTGTTAAATCTCCTACACCTATTGATTGGGTCCAATGAACATCATAATATCCATCTTTTCTTCTATTTAAATCCATTATGCCAAAAATATATTTGGATATCACCCAATTCTATAAATACATTTTTTAAAATAAGGATGACATCCTTTTACCACTCCTATAAATGGGGTCCAACTTCTTATAGACTTTGATCCCTTAAACATAATCTCCTTCATAAGTAGGAATAGTCAAACACATTTGCATCAAGATAAACTTACTCATATCCCCCATGCTATCCAATTTTATACCCACTATTTATAGCCTTAATCATGACATCCCCTATCATATTAGTAAATAGAAACCTATCCTAACAACCCTGACTAATACCAACCTCGCCTTAAAGCCACAAAAAATACAATGATGTAGATATTTCCTACCATCACTACACAATATTAATAATCTAATACATAATAAAATGATTACACATCCAAATAAATCCTTTAACAAAGATAATATAATCCTCTTTGTGAATCCTTAGAAGCCATTTTATACCAATTAAATATAACAAATTTAATCATGTATCCACACACTAAGATTTTCAATCTAACCAAATCTAAGCCCTATTGGTATAGATAAGGTGAATATTGTCAATACCACAAATTCTAAGTGTATTCTATTAATATATGCTCCACATTCAAAAAGTACATCCAAAATCTAATTGACCATAGTGATATCAAAATTGAAATCAAATTAGATACATTCATGTTTATGAGTGAGCATGAGGGGATATGACAAGATTCCTTTATATATCATGATCAAAATATCCCATTTACAAATCAATATCAAGGCAATGAATCAATATTTTAAAGATGCCATCTTTGATATTAAACCCATATTTTACAAGGCTCACTTTGATGAGCCTATAAATGTGAATATTCACATACCTTTAAAGATCATATTTTTGATGAGCCTAATACACCCATGATTGAATAATCACTTTTAATGAATCCATATTCAAATAACCCATCATTGACCAATCATCCATATTTTATCTCTCACATAAAATCCCCTATTTTAAAAATTTCCCTTATCCTAAATC
This sequence comes from Torreya grandis, assembly GCA_037957365.1. Taxonomy (NCBI): domain Eukaryota; kingdom Viridiplantae; phylum Streptophyta; class Pinopsida; order Cupressales; family Taxaceae; genus Torreya; species Torreya grandis. The sequence goes on from JARHVA010000331.1 coordinate 763,787, forward strand.
CTCTATCACCAAACATAGATCGAATAATTTACTTACAAATATCACTATTCAATAAGCCATCCTTGTGGCCTTAATGTAAACATTAGTAATCAACAACATCAAAAAAACATCAATATCATCAACACTAAGATCAACATCAAAATCACCACCATAATAAAAATCATATGCAACTCCTATATTGATAGCATCATAACATTAACACCATCAACATTAGGGTCAACATCAACATCATTTGAAATAGGATCGACATCAAATCTATCATTGACATCTAAATTGATATCAAATTTAACATCAAAATATTCTTCAATGTATAGACTAGAATTAGGAGCATACATTATTGTCTACATATCTCCTATATATTGATATAATAACCTTAGTGATCCTTCTATGATTCTTGAAGAAGTTTTCACTAGAATCAAAATAGGTCATCCTAGTATCCACTACAAGGATCATGTTTTAGATACATACCTATTTTCTAGACTTTATAACACAACCATTTGTAGGACACTGAAATCAATGGTAGTCTTTGGTTTCCAAAATTCATTCAAATAAAAAATGTTTTGAAACCTATGGGTTAACCTAGTTGTCTTATTAAACCATACCATGAGATATTTTAAAAATGTGTGGTATAAAAATAAGTCTAATCATTCTCATTTATCATCTATAAAATACCAATCAAACACCTACTAAATCTAAATCAATCAATTTCACAACCAAGTTATTATGCCCTTCATCCTTGTTTTCATATCAAGCATAAGAGCAGTCATATTATAGGCCTAAAATTTTTAAAGAGCATCCCATGAGTGATATTTGTCAAGTTATAACTTATATAACTACACACATAATAATATAGTATATTACACCTTATACATATGATTTACCATACATAGGGGAGAACTACGTAAGTCTAAGGCCCTCCTTAGAATATCAGCTATGTAGGTAGTGCCCATGGACTAAGGGGTATTTAGGGTTATATTGACACCATGAGCCCACTAATCCATTTTTATAAAATTCATTTCAAGAGTGAAAAATGGTGAATATCTAGGGTTTTATCAATAATTAATAGTGATAACCTAAATCCCAAATCTAAACAGATCAACAAAAAGTTGATAGAAAACCCATAATGATGAAATTAGTTGCATTTAGATCCAGTCATTATTTTATACTAGATACCTAAATCATATTTAGACACTATCATTGATGGTAGTGTCCAAATATGATGGTAGTGTCTTCATCTATAGAATTACAATTTTAAGAATCTAATAAATTATCCAAAATATTGATCCTACAAACTTTACACTTATTTATAGTCAATATTTGCCTATACATAATAAACCCAGCTAAGTATCATTTCCCTTTGGTATTTAAATCAATTGAACTTATTTAAAATCAATTAAATTATATATTTATCATATCTTAGTATTATGATTCAAAATATTTGTTTATATAAGTTTGTAGTTAATTGGCCTCATATAGATTATTCTACCACCCTTTTTCTTTAACTAGTTCTATATTGTTAACCCTATTCCCCCATTCTAAATTTAGGGTTAGACATTTGGTGAACTTAACCTATGAGTCTTCCCTTGAAAATATAAATTGATCTGTGATTTTATACTTTATTATTTTCTTATATCTAACTTTTGATTTCAAACTTATTCAATAATTAAAATTCATAATTTCTTTTAAAAAATCATGTATGATTTGGATAAAAAAGAACATTTTCCTCCTTCTAACCCTAATGAGGGTAATATCTACCATGCCTCTAATCAAGTCCATGTTATCACTACTTCAAGGGGTAATGTGGTCCATTATATCATTTCCAATGAAGATAATCAATATGTTCATCAAACCCCTCCACCTTCCACATCTCCTTTAGATGGTGTGTGTATGCATATTCAAGATGAAGTCCATAGAGTTTATGGTTATGAATATATTTAATATTAAATCATCCTTAAGATAAAACTAATATAAAATTTTCAAAATAATTTTATTTAAAATATCACATTGTAAAATAATATTACATACCTACAAAATCCAACATATTCTAGTGTTAATCATGTATTTACATCTTCATCTAGTAATTCTTTGTCTAACAATATATATATATAAATATATTATATATATATATATATACATATATACATATATATATATGTACATATATATATATATATATATATATATATATATATGTATGTATGTATATATATATGTGTGTGTGTGTGTATATATATAGATACATATATACATATATATATATATATATGTATATATATGTACATATATATGTATATATATATAGATACATATATACATATATATATGTATATATGTATCTATATATATATATACATATATATATATATACATATATATACATATATATATATATATATATATATATGATAAGATACAATAGAATTCATCTAAAATAATTAATTAAAAAAGTGAAAAAAATTATAATAATATTCCACATGAAATTCTAAGATAAATTATTCACAAAAAAGTGATTCAACTATCTCCTCTACATCCTATAAGGAGATCAAAACACTATTATGTATATCATAAAATGCATTCACATCATACAAATTAGTATTTTTTCTTGAAGAACAAAATATAAATGATAGTGGTGATCATATCGTTAATACATAAATCAATAAACCAACTCATATTATGAGTACCTCTCCTAAACCACAAGCACCAAAACAACAAATATGGGTACCAAAAGATAACTTAGAACAAAAACACTTACAAATTCAAAACTTAGAGAAAGAACAAAAGTTTAAAAATCAAACTCCATATAAGTAAATAATAATTATAACAAGATTATTTCTAATAAAGGAATTTAAAAAAAAATAACCCTAAATTGCTATAACCCCACTAGGTTTAACCCAAAAAAAGTAATTTAAAAAAATATAATAATCTAAACCAGATTATTCTCAATTAAGATAATATATTTGATCTTTAACTAAATGCATCTTATATAAATAAATGGTTATTATTCATTTATATAATGATCAACTAGCAACATTAAGCATTATTACAAATTTAATCTATCACAAAGTTTATATCTATTAAATATTATCTCAACCAACTGCTAAAAAGTTATATAATAAAATTATATAGTAAGAGCAGCCAACTACTAGTTATCAAAGTATAATTATACAAATTTTTACATTAGAGTGAATAAAAATATATATATTATTCCAAATAATAACTAAGTATCACAATCTTATATATATATATATATATATATATATATATATATATATATAATGTAATCACAAGTATAAGTATCTATCGGTTGCGTACTAGAGGAGAGCGAGAGCATAATCATAGTGATTTTCCACACCAACCACATACCATAGATCCCATACACAATTTCCCAACTAGGGAATGGACCTCCCTTCATGGATGAGTAGATGATAATGGTGTAGGTATAGATATGTCAACTAGAACCTGTGTGTTTGTAAGATATTCATTACATGTAACATATAATAAAAAAATCAATCTAACATGGCCTTGTGCATATGTGCATATTAATCAAATAGCTGAAATAATAACATTTAACTATAAATAATACTTTGGCCAAAGTTTTCATATAGTTTAAAGATTAAATAGATCAATTATATTCACACACACAATCAATCAAATTGCATTTATTCCATGTATTAATGAATATAAATAAATGCATAAGAACCTTCTCATAATATTATTTCCTTAGTCTCATTAATACCATAATTTACTAAATAAGTCATATACAATATTTCTATGGAATTCTCATATAACAATACCACAATATTTAAATACAAAGGAAATAACATGAAATAATTACATGTTATATAATAATAATGTAAAACCTGTTATCATATTTGCTAAGTTTATATACATCCTAATATATATCTCCAAAAAGATAAAATTACAAGTAATTTGATTCCTAACAACATTTATAATAATTAAGTATTTACCAATTTTATGTAAACACACCACTTTTCATAGGAATTATAATAAAAGTAAACACAATTCAGGAATTTCACATTAAATCCCAAGCTATTAAACAAATATAGTAACCATAACATTCATTTATTATAATCAACAACTAATTATCTCCCATTCAATTAATAACTAATTTGACATGTTATAAATCAATTAAATACATCAAAGTTTGCATATGAATACCTATATTCACTATATACAAACATATATTTACATAATAACTTATCCACATATACATATATAATATGTATGTCCACTTATATTTATATTTTTTTAAGACTCTTAGCCACTTAATTCCTATTAACATGCACACACACTCGTGCACATGCATGCGCACGTGTGCACACACACGCACGCACGCGCACGCGCGCGCGCGCACACACACACACACACACACACACACAAAACTTAGAAATTATACACATAGATGTTTATATCTATGAGTATGACATAGATACACATCTATGCATATAATTTCTAAGTAATATGTATGTATGTATTCATATACATTTTTATGAACTATTCATAAAGAGTAAGGTGATGTTTTTATGTATAATTCATAATTACATATATATATTTATATATTTCAAGTTTAATAATCTCTCCTAAGTTCCCATCTTAAGAAAAAATTAACTCAATTTTTAAAAAAAATCACATTAACACCACTCAAAACCTAATGTCCCAATTAAATTCTTTAAAACACAAAATTCTAAATGTAAAATATTCTATTGTGTAACATATGGTACACAACTTACTGGAAACTATTTAACCCTTATATTAAATGTTTACATTATCTCTATAGTTAAAACTTCATATATTATTTACAAATATTTACGATCAATCATTGTCCTCACCATATAACACTATCAAGTTAACAACTCACATAATCTTATGAAAATTATCTCACATACCAAGTTGTTTATTAACAAGGTAAGTTCATATATTAACTTATGTACCTATTTATTATACTAATAAAAAATATATATACATTCATGAATAAATATAAAAAATTGCATGTATCAATGTAAACTATATGGCTAAGATATTTCTTCTTAAAAAAAAATCAACACATAACCATAGATTAAATAGACTAACATAGTCTTTATCCTTTATCAATCCACAACCATTTACCAACATACTTAGTGAGAACTTAGATATATACCATTTAACTATGCCATTTAACTAAATGTCAAAACCCAATGGTCTACATAACTAAATAACACATACAATTACAATTCATGTAAAAAAATGACCTATTATTAGCTATATGTTACACTCATATTTTCCATTCACTTGTTTTATCAAATTTATTTTATACTCAGTTGTTACCTCATGAAAAATAGAATTAACTACACAACCATGTAAATATCCACAAAAATCCTATTTTCATTTCGACACCCTAATGATCCATATAGCCATAATAATATATCTAAGCCATTTTTTTTACTAATACACAATCATTTAACAATTTATTTTACACAGTCATCTATGTAACTAAATCAAATTGAAATCTCCATTTCATTCATAAAACCATAATTAACTGAGTAGCCAATGTTAACCCCTAGTCATTCTATTCCAAATAATACACATATCCATTTAACAAAATGGTTATACACAGCCATTTGAAATTATAAATGAAATAAAGATAGTCATAATAACTATTCACAAAATTTCATTTACATTCATAATATATTATATAACCATGCTCATGTTTGCCTTTATTGAACTAGTGATTTGATTGTCTAGGGAGATTTATATTCCCATAAGGTCAAATCCCTAGTTCAATATTAAATAAATAAAATTGCTAAAAAGCCATTTAACATTCCTTAATAACTAGAATGACATCAACATAGGTATGTAGGATAAACAAAAGAATAAACCCTGCCTCCTAAATATTGTTTAAGAAGATTTTCTACCTCCCTATGCAAAAGAGACCTTATTTTCTTCTATATCCTCATTGTCAACCATGACCTCCTTGTATTCCAAAAAAATCATCATGTTTTATTATTCCCATATCCATTTGTATGCCACCAAAAATCCCTAATTTCATGGTAAACCCATCTCCATCCATAAATTCCCAAGAATGACTCATAATAACACCATAAAATCTTTGCATGACTTAAAAACGTCTAGCTTCAACTTCCAAAACAACATAGTCACCTTACTATCTCCTCTCCACTCATAATCAAACCCTAACGCTCCCAAGTTTGCAGGGCCCAACTGAGCAAAAAAGAAGTATGACTCCCAAATTAAGGTTGATAAAAGTATTTTTCAATAAACATAATATGTATGTTGATAATTCAAATGTATATAATAGCTTTCACCATAGGTTAACATAAAGTTTCATACGTAGTTTAACCCCTTAGGCATTCAAAAACCATGTCACCTTAGGTACCACATTAGTCACCTTTACCTAGGATATAAGTTAGATAATGTGTATAAAATCAATTTGTTAAATGATCTACAATGTAATTTATTTCCATGCCATATATAAATATTATATAATGATATTGTTTATATTGAATGCTTGCAAGTACACACCTGTATGGATTCATGTAGTCAACAATTCATGAGTAAAGTCATCTAAAAGACATATGTAATTATAATATTTCTTAATGGAAATAACATAATAATCATAGAAAATAGTAACCACTATAAACATAACCAAATAATCATCTAATCATGGATCCAAAACCAATCAATATAATCAATCATGAAGTAACCAAACACACCAAAATTGAATCAAACATATAAATATTCATTAGTAAATAATCATGCATTTAAGTGTACTATGTGGTGTATGCAGGGTTCTTTGTTAAAACTTTCCACCTCCAACATAATCATCTACAACACCTCCCTGATGATACTCTCCCTCCATATCTCCTACATCTACCTCAAAAATGTAAATAATAGTTATCCCATAACAATGATAATCAATAAAAATGCTTCTAAATCACAATAATACGGAATAAACATAATCCACATGCATATGAAACTCATGTAAAACTAACCAACAAGTAATGAATCACATAAAATAACCATTTTATGTCTATCCATACATCAGCATAAATAAAAATAGTTTGATACAATAGTAATTAAAAAAATTAACCCCACTAATATATATTTAATGAGCAAATCAAGTTTAGTGAGGAAATTAGGATGTAACATCTTTTCCCCAAAAATTGGTCATCATCTCGATGACATTTTAAACCAAAGTTCTAAAATTAAATAACACATAGTAGAAAATAAAATAACATCAATAAATGATCTAAATAAATAAATGTGGAAACAACATATATAACTCATCATAGTCCTCCCAAGTGGCACTATCCTTAAAATATTGGTCTCACTAGACCTTTCACTATGACACTTATCTATTATCAAAACTAAGTTTGTGAGTGTTAATTATTCAGATTGGTTCTACTCTGACCACTTCAAAATACAAAACTTGTAAAGCATTCCAATCCAATACATGTGAAGTTTCAACTACATACTTTTGAGATAGGACACATGAAAAACAATATGTAAGAGAGATAGATCTAGTGCCAAGGCAAGCCTATATGCAATGGGATTGATCTCTTACAAGACCTCAAAGGGTCCTATTGTCTCCAAATCTTTCACCCTAGAAGAGCATTATTCAGGCCTCCATATTTGATCAACATTAGGACATTTATAGCCCTATGGGTGTGCCTATAAGTGGAAATGAACCTCTAGGTTGAAAGGGTTAGCTCCTTGTATTAGCTTTTGTGCAATAAAATTTGCTCAACTAGCTTATTTGGATGAAAAGGGTCAAAAATTTGTATAAACGAAAATCCTAGTCTAAAATGGTGATACACCAAAATTTATTATCCACATGTATGCCCTATATGTTTGCACAATATAACATAATAAAAGCTATTCTTTAAGCTCTAGAATATTCCAACATAAATATTTCAATGTAGAGATAAAATGAATGAGATCACACAAGGTAAGTAATTGGAAAAATAACATGTATAGTCAAAAAAAGGGTTACACATATGGAAAATCTCATATAGCTATAATGCAATATACATGACATAATAGATTAGCTCTTTAATTAAAAGCATGAAGGACAAAGAAAAAAAGGATAAGACATCACTTACCTATCACTTTGTGTCTCTTACATGCCTAGGCAATGTCCAAAACATAGAAAGAAGATAGATTTACGCTTCTTTGATCAAAGGTAAGAAAATGGCAAAACATTCCACTAGGGATTCATTGTACTATCTATGTGTGAAATAATAATACCCTAAGGGTCTTATTTATAGTAAAGAGAGAGAGAGGAGGGAGGTCCTTTGAACCAAAGAGAGGAATCAAATCTATTGGAAGTTATTATCCTTAGTTGCATTTGATTTTTGCCAATGATGCTTAGTAGGGCACTCTAATTGATCTATGTCACCTTATTAAATGCCATGGGCTTGACCCTATGAATATTCTTCCCAATGGTTGATTAACATAAATAGGATACTTGGGGAAGTCATAAAAAATGGTCCTTATCAATGGAGCCACTTGTTAGAAATATCTTTCAACCCTAACTGCTTCTCTTTGGCTTGTTGATTTATTTAATGGCATGGAAAAGGTCACTTTCATTTAGTTTTTCTTTATCCTTCACTTTTGATTTCTTCTCAAGGAAATACTTAGATCATGGTTATGCAATTTTGATCTACTATTAGATCAAGCTTATAATCTAATTAGTTCCAAAATTTTGATTTACTTTTGTCTAGACCCTTTCAGGTTTTATGAATGACTTCACTTATAAAATTGTATAAGCAAAGCACTTGCTTAAACCCAATTTGCACCTACATACCAATTTGGATTTTCTATCCTACTTTACCTATAAAAATTTATAATAAAAACACCTTAGGAAACTCAGTTTGCACTGCCAAGACCCTTTCAATTTTTCCAAGCTCTTCTACTTATAAAATTCAAAAGTTAGGCATGTTGGGAAACCTGATTTGTACTAATGTATTTTAGCACATCATGAACCATGGCCCTAACATCTAGTTTTCCACCTTAAACTTGATGTCCTATGGCACATCATACATTGACCCAATGGCTAGTTTCCACCTTAAACTTGATGTCCTGTGGCATGCCATGCATTGACCCAATAGCTAGTGTGTTACTTTAAACTTGATGTCTTATGGCATGTCATGGGAAATATAATTGGGTTTGTGCTCAAGCAATGGCTTAACAATTTTTTTGAAGTATTTCCTTCAGATAAATGTCTAAAGGAATTCCTTTTGGAATTTTGCTTTCAGGCTTTTTGGCAAAGGAAAACATGTTCCCTTGAGAACTTTTCTTGAAGGACACCTATAATAAAGTGTCCTTCAAAAAAGTTCTAAAGGACACTTGGGAAGGGATAAAAGGCCCCTTCAAAAAATTATAAAGGGAATTTCCAAAGGAAATGGCCCTTCAAAACTTTTCTGAAGGGCATTTCCAAAGGAAATGACCCTTCAAAACTTTTCCAAAGGGCATTTCCAAAGGGCAACCTTTATGGAAAAATCCCTTAAAAAAAATCTAAAGGGTAACTTGGAAGAATGGGCCAAAAAGTAACCCTTTAAGAAAATTCTTGAAGGGAACTTGGATAAAAAATTTCCCTTTGGATAAATTCTAAAGGGTCATTCAGGAAAGGGCTAAGGCAAAAGTGACTTTAAATAAAAGTTTTGAAGGGATGTTTGGGCAAAAAGTACTCTTCAAAATTTTTATAAAGGGACACTTGGGTGAAAAATTACCCTTCAGAATTTTTCTAAAGGGTCACTTGGAAAAAAGAAGTGCCCTTCAAAAAAATTCCAAAGGGACACTTAGGGCAAAACAAGGCAAGTGAAGTGCCTTCAAAAAATTCTGAAGGGCACTTCGAAGGGAAGTGGCACTTCAAAAAAAATTTGAAGGGCACTTTGGGGCTAAGACAAAAAAAGGGATAAGTCAAAACAAAGCCAAGGTGAAAAAAATTGAAGGGAAAGTAGAACAAGGAAAGACCAAAATAGTAAAGGCCCAAACATAAAAAATGAGCAAGGAAGAATGAAAACTAGTTGAAGAGGAAACACAAACTAGTTATGTATAAAAAAGGTCAACATTTTGGTGATTTCTAAGGGAGACATGCATGTTATGCCTACATCCTTCCATTGGGCATGGAGTCATGCAAGGAAAACAAAAGCCAAAAATAACAAGCCCATGGTTGAGAGCAAATACAAAAAAAACATAGTAAATCAAACACAAGGAAAGAAAACACTTGAAAGGGAAACACTTGTGCTACAAAACATGTAGGGAAAACAAAGACAACAAAGGAAACACACAATAACAAGTATTTACAAGACATGGCCAGTAAGGTCTAGAAGCAATAATTTAAGTGGAGCCCATTCATCATAATAGGTAGCTCTTCTCCATCCATCTTGGATAGTTGAAAGGAGTTTCTTTACTTGCACTTGTTGATGATGAAAGGACCACTCCACAAAGTATCAAACTTTGTATGCATGCCTAGTTTTTATCTATCCTCATCCCATCTCAAGACTAAGTCTCCTTATTTAAACACTCTTGTCCTTGTCCTTTTGTCAAAGGATTTTTTTATGAGAACTTGATGGTGTTCCAAATCTTTGTGTGCATCATCTCTTTCCTCCTACAACTACATTAATTCTATCAATCTAACCTCTATGGGAGTGTTTTCAAGTAATTCCAGCTATTATGAAAGTTCTAAGGTAGGGAGCTCTTGTGATATGGATAGCCTAGCTTCTCTCCCATAGACAAGTACAAAGGGAGATTACCAATTGACTTCTTGGGAGTGATTTTGTCTACCCATAAGGTTATCTTCAACTTGCTATGTCATGCTCTTTGATTGGTTTCCAACATACTCTTGATGATATTGATGAGGTTCTTGTTGGTAGACTCATCCAATCCATTACCTTGAGGGTAGTAGTTGGATGAGGTACTCAAATGAACTCCACTCTTTGCTGCCCACTCAAAAAATTTAGCACCTATGAAAGCAAGTGCATTATCTAAGATGATGACATGAGAAATTTCCAACCTTGTTACAATGTTGTCATAGAACTCTAAGATAGAATTTTTGTTTACCTCCTTCAATGCAACAACCTATACCCACCTTGTGAAGTATTCCATAGCACTCAATATCCATTTGTGTCATAAACTTGATGGAGAGTTGATCATGACAATGAAGTCAAGGCCCCATTACATGAAAGGTTGGTCCACTTGGATAGGATTCAATTGAAGAGCTGCAAGATTTTGCTTTCCAATAAAGAAAGCACATTAAGGACAAACCTTAGCCCAATGATAAAAATCCTTAAAAAGACTAAGCCAATAATAACCGGCCCTCATTATCTTTTAAACTATTTTTCTAGGAGAGAAATGATCCCCATCTACACCATTATGTAACTTCTCTAGTAGTATATCAAATTGATCATTGTTAATGCATCTTAACAATACATTATTCACATCCTTTTTAAAGAGAATGACATCCAAAAGACAATAGGTAATAGTTTGTAGCCTAAAATACCTCCTTTGAGATTTTTTCAAGCCATTGGGACACTCACCATTTTGAAGAAAACCAAGGATGTCTTGTGTCTAACTTTGATTTTGCATTTGATCAGTCGGTTGGGTTTGAACTTGATTGAGCAAATCTTGCTCCTTTGGATCTTAAAAATTATATGCTAAATTTTCACACAAATCTCTTCCTCTTACCAAGTTGGTTACCTTAATGTCAACATCATATTCCATCACTTTCGTGATCCATCTAGCTCTCTTTTCATTGAGATCCTTGCTTAAGAGGAACTCCTTAGTGCTAGGATGGGAAACCATGACATGAATCTTGTTGTTGGAAACCATATGCTTGAATTATTTCAATCATCTAATGACATTTAGGGCTTGATTATCCATTATATAATAGCTTACTTCATACTTCTCTAATCCTTGGCTAAAGAAAGTAATTAGCTACTCAACATCTTCATCAGTCTTTTGCATAAGCATAGCTGAGATTATGTTGAGGTTAGTAAAGGTATAAAGTATGAACTCTTTAGAAAAAATCAAATTTAAGATAATAGGATATTTTTCAATTACTTGCTTGATTGTTTCAAAACTACTCTTACCTTCCTTTGTCCAAGTAAAAACTTGGTTCTTTTTTAGCATGGTTGTGATAGGCTTTACCATAGTTGAAAATTTTCAGATAAACCTCTTTACAAAGTTTATTTTCCCCAAGAATATTTGTAGCCCCTTCTTATTTTGAGGCAAGGACAAGCCTAAAATATCTTCAATCCTTTTGGGGTTAGTAGATAAGCCTTCTTTTGAAACAACATGACCCAAAATCTTACCTTCATGGGTAGAAAAGATGTACTTCTTTGGATTGAGGGATATGTCATACTCCCTACATTTCTAAAACACTTACCTTAGATGTCCATATGATCAACAACATCCTTTGAAAAAATATTTATATCATCAAGGTAAATAAGAAAAAACTTATTGATCAAACCTTTGAAAGCCATATCCATTTCCCTTTGAAATGTAGCTCCAACATTGGATAAAAACAAATAGCATCTTCTTGTAGGAAAAGGTCACCCACTTTGTGGTGAAGGTTGTCTTGAATTGATCCTCTTCATTTACCAATATTTGATTATAACCTGAATAACCATCAAGAAGTGAGAAACATTGAGAACCTAAAACAACTCACAAAATTTGTTTCATTGAAGGGAGTGGATAATGATCCTTGAGAGACACTCTATTTAGATCACAAAAATCCACACAAAGTTTGATTTATCTATTCTTATTTTTAATCGGCACAAGGTTAGCTACCAAAGTTGAGTGTTTGATAGGAAATATAATCATAGACTCAATTAACTTGGTCAACTCTTTCTTTATGAGTTCTTTTATCTTAGGATTGATAGGCCTTTACTTTTGTCTTACTAGTTTAACTCTGGGCTCCAACTCAATGGTGTGATGGGCTAGACTTTTATCAAACCCTTTCAATTCCTTGTACTCCCAACCAAATATTTCATTAAAATCTTTGTATAATGCAATAAAATCTTGCCTTTCTAGCTGAGAACATATCTTGCCAATCTTCGAAAGTTTGTCTTTGAAAATTATAACTCTCACATAGTTTTCCTCTTTTGTTGGCATGCTCATTCTTTGATTCTTATTTTGATCATCCTCATTGAAGGCACTCTCTAAGGTAATCATCCCCTTGGATTATTTATTTGTCTTTAGTTGTATAATTTTCTCTTCATAATGATTATGTAACCTCTTTTGATATCTTGAGGAGAAGCCTACCTCATTATGAAAGAAGTGTGTAATGTGTTCATCACTTTCAAACACTTGCCATGACACTTAATTATCAATAATGTAAGGTGTTACAATTATCTTTATATGAGATTGATCCTTTGCTTTTGTTACATTAGTAGCTAAGTTAAAATGTCCTCCTATTGTAGCCAATCTATTAGCATGTTTGTTCAAGTCTCTTGATATGGGTTGTATGTTGAAGGCATCAAAGTATTCAAGTAGATCCCATACCCTATGCTTATAAGACTTAATAAAGGGGTTTTTGGTTGTAGTTTGACTTCTTAATTGATGAATGACTAGCTCACTATCTTCATAGACTTTCAAATTCTTGATTCTCTTCTCTTTGCCCATTAGAGACCATGAACTAGGCCTTCATATTGTACCATGTTATAAGTGAAATTAAAGTGAAACCTATAAGAAGAGTAGTAATGGTTCCTTGATGTAGAAACTAACATGATGCTAGATCCTACAACAAATTTTTTCTTTGAACCATCAAAGAACATTTACCACATGCCATCAAGTTTATGATCCTCATTGGTGAGTGAAGGAATTGGAACATTCTCTTCATGCATACAATAAAATCCCAAATCAGTCTCTTGAATGAAAGTGTAAGAATAAAGGCCATGTGTTCAATGTTTTGATTATCAAGATAAATATCAAAAATACCTTCAAGAGGGGAAAATGTTTCACCATCCATGACCATTTCCTCTTCTTTACTGATTAGACAATTCTGATTTGACATTGTCTCCAAGTATGGCCCAATGTGGAACCTTGCTAAGGGATGAGTCCTTATAGTTACCTTGGTACCATACCTTATCCTAAAATATATAAAAGACCAGTTAGTAAAAAGGTATCTTCCTATCTTCACTGTGAAGTCCCTTGATAAGCATATAGCAAAGTGTGTTGGAAGGTCCACCACCATAATGTCTTGCATGTTAGGGAAGCTTGGGCAACCATGTAAAAATAATTTCAGACATTTGACCAATTATACCATCTTGGTTAGATTCCCATCTAACTATGACATGCCCTTGATATATGGCTCGTAGTTTAAACCCAACTTATTAGCCACTACTTTAGGCATGACAATAGTGGTTGCTCCACTATCCATAATACAATTATGGACCAACTTATCTCCCATAATGAGTGTGTGGTATAAAGTGGAGGATTTTTATCCTTTTTTGAGGGCTCTAAAATATGATTTGGAGAATTTTTGAGAGCCACACCATTATGCTTTGAAACTTGAGGAGTCACATGAATGCTTGCTAGCTAATCTTGCAAAATCTCTTTTTGACTGGGTATATGTAACACTTCCCAAAGGGATATAATTGCCTTGGTGATTTTCAATGAATCAACAATGTTTAGAGAGGGATAATTCACCTTCTCTATCATTTTTTATGGTAATGAGGGAGCTTGAGTCTATTGAATTACAATCTTGGTATCCCCTACTTACATTATAATTTTATTGGGGAACATGACTTGCAGTAGGTGTAGCACTTTGATTGACACTTGGTGGTCTTAGAGATGCATCATTTGGATTTACCTATGGTTCTTGGCCTTATCCCGATTCTCTCTTTTTAGCTCTTGTATTCGATATAATTGGCATGCCTTGAGTCAACACAAAATCATCTTTTTCTTATAAATTCATCATTCCCACACTTGGACTACTACCTTCTCCATGACTATCCCTTTGGCTGGGACATACTTCTTTTATTGTCATGTAGGGAGTATTTTCCTCTTGTGCTGTCAAATCATGGTTAGTTCCTCTATCATCATGTAGAAAATAACCTTGAGGATTCCCCCTTTGGTCCAAATGATCCTCTCCTTGCACTAGATTTGCATGTACTAGAACAACAACCTTTACAAGAGGAGTAGAATTTAGATTATATGCATTGAGTTGCCTACTGTAACCTTGTTGATTTTTTGGTCTCCCTTACTAATTGTATTGGTATGGATCTCTATATCCTTATTGAGGATAGTATTGTACATTAGGAGGAGCACTTTCCTAATATTAGGATTGCTTGATCTAAGCTCTCAATGATCTAATTTCTTCATCCTTATCCACAACATTATCCACCTTCTTGGGAAAGGCTCTTGGATTCACATTCACATTAGAAACTTGTGACATGATTGGAGATTCAAATGAATTATGGGATAATAAAGGCATGGAAACTCTTGGAGGAAGTTTTCTAGCCTAAATTAAGCTATTCTTAGTCTTAATTGCTAGCTCATATACACCTAGAAGAGTGAATCCTCCCATTGAATACAACATAACATTAACATCAGTACAAATACCTTTAAGGTACATTGGGAACACAAAGCTAGGAGGAGGTCTCATGATTGGTGGTAACCTATAGCATGTTCTTAGAAATTTCTCATTCAAATCTCCCATGGATTCATTTGGACCTCTTCTTATTACAATCAACTAATGTAATATGGAAGCATGATCACTCTTATTTTCAAATCTTGTTAGAAATAGATCTTCAAAGCCATCCCAACTTATAATGCAACCCCCTTTTAATGTTATATACCACTCAAGTGATTTACCTTTTAAAGACATAGTAAGTAGCCTAATGGCTATGTTGGCCCTAGTAACATTATAGAAATTACAAAAATTAGAGATGTCTCTAATATGTTCAGAAGGGGTAATAAGACCCTATCATTTGAAACTAAGAAGAATTTTGGTAGCATTTAGAGGGGTGGGGTCATATGTAGGAAGTTCTATTGGGTTTTGGGTATTAAAATCAGGGAAGGGTTGATGCCTATCCATATCTTCTTGATTATCTACTTCTTCATTTTTAGTATCTTCAACTTCCTCAACCTCTTATTCCTCTTCAAAACCACCCTCCTAGTCTCTCTAAGTGATAGGAATGGTTTAGGATGCTATTCTTCAAAAATAACTTCAGCTAGAGGTTTTTAGTCAAATATCCTAAATGACCTAGTGAGGATAATGAAGTAAACTACGGGGAATTTGGTCTAGAACCAAGGATTCTCACCCTTTGGAGTCATCAAATGTTGTATTTTAGAATAAAAATGATACTTATCAAGACCATCATTCACCTTGACATGAAAATAACAAATAATTTAGTCCCATCGGGCATGCTAGAATTATTGTCTATAAATCTTGTACCCTAAAAGATGGTTGTTTAGGCCTCTTCCATATGTGGGAAATGTTGGGATATTTTTAGGCCAATGGGTATGCCTATGAGTGTAAATAAACCTCTAGGTTGAAAGGGATAGCTCCCTATATTAGCTTTTGTGTAATAAAATCTACTAAAATAGCTTATTTAGATGAAAAGGGTCAGGAATTTGCATAAATGAAAAGCTTAGTCTAAAATGGTGATACACTAAAAGTTATTATCCACATGTATGCCCTATAAGTTTTCATAATATATTTGAATATAAGCCTATTATTAGAGATCTGTAATATTATAACATAAATATTTCAATGCAGAGACAAAATGAATGAGATCACACAAGGTAAGTAACTAGAAAAATAACTTGTATAGTCCATAAAAGGGTTACACATATACAAAATCTCATATAGCTAGAATGTACTCTACATGACTTCTTGGATCAAATCTTTGCTCAAAATCATGAAGGATATAGAATATAAGGATAAAACATCACTTACCTATCACTCTGTGTCTCTTTGATGCCCAATAAATGTCTATAACTTATAAATAAAATAGACTTATGCTTCTTTGCTCAAAGGCAAGAAAATGGTAAAACATTCCAATAGGGCTTCACCATACTATATGTGTGTGAAATAAAAATAGCCCAAGTATATTATTTATAGTATATAGAGAGAGAGGATGGAGGTCCTTTGTGTCAAAGAGAAGAATCAAATCTATTGGAAGTCATTGTCCTCAACTGTAACTAATTTTTGCCAATGATACTTAGTAGGGCACTCTGATTGATTTGTGTCACCTTCTTGAATTCCATGGGCTTGCCCCTATGAAGCTGATTCCTAAGAGCTACTTAACATAAATGGGATACTTGGGGAAGGCACAAAAAATTGTCCTTGTTAATGGAGCCACTTGTTAGAAATCTCTTTCAGCCCCAATTGCTTCTCCTTTGCTTGTTGATTGCTATAATGGCATGGAAAAGGTCACTTTGATTCAGTTTGGATTTATCCTTCCATTTTGATTGGTCCTCATGGAATGACTCTATTCATGGTTTTATACCATCCATTTGCCATTAGATCAAGATTATAAGCTAAGTAGTTCCAAAAATTTGATTTACTTCTATCTAGATCCTTTTGGGTTTTTTGAATAACTTCATTTATAAAAATTTATAAGCAAGGCACTTGATTAAACCTAATTTTCACCTGTAGACCCATTCAAATTTTCTTTCCTACTTTACTTCTAAAACTTTATAAGTAAATAACCTTGGGAAACCTAATTGGCATTGCCAAGACCCTTTTGATTTTTCTAATCTCTTCTACTTATAAAATTCATAAGTCAAGCATGTTGGGAAACCCAATTTGTATTAGCATCTTTTGGCACATCATGAACCATGGCTCCAATGGCTAGTTTTCCACCTTAAACTTGACATCTTGTGGCACATCATGCATTGACCCAACAACTAGTTGTCTACCTTAAACTTGACGTCTTGTGAGACATCGTGCATTAACCCATTGGCTAGTTTTTTGCTTTAAAATTGATGTCATATGGCATGTCATGGTCAATTCAGTTAGGTTTATGCTTATTAAATGGCTTGACAATATTTTGAAGTAATTCCTTTAGACAAAATTCTAAAGGAATTCCTTTAGGAATTTTGCTTTTGGGCTTTTTGACAAATGGCAACATGTTCCTTTAGGAAATTTTACTAAAGGACACTTGTAGGAAAGTGTCCTTAAAAAAAGTTATAAAGGACACCTAAGAAGGGATAAAAGGGCCCTTCAAAAAAATTTGAAGGGAATTTCCAAAGGAAATGGCCCTTCAAATTTTTTTTGAAGGGCATTTCCAAAGGAAATGGCCCTTCATAAAATTTTCAAAGGGAATTTGCAAAGGGAATGGCCCTTATAAAATTTTCCAAAGGGAATTTCCAAAGGTAATGGCCCTTTGAATTTTTTTTTAAGGGAAACCTTTTGGTAAAAATCCCTTCATAAAATATCTGAAGCATAACTTGGAAGAATGGGCCAAAAAGTGACCATTTAGGAAAATTCCTAAAGGGCACTTGGACAAAAAATGTCCCTTCAAAAAAAATTTAAAGGGGCATTCAAGAAAGGGCTAAGGCAAAATTTCCCTTCAAAAAAGTTCTAAAGGAACACGTGGGCGAAAAAGTGCCCTTCATAATTTTTTTGAAGGATCACTTGGACAAAAGAAGTGTGCTTCAAATTTTTTTTGAAGGGACACTTGGGGGAAAATAAGGAAAGTGAACTGCTTTCAAAAAATTATAAAGGGCACTTCGAAGGGAAGTGGCCCTTTGAAACTTTTTTGAAGGGCACTTCAAGGCTAAGACAAAAAAAAGGATAAGGCAAAACAAAGACAAGGGGAAAAATAATGAAGGAAAAGCAAAACAGGGAAAGACCAAAAAAATAATGGCCCAAACACAAAAAATTATCAAGGAATAATGAAAAATAGCTGAAGAGGAAACACAAATTGGTTATGCAAAAAAAGTGTCAACAGGTCCCACATTTCTAGGTGAAAGCCTTATTGATTTACCAAAATCAATCGATCTCTTCTTAGGATTAACCCATAGAAATACTTTATCACTAAAATAAAACTATCTTTATGTAATTTTTAGATCATCATAAATTTTATGCCTATCATTAGCCTTAGCTAAACTTTGTCTAATTGACTTGACCTGCTCCTCCATTTCTACAAAAATTTCAGGAACAAATACTACCATGTCTTCAAGATTGTCCCAATTGATTGGTGTTTAACACCTCCTTTCATACAATGCTTCAAATAGATCCATATTTATATCTTATTGGTAATATTTATTATAATAAAACTCTACCAATAGAAGATATTCTTACCACTTTTATTGTTGATCCATGCAATACATTCAAGCAAGCTCTTCTAGATCATGGTTAACTCTCTCTATTTATCCATCCATTTATAAATTATATGCAATACTAAAGTTCAATAGTGTTCCCAAAGCTAAATTTATAATCAACCAAAACTTATATGTCTTTCTTTAATCTTGATTAGAAATTATCTTCTCTAGAAACCCATATAACCAATACACCTATTTCATGAATATTTTTGCAAGCATTGGTGCATCATTAGTTAAATTACCTAGTATGAAGTGAGATACCTTGGTTAGTTTATCAACTACTACTAACATCATATCATGATAGCTCCATGATAATGATAAACCTTGGACAAAGTCCATACTAATTACCTACCACTTACATTCTAGTATATCATTAGGATATAACAATCTTATGAGATGAACATTTTTAACCTTCACATGCTAACACTCCAAACAATGTGACATAAAATTCATTTCATCTTTTTTAATTCCTTTCAAAAAATAGAGAGGTTGTAGCTCATCCATGAACTCAGTTGCTATAAGATGACCTGAATAAGGGGTATTTTGCAATTTTTTAGTCTTTTACTCCTCAAATTCTCTTTATCAAGTACATACATTCAACCATTGTGCCTCAAGAGATCATCATTATCTAAATTAAATCCTTAAAACCTAGATTTATAAGCATCCTTTGACAAATATTTATTAACATTATTATAAAATTCATCTCCATGGGTGAATTTAATAACTTGATCATGAAAACTACTCTTAATAGTAGCCAAAACTATTATGTACCTTCTACAACTTAGGGAATGAATAACACTTTTTTCCTTGCCCTTGATGTACCTAATATAAAAATCATAGTCAAATAAGAATTATAAAAATCTTTGATGATAATTAAGGTTTATTTGGGTGAAAATATACTTGAGCCCCAAATTTTTAGTCTTGAGCTCAAACAACATGCCCAATAGATAATGCCTCTAATCTTGTAAGGTATGTACTACTACAACAAATTCTAGATCATGTGAGGCATAATTTACTTCATAAGTATTAAGCTTCCTAGACTCATATGCTATTAATGAACCATATTTCATAATAAATCCTCCAATACTATCCCTAGATGCATCACTAATTACTAAGAACTGACCATTAAGATTGGGAACTCTTATCACAAGTGTTGAAGTAAACCTCTTTTTTAGTGCCTGAAAGGATTTTTCACATTTGTCAAACAAAAAAAACTTTGATTCTTATATTAAACAAAGGTAATTGGTTTATCTATGTTTCAATAAATTTGGAACAAATTTCATATAATATCCTACTAATCTCATAAAAATTCTCACCTCATGCATATTTTTAAATGCTCACCACTCTATTATGGCTCTTATCTTTGTTAGATTAACTAAAATTATATCTGCGTAGATAATATGTCCCAAATATTGCACTTTCCTCTAGAAAAATTCATATTTGGACTATTTACCATATAGTTTGTGCTTATACAAACACTAAAAAACTAGCTCTAGATGTTGTATATGTTCTTCCTCATTCTTAGAATAAATGAGGATATCATCTAGAAAAACTAATAAAAATGGTCCAGATAATCCCTAAACACACTTTTCATTAGATTCATTAATCTTTTTAGGGCATTTGTTAACCCAAAAGGTAACACTACAAATTCATAGTGCCCATACCAAGTTTTGAACATTTTTCTGGGAATATATTATTTTCAAATTCTTAGTTGGTGATACACTTCTATATTAGATAAAATTGTTTCCCCATGCATTTTATCAAGGAGATCATCAATGTGAGGTAATAGATATCTATTCTTGATTTTTGCTTTGTTCAACATCATGTAATTAATACATAGGCAAAGAGTACCATCCTTCTTTTTAACAAACACCATTGGTGCACCCCATGGTGACACACTTGGTCGAATCAACCCTTTTAATAACAAATCCTATAGTTTAGCTTTAAAATCAACCAATTATTTAGTCATCATCCTATAAGGTACCTTGGATTATATTTTCAAACCAGGTATTATGTCAATTGAGAAATCAAACTCTCACTTGGGTGGTAATCCTAGTAATTCCTTTGAAAACACAACCTAAAATTTCTTAAGAAAAGGATAATACTTAATGCATGATTCCTTTGATTCCTCCATTTTATTTATTTTAACAATAATTTTTTGACATATTTTCTTGTGAGACTTCTTAAGCTGAATTGTATAAATCTACCTAAGTTTCAACTCCCTTTTCTCACCCTAAATCTAAGTCTAATTCCCAAAATCATCCTGATACTCTACCTTCTTAAATATAAATCAACCTTAGTTTAATTCTTAGCAATCCAATTTACCCTAAGGATTACATCATATGATCTTAGTGGTGATACATAAAGATCCACTATCAATGTGAATTTGGGCAATTCAGTCTCACCTTCTGCTAAGCACCTATCAACTTTGACCTTGGCTTCATTCCTAAATTGCACTGACCACACATTTTCCATTAAACAAACTTTCCTAGATAACTTAGATAGAATTCATGGAGAAATAAAAAATTATGTATCTCTAGTGTCAATTAAAATGGAAATGGGTTAACCATAAGGATTACCTATAACCTCAACATGTGAGACTTAAAAATCAACCTGATGATTGTTAACAGTCACATAGATTCTATGTTGAAAGGTTCTTTGCTACATATTACCCTTAGATTTACCTTCAGACTTTCCTTGAGTCCATTCCTTGGCATAGTGATCAGCCCCATAGATTAAACATCCACCAGGTGGTGTTTTATTTTCTAACTACTGATTCCATTTAAAACTAGTCTTGAATTTGGCATCTAATTTATTTTTGCCTAAAAATTTATTAAATTTAGCATTATGATTCCTGAATTGGTTTTTGGAATTTCCATTGCTTTTCTAGCTCTTCTTCTTAAGAGAAGGTTTGAAACCTCCAAACTTCTTGAAACATTTGTTAGGTGGTCCTTTCATTTCCAATTGTTGATTCACTTTAAAACTACTCTTGAACCCACCATCCATGTTTTTGCAGTCTAAGAAATTACTAAATTTAGTATTCTTATTCTTGAACTAATTCTTAGAATTTACATTCCTTTTCTAGTTCTTATTTTCAATATTGGGATTGGAACCTCCAAACTTCTTCTTGAACTTCTCTATAACCTGAGCAAGAGACTTTAGTTTTGACTCTTAATATATTTCTTAAATACTTGAACCATTATAGATGGTCCATGCACATCTACCGCACACCCAATTTGGGGTTTTAATCCAATAATGAACATCTTAATATGAAATGTTTCATCTACGTGATATTTAAGAACATATTTTAGGAGCTTAGTAAACTACTCCCAATATTCACTCATTGAAAGATCTCCCTACTTTAGATTTTGAAAAAGTTATCAACTTCTGGTTAAAATACAACTAGGTCAACCATCATGATTTGAAAAAAACCATGAATTACTCCCATGTTGTGGTAGTGGAGTAAAGGTTAATCTCAAGCTTCTTATTTTCCCACCATGTTTTTACTTCTTGAAAAAGTTGATACGCTCCCCAAACTACCTTAGTGACTTAAAAGTAATTACAAATCTCAAAGTAATTTTCTATTTCTATCAACCAAGCTTCCACACCATCCCCTAACATATTTCCATCAAACATAGGATGATTAACTTTCTTCATATCTCATACAAGTTTTGCATCTACATGATCCCTCACATCCTATGGCACCTCATCATGCCTATAATCTTGCATAGCCTATTACTAAGCTTCTTCTGACTAGGATGCTCTTCAAGATCTTCCTCATTGTTTTCCTCAACATGTCCATGCACTTCTTATTCTAAGGCTATAATTTGGTCCCTAGTTTTGTGCATGGCTATGATAACTTTATCCAACTTTACAACTTTCTCTACATTAAATTGATTTAGATATAATAGAGGGTTAGTGTTTTAATTACCCTCACATCTAGGTATATCATGAAACATTCTCCTTTATGATTAACATGAAAATATGAATACACCAACAAACTCACTAAGTCTTAGATTTTGAGTCTTAATGCTAATACCATAATGTTAGAACCCCATTGGATTTAACCCAAAATGGTAATTTTTAAAAATTGACTTAAATAATCTAAACTAGATTATTATTAATTAAAATTAGATATTTAATCTTTAATTAAATACATAATATATAAATAAATGGTTATGATTCATTTAGATAATGATCAACTAATAAATTTAAGTAATATTACAAATTTCATCCATCATAAATTGTATATATGCTTAATATTATCTCATCTAACTGTTGAAAGTTAAATAGTAAAATTATACAATAAGAGTAGCCAACTATTGGTTATCAAAGTATAATTATACAAGTTTTTACATCAACATGAATATAGATATATACATTTTCCATAGAACAATTGAGTATCACAATCTTTCTAATATATATATATATATGTATATGTATATAGATATATATGTATATGTATGTATGTATATATATATATATATGTATATATATATGTGTGTGTGTGTGTGTGTGTGTATATATATATATATATACATATATATATACATACATACATATACATATATATCTATATGCATATACATATATATATGTATATATGTATATATATACATATATATATATATATACATATATACATATATAGATACATACATATATATACATACATATATATATATATGTATACACACACACACACACACACACACACACACACACACACACACACACACACACACACACACACACACACATAATCTTAAGTCTCTATTGGTTGACTACTGGAGGAGTGAGATCATTATTAGAGTGTTTTTTTGACACCAACCATAGACCATAGATCCCCCGCATAATTTACCAACTAGGGAATGGCCCTTCCTTCATGGATGAGTAGATGATAAAGGTGAAAGTATTTAGATGCCAACTAGAAACTGTGTTTGTAAGATATTCATTACATGCAACATATCATAAATTTTTTTGTTCCAACATGACATCATGCATATATGCATATTAATCAAATTAGTTAAATGATAAGATTTAATTATAAATATTACTTTGGCCATATTTTTTGTATAATTTAAAGATCACATAGATCAATTATATTCACACACACACACACACACACACACACACACACACACACACACACACACACACACACACAATCAGATTGCATTTATTTTATGTACTAATGACTCTAAATAAATGTGTGAGAACCTTCTTAAAATATTATTTCCTTAGTGTCATTAATACTAATTTACTAAATAAGTCTTATATAAGATTTCCATTTAATTTTTATTTAACAATACAACGGTATTCAAATACAAAGGAAACAACATGAAATAATTACATGCTATATAATAATAATGTAAAACCTACTGTCATATTTCCTAAGTTCCAATATAGCCTAATATCTATTTTGAATAAGGAAATATTAAAAGTAATTTGATTACTAATAATATTTATATTAGTCAGTAAATATTTATATCTATTTCTAATTAGGGTTGAAAAAATTATTTATCATTAAACATAATAATTATGTTAATAATTCAAATGCATATAAAAAATTTAACCATAGGTCAACATAAAGCTTCATACCTAGTTTAACCCCTTAGGCATTCAAAAACCATGTCACCTTAGCTGCCACATTAGTCACCTTTACCTAGGATCTAGGTTAGATAATGTTTATAAAATCAATTTGTTAAATGATCTACAATGTAATTTATTTCCATGCCATATATACATCTATTATAATGATACTTCTTTTGTTGAATTCTTTTAGGTACATGCCTGTATGCATTCATGTAGTCAATAATTAATAAGTAAAGTCATCTAAAAGATGTATATAACTATAATATTATTCAATGGAAACAACATAATAATCATAAATAATAGTAACCACTACAAACATAACTAAAATAACATATAATCATAGATAAAAGACCAATCAAAATGATAAATTATGAAATAACCAAACACACTAAAATTAAAGAAAACACATAATTATTCATGAGTAAAAAATCGTGTATTTAAGTGTACTACATGGTGTGTTTAGGGTTCCTTGTCAAATCTCTCCACTTACAACATAATCATCTATATCACCCTCTTTGATGGTACTCTCCCTCTATATCTATCTAGAGAGTTGACTATGTCTTGCATCCACCTCACAAATGTAAATGGTAGTTAGTCTGTAATAATGATAATCAATAAAAAAAAGTTGCTAAAACAAAATAATACTAAATGAGCATAATACACATGAATATGAAACTCATGTATAAATAACCAAGTAGTGAGTCACATAAAATAATCATTATATGTCTATCCATACATCATCATAAAATAAAATAGTTTACTACAACAATAATTAAACAAAATTAACCCTAATAATATATATTCAATAATCAAATAAGGTTTAGTGAGTAAATTAGGATGTAACATCCTTCACCTTAGAACTTTTCATCATCTCAATGACACTTATTTCAGACCAATGTTATGAAATTAAACAACACATAATATCAAATCAAACAACATTAGTAAATTCTCTAAATAAAAAATTTTAGAAACAACCTATATAACTCATCGTAGTCCTCCCAAATGGAACTATCTTTAGAATATTAGTCCCACTAGACTTTTCACTATGACACTTCTTTGTTACATAAACTAAGTTTGTGAGTCAATTATTCTTATTGGTTCTACTATGACGACCTCAAGATCCATAACCTATAAAGAATTCTAGTCCAATATATGATAAGGATCAGCTATATACTTTTTGATCTAGGACACATGAAAAATATTATGAACAAGAGATAGATATGGTTAAAAGGAAATCCTATATGTAATGGAATTGATCTCTTCCAAGACCTCAAAGGGTCACACATATCTTGGTGAAAACTTCATTGATTTACCAAACTTAATCAAGCTCTTATGAGGCTTAACCCATAGAAATACTATATCACCAATATAAAACTATCTTGTTATCCTTTTTAGATCAACATAATATTTTTGTCTATTATTAGCCTCAACCAACCTTTATCTTATTGACTTGACCTATTCTTCCATTTCTATAAGAATTTCAAGACCAAAGACTACCCTATCTTCAAGCTTGTCCCAACTAATTAGTGTTTGACACCTCCTTCCATGCAATGCTTCAAATGAAGCCATCTTTAAAGGTGATTGGTAAGATTTATTATAAGAAAACTCTACCAGTGGAAGATACTCTTCCCAATTGTATTATTGATCCATGAAATACATTTGAATAAGATCTTATATAACTTCATTTACTGTCTCTATTTATCCATCCATTTTTAGATGATATGTAGTACTAAAGTTCAACTACGTGCCCAAAGCTAAATTTAGAGTCAACCAAAACCTATATGTCATTATCAGACATCAA
The DNA here is from genome assembly GCA_037957365.1 of Torreya grandis. Taxonomy (NCBI): domain Eukaryota; kingdom Viridiplantae; phylum Streptophyta; class Pinopsida; order Cupressales; family Taxaceae; genus Torreya; species Torreya grandis. The sequence goes on from JARHVA010000331.1 coordinate 790,476, forward strand.
ATAAAATGGATATTCTTTGGAAACCCATGTAACTGATACACCTCTTTCATGAATATTTTCTCAAGCCTTGTTGCATCATCAATCAAATTACCTAGTATGAAGTGAGTTATCTTGGTTAGTTTGTCAACTACTATGAAGATCATGTCATGATAGTTCTATGACAAAGACAAACTTTGGATAAAGTCCATACTAATTACCTACCACTTCCATTCCCATATATCATAAGGATACAACAATACTATTAGATGCACATGTTTATCCTTCATGTACTGACACTCTAAACAATGTGACAAAATTCATTGCATCCTTTTTAATTCCTTTTCAAAAATAGAGAGGTCTTAACTCAGTAAGGGGAATTGTGTAATTATTTTAGCATCATATTCCTCAAATTATCTCTATTAGGTTCGTATATTCTTCCATTTTACCTCAAGGGACCATCAATATCCAACTTAAATAGTTTAAACCTAGGGTTCTGAGCATGTTCTGATAAAGATTTCTTAAATTGATCATAAAATTCATCTCTAGGGGAGAATTGAATAATGTGATCATGAAAGTTACTCTTGATAGTAGACAAAGCTACTATGTACCTTCTATGACTTAGGGTATCATCAACTCTATTTTCCTTTCCCCTTGATGTAGCTTATATAAAAATCATAGTAGGATAATAATTATAACCAATGTCTTTGATGAGAATTTAGGCTTGGTTGGGTGAAGGGGCTCAAAACTCGAGCCCCAAGTTGTTAGTCTTGAGATTAAATGGTTTCCCCAAAACATAATGCCTCAAAAATTTCAAGGCATGCACTATTATATCAAGTTATAAATTATGTGGGGCATAATTTGATTCATAAGGATTAAGCTTTCTAGACTCATATGTTACTATTAAACCATCATACATAATAACTCCTCTAAGACCATCTCTATATGCATCAGTGATTATTGAGAAATTACCATTAGGATCAGGAACTCTTAGCACAGGTACCAAAGTAAGCCTTATTTTTATCTCTTGAAAGGATTTTTTGCACTTTTCTAACCAAACAAAACTTTGATTCTTCTAATTAAAAGAGGTAATTAGGTTATCTATTTTTGAGAACTTTGGAACAAATTTTTGATAATATCCTATTAATACCATAAAACTTCTAACCTCATGCACATTTTTAAGGGCTCACCACTCCATTATGGCTCTTATATTCATTGGATCAACTGAAATTCCATTTGTGGAGATAATCTGTCCCAAATATTACACTTTCCTTTAGAAAATTACATATTTGGACAACTTACCATATAGTTTGTGCTTCTACAAATGCTAAAAAACTAACTCTAGATAATGTAGATGTTCTTCCTCATTCTTAGAATAAATTAAGATATCATCTAAAAAAACTAACAATAAGTGGTTTAGATAATACCTAAGTGAACTATTCATGAAATTCATGAATGTTTCTAGAGTATTTGTTAAATTTAAAGGCAATACTATAAATTCATAGTGCTAATACCAAGTTTTGATTATTATTTTAGGAATATTTTCTTCTCATATTCTTAGATGATGATAACCCACTTAGAGATCTATATTAGATAAAATTATTTCTCCTTAAATTTAATCAAAGAGATCATCAATGTGAGGCAATAGATACCTATAATCAATACATAGGTTAAGAGTATCATCTTTATTTTTAACAAACACCACTGGTGCACCCCATAGTGGTACATTTGGTCAAATCAACCATTTAGATAAAAAAATCCTATAGTTTATATTTTAACTCAACCAATTATGTATTCATCATCTTATAAGGTACCTTGGATTGTGGTTCTAAAATATGTATTATGTCAATTGAGAAATCAAACTCTCACCTAGGTGGTAATCCTAATAATTCCTTTAGAAACACATCTCAAAAGTTCTTATGAAAATGATAATCTTTAATGGATGATTCCTTCGATTCCTCCATTTTATTTATTTTAAAAATAGATGTCTGACATCCTTTCTTATAAACCTTCTTAAGTTGAATTATGGAAATATGCTTAAGTTTCAACTCACTCTTCTCACCCTGAATTTGAGTCTAATTCCTAAAATCATCTTGACATTCTACCTTCTTAAGATACTAATAGACCTTAGCTTTATGATTATAAATCCAATTTAACCCTAATATTACATCATATGATCCTAGTGGTGTTACATAAATATCTACTATAGATGTTAATTTGGGCAATTCAATCTCACCTTCCACTAAGCACCTATCAACTTTGAAATTGGCTTCATTCCCATATTTCACTAACCATGCATTTATCATTAAACTAGAATTCCTAGACAACTTAAATAGCATTCATGGAGAAATTAAAAAATTATGTATCTCTAGTGTTAATCAAAATGGAAATGGGTTGACCAAAAATATTACCTATAACCTCAGTAGGTGAGACTTGAAAATCAGCATGAAGATTGTTAAAAACTACATGGATTCTCTATTGAAAGGTTCCTTGCTAGATAGTAACCTTACCTTTACCTTCATAATTTCCTTGAGTAAATTTTCTAGAATAGTGATCACTCCATAGATGAAACAACCACCAGGTGGTCCTTTCTTTTTTGAATGTTTATTCCTTTTAAAACTAGTCTTAAACCCGCCATCTACTTTTTTGCTACCTAAGAAGTTATCAAATTTAGAATTATAATTCCTTAAATAATTATTAGAATTTATATTACTTTTTAGTTCTTTTTAAGAGTAGTTTTGTAACCTCCAAACTTATTCTTAAACTTCCCTCTAACTTGAGAAAGAGACTTTAGTTTTGACTCCTTATTGACTGCCTTCTCAAAGACTTGATCCATCATAGATGGTCTATGCACATCTACCTCACAACAATTTGACGTTTTAATCCCATAATTAACTTCTAGATATGAAACCCTTTCATCTACATGATATTGAGGAACATATTTTAGGATCTTAGTGAACTATTTCTAATAGTTATTCATTGAAAGATATCCCTGCTTCAAATTCTAAAAATCTATCAGCTTTTAGTCAAAATATAACTGGGGCAACCATCACGATCTAAAAAAAACCAAAAATTAATTTCATGTGTTAGTATTAGATTCAAGGTTCATCTCAATCTTCTTATTTTCCCACCATGTTGTTGTTTCTATAACAAGTGCATATACTGCCCAAACTACCTTAGTAACTTATGAGAAATTATAGATCTCAAAGTAATTTTCCATTTTTGTTAGCCAAGATTTTTCACCATCCCCTATCATAATTACATTAAACTTATTAGGATTAAATTTATTCATGTCTCATTTAAGTTCTATATCTACACAAGTGCTCATATCGTATGGCATCTCATCATGCCTACACTCTTGTTGAGCCTCTTACTAAGATTATTTCTAAGTAGGGTACTTTTTAGGATCTTCCTCATTAATTTTCTCAATATGTGCATGCACTTATTATTCTAAGGCCATAATTCAATCCTTATTTTTGTGCATATATGTGACAATCGTATCCAACTTTTCATCTTGCTCTACAATAAATTGATTTACATCTACTATACGGTTAGTGTTTGAAGTACCCTCACCTCTATGTCTACCATGCACTATTCTTCTTTATAACTAATAGGAGAATAAAAATACATTATATAACTCATTAAGTCCTACAGTTTAATCCTAAATTTTGATAGCATAATGTTATAATCACACTAGGTTTGACCCAAAAAGGCATTTAAAAAAATTAATTTTATAATCTAAACTAGATTATTCTCAATTAATATAAGATATTTGATATTTAACTAAATGAATATTATATAAATAAATGGTTATGATTCATTTAGATAATGATCAACTAATAAAATTAATTTATATTATAAATTTAATCCATCACAAATTATATATCTACTAAATATTATCTCAACCAACTAGAAAGTTATATAATAAAATTATACAATAAGAGAAACCAACAAATGGTTATCAAAGTATAATTATACAAGTTTTTACATCAAATTGAATATATATTTATACATTCTTCTATAGAATAACTAAGTATCATAATCTTGCCAATATATATATATATATAATGTAATCATGAGTATAAGTCTATATCAGTTGACTATTAGAGGAGATAGAGAGCATCATTAGAGTTTTTTTTGACATCAACCATAGACCATAAATCTCTCGCATAATTTCTGAACTAGGAAATGGCCCTCTCTTCATGGATGAGTAGATAATAGTGGTGTAGGTATAGAGATGTCAACTAAAACTCATGTGTTTTTAATAAATTCATTAGATGCAACATATCATAAATAATTGTTTTCCACCATGACATTGTGCATACATGCATATTAATCAAATAGTTGAAATGATAATGTTTAAATATAAACATTACTTTTTCCAAAGTTTTTATATATTTTAAATATCATATAGATCAATCATATTGACACACACACTCCATCGTATTGCATTTATTCCACATATTAATGAATCTAAACAAATGTGTGAGAACCTTCTCATAATATTATTTCCTTAGTGTCATTAATAGTAGAATTTACTAAATAAGTCATATATAAGATATCCATGTAATTATCATATAACAATACCACAATATTTAAATACAAAGGAAACAACATAAATAATTGCATGCTATATAATAACAATGTAAAACTTGTTGTCATAGTTCTTAAGTTCCAATACAACCTAATATCTATTTCCAATAAGGCAATACTACAAGTAATTTGATTAGTAATAATATTTATAATAGTTAATTGTTTACCAATTTTATATTAAAAACACCCCTTTTCATAGGCATTATAATAAAAGTAAAAAAATTCAAAAATCTCACATTAAATCTCAAGTTATTAAACAAATATAATAACCACAGCATTCATTTATTCTAATTAGTAATTAATTATCTTCCATTCAATTAAAAATTAGTTAAACATGTTATAAATCAATTAAATAGATCGTAGTTTTAATATGAATACATTTACTCACTATATACAAACATATATTTACATAATAAATTATCTGCACATACATATATACTATGTATGTCCACTAATATTGATATATTTGTAAAACTCTTAGCCACATTGTTCTTACTGACATATATATATATATATATATATATATATATATATATATAGAGAGAGAGAGAGAGAGAGAGAGAGATTACAAATATCATTAGATTAAGCATTAGTCATGAAACCAAGAAAAATGTACAAAAATCTAACAATCTAGGCCAATCTATTCAATGGCATGTGCAAATGATAATTAAGAGAAAATGAGAAAAAGAAAACACAAGTTACATTCCCAAGAGCATCCAACCATCCATATGCAGCTCATAACATGTTTTTCCACTTGATTTGGTACTCAAGTATTTAGTAATGTTTCACAATCAAGCTACTCCACCTTCTTAAGAACACCAACTATAAACTAGGATCATTATATGAAATCAAGGTTATGCCTATCAATGGTGTTATCCTATTGTAAATAAATCATTATCAAAATACACTCAAATGGCTTGTAAAGAGAATCTTACATTATAAGTTTACACAAATGAAGCTTAGTCAAAGTGATCTTGGCCCTCATATTTATAGATTTTCCAAATTGACTAGGATCAACCATGACCATCCATTTTGAGATGAAAATATGTGGTCGTGAATTAATCCAACTATGTAAATAATATCCATAAATATCCTCATAAATATTTGGGAGGAAGGGGAATTAAAGAGGCATGGGAAGCCATAATCTTGATATTTGTTGCATTTATGACTTATGGATGCCACCCCATTGGTCATGTCATTTGATGATGTAGCTAATAGGAATAAATTTCCAATAAAAAAATAATCAATAAATTCCATGTTATTCTTAAGCTCATAATTTGGTTTATTTTGCCTAAATAATTTTAATAAAATTTTAAGTAATTATTTAGAAGTTGGTGCACTCAATTAATCAAATTGATCAAAAAGTCATATTTTTGGATTATAATTTGATTGGAGAGGAATTATAAGATGATGTTAGTTTCATATGGACCATATTCCCATTTAGGATGTTATCAAAACAAAATAATACATTCACAATGTTATGTGCTTTCAAATTAGAAGAAAAGAGTGATTCAAAGCACTAAAATGCATTTTCATCATTTTGAATTGAAATGATTCAAGAAAAGTTAATAATCACATAAAATTCATTGCTCTATTTAGGGATACATTATCCTAAATCAACACTTGCATATGATAATCTTGAACCATTTAATGCATTTAAGTGATTTTGGCCTAAATTGTGCATTTTCATAAATTTAAATAAGATTGGCAATTTCAACACAATTGTGTTAAGAACTGGATGTCTAAATTTTGCCCCTATTTGAGAAGGTATATAAAGACATTCAAGTGAAAAAACATATTTTCAAAGAAAATATTTTTCAATAATAAAGTGAAAATGACCCATGATTTCCCCTCGAGAGGACATACTAGGATGAAAAAGAAGGATGAACTCTCAAAAAGAGAGGGAAAGTGAGATTAACATGTGTAATAGATTAAATATAAATGAGCTAATGCTTGAAAATGTTTATGCCATCAATGATAAAAATATAATTAGATTAAAATGGCCCCATGAATGGGGGAAATGGAATTATATAATCCAAAAATGTAAGTGACACACTTTGAACAGACCCAAAGCTAGGGTGTAAGTTACATGCTTACATAATGATTCAATCTTGAGACAAATTCCATACTTAAATATTGCTATATGAGGGGAAAAGTCCATATATCTTGGAATTATAATAAAATAAGGATCATGTCTCCAAATATAGAACAAATAATAGTGTGATCCATTAGAGAGAATTTTACTATGTGATAAATAATTTTTTCCCTAGTAGGGCTGATCTTGATCACTGATAAAGAATGTTTTGTGACTATAGTTATAATTTGAATCAATCATTTGTCTAAATTTTATACCCCTATAGGTTAAATTGGTAAACAATTTCAAGGATATAATATATTACATAAATAAAAAATGAGTGAATGCAAACATATATGCAATGGTGTAATGGCTAGAAGAGTTAGAAATAACCAACCATACGAGGATGCAAAAAGTGATGAAAGAGATAAATATAAGAATGAATATGGCCAAGATGACTTGAGATACATCATGTATCCAAGCACTATCTACATATTCCAAATGGACCTCTTGCTAATGTAGTTCACCCAAATGTGGGAGAGAATGGAATGAGGGGTGAAGAAAAGTTGACCACTATTTGATTAGACTCATGATGTATGCCAAGAGATGCACATCTTGTATAGATTTAGGTGCATGATAAGCCATTGGTACCTAGTTTCATTTGTATTCTTGAAAGCTATTCATTAGAGCTACATCTATGTTGAGACTTGGAATCAAAGCACAAAGTACTTGCTATAGTAAAATATATTAGGCCTCATAAGTATGAGGAACTTATGATGATATGGAATTTTAGTTGCTTTGGGCTGGTTCAAATGTGAATACCTACAACTAAGGATAATGGTAAAAATTACCAAAACCAAAGTTACAACCATTTACATTTAAATAAAAAAAGACAAAGAAAAAGAAAAATTAAACAAACCTAACTCAAAATCAAGATATGAATAATCAAGACTTAAGTAAGAACAAGAATATTTAAAGATAAATAAAGGATAGTTTAATAACATGAGATTAATATATGAATAATCAAGATCCATGTGGACCATCAAGATGTACTTGGAAAACTAAAAGAATAGAACAAAAATAAACAACAAAACAAAATACTAGGAAGAAACAATCAAAGGAAATAAAGAAATAAATCAAGAGATAAGAAAGCATAACAAAACACCAATAAAAATAAAATAAACACTCACAAATAAAAACCATGTTAGTATGGTTTGAACACAATTTTTCATGTACATGTAGTATAGGCATTACATTCTACAAAAACATAACAAGAACAAGGACACATAGTTCCCCTACTAATAAGGAAATAACATAGAAGAAATGAGGGAAGAGAAGAAAAGAAAGGGGATGGCTGAGATAACTCTAGATGTACAAGAAAAGTTGGTGTTGCCTACATAGTTCCATAGATGTGTGGCCCAACATGAACTTCATGCCAAATGTAGTTATCCCAAGAAGTGGGATAGAAGAAAATGAGATGATCATAAAAACTTGATAAATGTTGTAGAAGAAATAAGAATATGTGAATGGCCTTGAAAAATACCAATCTAATAGGACAAATAAGAATGGTCTTGCAAAATAACAAGCACATGGGATAATTACTTGTAAAATGGTAAGAGTGTGGAGATCAAAATGTACAATACTATAATATAATGTTTTTATTATTTTGTGGATCATTTTATAATGATTTTTGTGTTTTTGGGATAAAATAGGTACAAAATTTCTAGGGGAACAACTAGTCAAGGAGATGCTCATCTAAGAGTAAAAGTTACAATAACATCTAAGTCAGCTATAATGGCACATGCTTACAAATGGGTGAGATCAAGGAACCTATGAAGGTAAAAATGCCTACCAAACGACAACAAAAATAATATAATGGTATGTAGCATTAGATAACTCTAAAAATTAATGAAGTAGGTAAAAACCATACACTATGGTATCCATGTTGACTTATTTGTAGAAGAAACTAAAAAATAATATCCATTTTAATCTACTTTATATAACTGGCATTGAATGTGTTCATAATGCCAATGAGTCATAATTAAGATCATAATTGGTCAAGGGATAAAAGTGTTTGAATTACAACAGCCCAAGACGTGAAAATAATGTGGTTCTCAAAGAGAATGTTCTAGAATGAATGTGGTCTAGAAGAGGATGGTCTAGGGTGAGATAAAATAAGGTTCTCAGGGATAATGGTCTAGAATAAATATGGTCCTAAAGAGCATGGTCTAGGGTAGCATAATTTTTTTTCAAAGTACCAATAGTCCAAAGCTTTCACTATCTAGAGTCATAACAATTATATGGTTCTCAAAATAATGATTTAGAGTAGGTCAAAATGAATATGGTCCATGAGAGGATGGTTTAGGATATAATGTTAGGATAAAATTACTTTAGAACAAGTTGACCTCAAGTAAGGGGTCTTGTATACAATGGTTCAAATATATCAAGCATATACCCTCTTAATGTGCACAATGTTCATGGGATCTAGAAGTTCCTCATCATTTAGAGTAGCCAGTCTCTATTCCCTAGATCTATAGTTTGTCATGATAACATCCCAAAAAATTAGGTTGGAACTTACCTTTTTTATTTTGTTTAGTGTTTGTGTTCTTGTAGTTCTCTTTCAAGACCAAATAACCAATCTTAAACTCCCAAGGGAGAGTGCACTTGTAGCTTCTCTGCAATCTATTTTGATAGGCTTACAAGTTTTCTAGGGAAGCCAAATATTTACCATTAATGAGTTCTAGTTATTGAAACCTTGAGACTTTATATTCTTCGTTATCTTCAATATGCTCCAAAGATACTTTCAATGAAGGCAACTTGATATCAATTGGGATAATAGATTTTGTGCCATAAAAAAGGGAGTATAGAGTGGCTCTTGTAGGGGTTCGATGATTGGTTTAATAGGCCCAAAGGGTAAGGAAGATTTACAAGTGCTAATTATGGCCAACATTATTGACAATCTTCTTGAGAATGGATATAATGGTTTTATTTTATGCTTCAACTTATTTATTACCTTATAGGTTATATGGTGTGGATTTCTTTTGCTTAATCTTAAATTTTACACAAAGGTCTTTAACATCTCTATTTACAAAGGATCTACCATTATCAGATATAATACATGTTGGGATGCCATATTGATAGATGATATGGTAATGAATGAATTTGGATATCTGCTTCTTAGTGACATATGTGAGAGGAATGGCTTCAATATACTTATTAAAATACTCGATAGTAGTTAAAATGTGTTTATGGCCATTTAAATATGTGGGGTTTATTTTTTTCATGAGATCAAGGCCCCAAGTAGAAAATGGCCATGGTGTTTTTTATTGGTTGTAGTGGTAAAGAAGGTATGTACATTAGATTTACATGTTGTTGATAAGGAACACACTTCACATAATTACAAACATCTATCTCCATTTTTAGCTAATAGTAAACTATTCTAAGGAGATTTTTAGCTAAGACTACACCATTAGTGTGGGCCCCACACATTCTGTCATGAACTTCTTTCAGTTCTGTATTGGATTCTCTTGAAGATAAATAGTGAAGTAGCATTCCATCATAGCCTTTGTGATAAAGCATGTTTTTAAGGGTATAATGTGTTAGACAGTGAAGGAATAATTTATGTTAGTTATTGGATAAGTTAGGTGGAAAAACATGATAATGGAAGTAATTATAAAAATATTGATACCAAGGCAGTTCAGGTGGGGGATTGGTACCATCAATGGTGCATACCCTTTCTAAATCTAGCAGAACATGCACAGGCTTTAGAATATTAACAATAAAAAATTGATACTCTTTAGCACCACCATTGATCTATATCATGGACCCAATTATTTCCATTACATCGATAGATCTATTATTTGCCCTTGGTACTTTTTCAAATTGTAGAGATATAAAATGAACTTTGAGATTATCAACAACGAGTTTGTAGGGTACAATATTCTCATCTATAGTTTCATACTGATAAGTCATTTGATTTATATTCAATTAGGAATCACCATAAACCATTAAATGCTAAATATCCTAGTGAATGACAAGTTGTAGTCCTATAATAAATGCCTTATATTTAGCCATATTATTGGTACAATGAAAATTAATGTGAAATTCTTTAGGAATTAGATCTCTTTATAGTGTAATCAATAATATGATAGATTTGGATCTATGAGAAGTGAAAGAACCATCAAAATTAAGATTCCATTATTTAGGCTCATGTTTTACTTCTTCCACTACCATGATAGAATCATCTAGAAAGTCAAATCTGAGTGGTTGAGTGTCTATAATAGGGGCTTCTACAAGTTGATCAAAAATAACTTGTCTCTTTATAGATTTTTGATTTTGATACTCGACATCAAACTCGCTTAAGAGCATAACCCATTCGGCCATGTAGCCTATGAGAGTTGTTTTGGATAATAAATTTTTGAGAGGATCCACCATACTGATGATAATGGTTTTATTGTTTAACATATAATTTCACAACTTTTGGGAAGTGAACACCATAGCTAAACACTCCTCAATAAGCATATAATTATGTTCATAAGCCACCAATGTGTGGCTTAAATAATATACTACATGTTCTTTTTCTTGATCATCATGTTGGGCTAAAATTTCCACTAGTGCATGCTCAATTGTTGATATATAAAGAAGTAAAGGTTGTCCAGGTGTTGGTAGTCTCAAAATTGGGAAGTTAGCCAAATATGTCTTAAGAGTCACAAACTTTAACTGACAACATTCATCCCATTGAAATGTGACCCCTTTCTTTAAGACATGTGTAAATGGGTGGTACTTATCTACTAATTGAGAAATGAACCTGTGAATAGACTGAATATTTCCTTGTAGGCTTCAAATTTTTTTAATATTTGAAGGTGGAGGCATTTCAACAAAAGCCTAGACCTTACCAGGGTCAAATTCAATCCCTCTTTGTGATGTAATGAACCCTAGTAATTTCTTTGAAGTGATGCCAAAGGCACACTTTTTAGGATCCAGGCAAACTTTATATTAATAATGCCTCTCAAAGATTTGTCATAGAACATCAATATCTCAAACACATGTTACTAAATTTTATAGTGTGTCATAAACATAGTCCTCAATAATATCATGCATCATTTCATGGAATATGATGATCATAGCATGCTAATATGTGTCTCTAGAATTCTTCAATCCAAATGGCATGACTTAGTAGAATAATTTTAGCCACAGTGTGGTGAATGCAATCTTATGTTGATCTTCTTGGGCTATCTTGATCTGATTATATCCAAAAATTCCATCTATGAGGGACAACATCTCATACCCAGTAGTAGAATCAAAAATCATGTCAATGTTGGGTAGAGGAAAATCATCTTTATGTCATACTTTGTTGTTATATCTAAAATATGTATAAAGATATATACCCTATGTATTTTTACTGACTAGAACTATGTTTGATATCCATTTGGAACAGTCCAGTGGTCTAATGAATCTTGTTCCTAATAACTTCTATAATTTAGCCTTTACCAATAGAGAGATGCATGGATACATCTTCATCAATATTTTCTTAACTATTTTGGCATTTATATGAACAATTAGGTGATGAAAAACCAAGTGAGGGTCTAATCCTAGCATGTCTAAATATGCCCATGCAAAAATTTCAATGAAATCCATTAAAATGTATATAATGTGTTCATGTTTTGCTTTAATAAGGAAATCTCCAAGATAAATAATTTTGGGATCATCATATGTTCCTAAGTTCACTTCCACTATATTTTCTACAAGGAGTGTAGAACCATCTTCAAGAATATTAGGTAATGTGTGACCAGGATCATCTTCTTCTACCATAGTTTCTTGTTATTCCTCCCAAAGATTTGGATAATATGATAAATCTAAATCCAAATATCTCATTTAATGGCCAAGTAGCAAAAATCTTAGGAAACTCAAGAGTGAGCACTCAAAATTTTGTTGTTTTTCTGTAGAGATGTTTATACTAGATATAGAGCTAGGACTTGATGGATCTTATGCATACTTTGGGTATGAGAAAACTTTCCCATACAAGAGCACCAGAAATAGGTTTTCACTCAAGGGCTTGTCTTTTTTTACTTTTTCTCTAATCAACAAGCACCTCAAAAAGGTTTTCAACCAAATATCTTGATGTTTTATCTTTGTTATGATGAAGAAATTTTGACTACCATCCAAAGTAGGTAGAAGGATCTAATGAAAAATCAAAAACTTATTTTTTATCACCAATAGGAAATCCATCTCTTAGGACCATGTATTCTATAATTGATTCCTCATTCTATAATTCATCAAGGCATATGACCAAATTTTTCTAGTCTTAATAAATGAGTTTGAGATGATAAAGGCATAGGTAACAATGAGAAATTAATGTCATAATGGCATTTTGATCAAATAAATCTAAGTCAGTAAGCTCATCAAAAATGCTATAATGGGATGCTATGCTACTACTTGGAATCTCATCACTAGTCAATTTAGAAGAATCACTATCAAAATTCATAAGGTCACCCCTAGGTAGTATAAATCTAAGACCAAGAATCAAATTAGGAACTCTAGCTGATAAAGGTTCTAGGATTCCTTGTGTTCATGGGCCAAGGACTTTTCCTATATAATCAAAGTTGTCTATATTTTGATTAGGGATAGGATAGTTTATATTCTAAAAATAATTACCAATATCATCAGAATATAACTAGTCTCTTTCATTAAAATCCTCTAAACCCTATTTTTTAAAAGTGTTAGGTACAAATACCATAAGTGGTTTTCATTGTTATTTCTTTTGTTGCTAGATCAAGTTAGGTATGTTAGGGATTTTGGAAGGTTTGGTTTTACCATATATTTTAGGAGACTTTGGAAACTTAGTCATTGTTGACAATCTTTAACTCATAGGTTAAATTGGTAGCCCTACCATTCAAAAATTTGCATATCATGCTAGTTTATCTTGTGAGTCAATGAGTTGATCTTGAAAATTCCTTAGTCTGATTATTGAGGATTAGATTGTCTTAGCATGTCATTCAAGAATGAACAAGTTATTTTGTTTTTGAATTTATTAAGTGTACTTGGGAAACCGACCAAAATTGAAGGATTGCATGAAAATGATGTATTTTGTGCCAAGGTAATCCCCTACAAGTTTGGTGTCTTGATGTGTTTTTTATCTCAAAATATAAGGCTTCAAAACTAATCTAGTAGTGTGGGATGTGCCTAGGGACATCAAGTTAAATCCATAATAAATAGCCATTTTGGATTCAAAAAAATCAATAACGAGCTTCAATTTGAATCTAGGGCTACCAAGTGGAATGATATTGAAAATTTGAAGGCCAATATCAAAGATCAACAACACACAAGCAATCTCATGAAGTCAATGAGTAAAAGGAAGATCAACGGTCCAGTTAAATCATGTATTAAATATCTCATGATGATCTCAAGGTCAAAAGGTCAGTGGATCCTAAGAATGAATGAAATGAGGACAAGCATTTTGATCATGGTGAACTCCCAAGAAAATTGATGGAACATGTTTGATCAAGAAAAAATAGATCTGATGGATTGCATTCAACCACATGGATGTGGATCAATGGTGTAGGCAAAGTTAAAAGGTCAATGAGTTCTTATTTCATGTGAGGTTTTCATGTGGCATAAACACATTTTATTACATGAAATGATAGTTTGGTCCATAGAGTGCACATGTTTACCAAGTTTGATAATCTCAATAACTGAATACATAAGAAGCGTGTGAGATTTCCAAGTGGCACAATCTAGGTAACAATCATAGATCAGTGGCCAATACTAAAGGTCAAATCTAGGAGACTCTCAAGAAGATAAATAGAAAAAATTTGATCAAGTTCCAAGTGGGAATAAGATGAGGCCACATATCCAAGATAACAATAGTCAATTTTTTGAAATGAAATAATTATCCCAAGGAGATGTCACATAGGCAGAAATGTTAGATCAAAATATTTCACCACCAAATCACATAGATGCATAAATGAGAGATCAAATATGATATAGGTTACCAAAAGAAAACCCTACAAAATCATGGATCACCATTAGAGCTCGACTAAGACCTCTTAAATATTTTTACATGTAAGTTTTATGTCTTGTTCATGACCAAGAAACCCTATCTTGTTGATCTTCATTACAATTGTGGCAATATGAAAATCAATAAAAGGATTGGTTTTCATCTATTGTGGACCTATGTTTAAGGCTTGGAGTAAATGAAAAATGGTGATTATGAAATAAATGTTATAAGGGACATTAGTGAATGAGTTCAAAGTGATTGGTTAATAATGTAACAGACATATCAAGATTAAACATGATGTGACAAGCTCATTAAGAAGATGGAGGGTTGGGAAGTTGTGACATATAATAGAACATTTAATGAAGTTTCAAAGTCTTTAAGGACTTACCCTTTTGGATGGATCATGTCTCAGCACCTTTGATAATTTTTTGTCTTATAGTACATTTCTAATTCAATGAGATGACTTGAGAGCTATTTGGAGATGATAAATGGTTAATCTATTGAACATGATCAATGCTAATTGATCAAAAGTGGTTAGGCCTCATTTATTAGATTTTGTATTCTCACTTCCCTCTCTCTCTCTTCCCCTTTTCTTATATATCTCCCATTTATCCCCAAGAAAAAGAGACTCTTATGCTTTTGGCTTGCCTAGGCTATGCCAAGATTTATACTACAATGCCTATTTGATGCAATAAAAAATTGAATTCCTCCACTCATAGGCTGAATTGAAGTGTGTTTCATGAATTCATTGATGTGGTTAAGTGAATGTATTATTTTCTTTCCCTCTATCTAAGTTTTCGCACCTTCATAAAGTGTTTTTTAGATCTCATAGGTCATTTTAAGTGTCATAGATAGTCTATTTATTAGTTTGAAAGTGGATAACTACCCTCCCATGCTAGATTGATAGCTAGTTCATGCCTTTTTATTGAATAATTATGTGAAAGATGATCAAAGAGTGAGTGAAGTGATATTTTTTAGGCTTGAAAGTGTCTAATAGTGTGTTTTATGAAACTATAAGTGTAAAAAAAATTGGTGCACCACCTCCTTTTACATGTTTTCATGCATTATTTTATATTTCACTCCCATTTCCAAGTAAATGGATTAGTTTAGGTGATAGATCTAAAGTAATCCCATGTTATTAAGAGGTTCAACCTCACTATAAGATACCCATAGCCTGAGAGTTTTCCCATTTTATGGATTAGTTGGAGAAAGCCTTAAAAACTCCCTTCATGGGTGCAAATTAAAACCACAATATTTTATGGCATGCCTAGTGAGACCAATTATCCTTGGCATAGATAAATTTTAGATATGAATACAAGTATTTGTATTATATTGAGCACATCCATCATCATCATAAGTTAATAATTATTCATATTGTATAGTTTATAGCATCATCTAGGCAATACTCTCATGCCAAAAGTTACTACAAGGTTAGATAGTAAACGTATTCCTATTTAATTCATTAATTTTCCTTATAATTCATATAAATGAGAAAGGTTTATTAGGACAAGACCATATCTTAAGAAGAAATATTCATCTCCTGGTCATCTTATTGTCTTAAGAAGTGCAACCCCTACTATCTAAATGGCCATCAAAAACCAAGTGTTTATTTCCTTTAATATAGGTGGTCTAATAAATTTAGTCCATTTTGATGGAATTCTTATGTCTGATCTTAAGAGTATTCCATTCTTCTCAGGGTAAAATCAAACAACTCCTATTGAGCACATCTAGTATGTTGTCAACCTTTGTTCAATTCATAATGTTGTCCAAGACAATGTAGCTATTAGACTACTTGTTACTTCCTCAAATGTAAAAACATTGAAGTGGTATATAAACCTCCCATTGAATTATATTTCTACCTAGGATGAATTAGGTGTAGCTTTATTTAGATAATTTCAGGACAAATCTAATCACCTATTCTTAGTTGAACAATTGACTACCACAAAGAGAGCTCTTCATGAGTTCATGTCTAATTTTAACCTAATATTCCAAAAGACATGGACTAAGATACCTACATTGATTAAACCATCCCTATAATATGTATTCTTATATTATTTAAAAGCCCTAAACTTTGATATTAGTATAATAATATAGTCAATGGGTGATATTACCTTGCCATATGCTTATGAGGTTGCAATAAGAGTAGAGAATAACTTGATACAAGTTTCTAAACTCTCTCCAAGAACTTTGCAATCCCTATATTCCTAGAATTGAATTTTATACCAGCCCCTCAAGTTCTTAAAATCCTATCTTTAGCTCCTATTCCATCCCATAAAGATCAACTTGTAGCCCCTTCTAGTCAATCTAGTGAGCTTAGAGAGTTAAAAAATTTGTTACAATATTTTGGGAATGAGATAGTACAAATGAAAAGGCAAAAATACTAGGCTAATAGGCATTATCAAAAACAAAATCATACCACCTATTGACCCTTCAAACATCAAAGGCCTCCTTACCAAGGGTTCAGAGAAAATAAACCACCCTACCAACCATAAGGAACCATAACTCAAGCTAAACCATATGTAGCTCTTATTCCTAATGTAACTTCCACTTCAAGATCTATTATTCCCACACCATCTCAAAACAACTTGATGTAATATTCAAGTTTTTAGCCATTTATTCATAATGATGCTCAAAACCAAGCCTTTATGTCACAAAGCATTATTATGCCACAAATGACACAAGAAGATTTTTATATTCAAGGGAGTCAGTACCAAGAAAAAAAATTGTTGCCACAAAGAGAGACTCAACAAGTTTAATGGAATCATAATGACATTAATGTGAATTGGCATATGGATGATCATATTGCATTGAATCAGGGTGTTGAGACTAACAATATAAGTGGTCAAGTTACAAATCTAACTACAGCTAAAAAAATATCCATTGATGAGGCTCAAGATGTGAGTAATTATTCAATAACTCCTAATGTTTTTATCAAGAGTATCAAAGATCAACTTACTACCCCTACATAGAAAAATTAGAATATAGAGGTTTAAAATATTCATCAAGTACCTATGGTTCATCAACAACCAGTGGTTCACAAAGTGCAGTCAAAGATTAGTGGGGCTCAATTCATTATAGTGGACCAAATGAATAAGTATAACATTAGAATTATCATTTTGGAATCCATATCTATTCCAAGACAAAAGGACATACTCATTTAATAGCTTTCAACTCTTAAGTAATCTCCAAAACTAGTTGAGAAAGAAGGTGTTGTCTTAACTAATTTAGATCAAATAACTAAGAAACAAGTATAGTAGGTATATAATATGGTAAATTTGGATAAAATTGAGGTAAAATCAAACAAAAATCCTTCTTTCTACCTCTATTTGATAGTTGGTGACACTTTGGTTTATAATTTTATGGTAGATAGTGGATCCAATGCCATTATTATGCCTAAGAAAATTACAGACAAGCTTGGTCTTGTTTATGAACCAAATACTAAAGGGGTATTGCAACTAGATGGATCACCAACAAAAAGAGTAGGCATCATAAAAGATATAAATTTTACACTGCATGCTTGTCCCAATGTTACCATTCAACAAGATGTAGTTGTGGTAGACTTGCTTCCCTACTTTTCCATGTGTTTATCAAGGTACTTCACCTCAAATATTGGAAGATACTTATCAGCTGATTGGACATATTGGATATTTATAACTAGTTATGATATGAAGGTAACAATACATTCTAAACCTATTCCATGTTTCCATTTAGATCCATATGTGCCAAGTGTTGTGAGCACTAATTATGTCATCTTGAATGAGGTACTAGAAACTAGTGAAGTAGAATTTGAATCACCTTTAGATGGATTTACAGATCTATTCCTTGATGAGTGGGCCTCTAACTTACATAAACATGATCCTTATAAGCTAATTAAATAAGAAGGACTTGGTGTTTATTTCCTCCATGACAATGATACACCAATTCTAGCCATGATGAAGGATGATGAGTTTAGTGATGGTCTATAGAAATTATAATTTGATGGATCAAAGAATAATCATGGCACTAGGACTATAATGATGTTAATTTATCCATCAAATCAAAGTTATTTCTCTTATATTAAATTTTAGTTTTTTTGTTCAAACAATGTTGTAGAGTATGAAGTACTAGTTCATAGTTTATAGTGGGATAGGAACATGAATTTCAACACCTTAAAAGTATTTGGTGATAGTGAACTTATATCTCATGAAGTAAGAGGTCTTAATTTATGCCAAAACTTATTACTTATATCTTATAAGCATAGGGTATGGGACTTGATGATTTTTAGGCTTTCAACATTCAGGGAATACCAAGATGAGAACAAACATGCAAATAGGTTGGCTACCATTGGGGCACAATTTAATATCCCAGCTGATATAAAATAAATAAAAAATAGTCACACATTAAGTTGGTTGTAAGGCCTTATATTATGAATAACCATGAAAATTGGCAAGTGTTTAAACATGATAATCAAATTATCAATTTCTTGCAAATAGAGATTGAGTTTTACACAAGAAATCAATCAAAGTTCTTATAGCATTATGGTGATCATATTATGTAACTAAAAAAAAATAAGTTATCCAAGGGATTTGTCATGCTTGAGAACATATTCAATTTCGATGATGAGTTGAGAAAGAAAAAGTCATCTTTGTCAAAAAAGGGGGAATATTATACCAAGGTGGAGATTATAGTTGGTAAGAACATGAGGTTGGGTAAGGTATTCAATCCTTCACAAAAGGAATATTTCATTGAATTATGTACAATTTTTGTTGATGTGTTTGCATGGTAATATAGTGAACTCAAGGGATTTGATCCATGTCTATCTCAATACACCATTGAGTTAGAAACTAAACCTAAACTAGTGAGACAAAGGCAAAGGCCTATCAATCTAAATATTGAGCCTTTGATGAGAGCTAAGATTTATAAGCTCATAGAGTTAGCTATCATATTTCCAATCAGTCAATCAACTTAGGTGGAAAATCATATTCCAGTATGGAAGAAGAATGGTGAGATTAGACTATGTGTTGACTTCCATGATTTAAACAAGGCTTCCCTTAAATATCATTATTCATTACCATATATATAAAAAATTATAAATTTGGTTATAGGTTTAGAGAGGTTTTTTTTATTATATGGTTATAGTGGTTATAATCAACTTTTGGTCAAAGAAGAAAACCAATTCAAGATAGCCTTCACTACCAAGTGGGGGACTTTTGTGCATATAAAAATATGCCCTTTAGTTTATCTAATGATGGAAAAAACTTTTAGAGAGCCATGGATATGAAATTCCAAGGCCTTATTAATAGGTGTATACTTTTTTATTTGGATGACACAACAATATTCTCAAAGAGTGCAAGTGAGCACATGGTTCACCTCAAGCAAGTGTTTGAAAGGTGTAGACAATTTAGGGTGTTTCTAAATCCAAAAAAGTGTGTCTTCTCAGTTAATGAAGTTAGTATTATTGGGCATGTGATTTAAAAATATGGTTTGAATATATATCTTGAAAGGATATATTCAATTCTTTCACTTTCCTTACCCAAGAACAATAAGGCTTTGCAAAGCTTCTTAGGGAAAATAAATTTTATAAGAAGATATATTATATATTTTGCCACTTTAACTAAGCCATTTATAACCATACTTAATAATAATCTGAGTTTTAGATGGTCCAAGGAAGGAATAAAGAGTTTTAAAGAGATCACGAAGGCTAGAGCTAGTGCTCCTACACTCATAAAACTAGATTTCAAAAATGATTTCATATTGTACAACTATGCTAACATAGATACCATTTCAGGCATTCTTATGTAACAAAATAATGAGGCTTTGGATTATCTAATAGAATTTTTTATTCAAGGCTTGGAAGAGTACAAAACAAGGGAATTTTTTGTTGAAAAAAATGTACTTTCAATTATAAGGTCTCTCAAGAAATTTAGATACTTATTCTCTAACAATAAGATACACATAATGGTTACCCATCCAAGTATCAAGGAGTTTCTCTTGAACAAAGACATAAATGAGAAAAGAGTTCGTTAGATAATGAAGGTAATGGAGTATGATTTATAAATCAAGGCATAAATTTGATTAGAGGAAAATCACTATGTGAGCATCTATCCCAAGACTTGCAAGAGGCTAATGACATAGTTTTCATGTCAAATGACGAAGACGTTTCAATTGATCATACCTCAAATTATAGCTAGTTTCATTACATGGTAAGATGTATCCAAGATGGTGTTTATCCCTCTCATCTAATTTTTTCAAAAATAATATATTTTAGATTACAATCATTTCCATTTCTTCTTATTAATGGTGTTTTTTTCAAGAAAGATATCAATGGCATGTTGCTAAGATGTATAGAGCCAAGCCAAACATAGAGATTTCATGATCAATTACATGATGGATATGGTAGAGGGTAATATTATATAAGGACCATGGATAGATGTCTATTATTGGCCTAGCATATTTGGTAATTTTCATTCATGGGTTAGAAAGTGCAAACAGTGTGAAATATTTGATAGCAAAGTGAAACTTGAAGCCTTACTCCTCCATCCAATTGTAGTGTACCAACCTTTTATCCAAAGGGGATTATAATTTATTGGTATAATTAATCCCCTTTCAATTTTAGGAAATAAAAAGATACTAACTACTATAGATTGCTTCACTAGGTGGATAGAATCGGAAGCATTGAATAAAGTAAACGAATCCAATTTTATAGATTTCTATGAATGTTTGCTTACTAGATTTGGATTTCCTTCAAACATTATTTATAACAATTCTATGGAATTTTTGGGGACTAAGATCATCTAATGGGTTGTTCAGTATGGTGTCTATCTTAGTCCTTCATAAAATTACTATCCACAAGGCAATGGTATTATTGAGTCCATAAATAAGAACCTAATAAAGATCATAAGAAGGAATATTGAAGATAATCATAGGTCATGGTATCTCAAGTTGAAATCAGCTATATGGACTGATAGGATCACCTACACAATATCAACACCCAACTCTCCATACAAGCCAGTATATGGTAAGGAAGCAAGATTGCCCATTTATCTTGAATTTCATACTTTATAACTAATGCATCAACTAGAATTATTGGAGAATGAACCAATGGAGATAATATATGTTGAGCTTATGAAGCTAGAAGAGGTTTAAACTAATTCCATGTTAGCCATGGAAACCCATCAAACACAAGTAAAGAGATCCTTTGACAAGAGATCTTGATGAGGTTTCAAAGAAGGAGATTTGTTCCTTGAGTGGGATGAGGATAGAGGTAAACCAAGAAGGCATATAAAGTTTTAATATTTTTGGAGTGGTCTATACACAATTTATAGCTACAAATCCCACAATGCCTTCCAACTTGCAAAGATGGATGGTGAGGAGCTTCCTATCCCATTTAATGGGATACATATGAAACATTACTATTAAATATCTATATTCCTTATACATAATTAGTTTGTTTATTTTCCTTTAAGTGATATTATACCACATTATTTTTTCCCAAATAAGTGCTTAATTTTCACACTTGCTTTTTTTAGGTTAGTTTCCCTATTTTATCTATTTCCTTCCTTGTCTTGGTTGAATAGTTTTCTTCTTTTCAAGTCAAAGGGTTTTTTACAATCATGAATCAGATTTGTCATTGTTTAGGAGTCTAAAAGTCAAGTAAATGGTCTAGTTCTCAAGAATATTAGGCATGCTTCCTAGTTGAGTCACCAAAATGTTGACAATCTTGACCTCAGATATCAAATTGTCACCCCTACCATTCAAAATTTTGGATATCATACCAGTTTGTCTTGTGAGTCAATGAGTTGATCTTGAAAATTCCTTAATGTGATTATTGAGGATTAGACTATCTTATCACATCATGTAGGAATGAACAAGTTAGTTTGGTTGTGAATTTATTAATTATAGCTAGGGAGCTAACCAAAATTGAAGGATTGTATGAAAATGATGTATTTTGTACTAATATCATCCCCTATAAGTTTGTTGTCTTGATGTGTTTTCTATCTCAAGATATAAGGCTTCAAAAATGATCTAGTAGTATGGGACATGCTCAGGGACATCAAGTTAAATCCACAAAAAATAGCCATTAGGTTCAAAAAAATCCTTAATGAGCTTCAATTTAAACATAAGGCTATCAATTGGCATGATATTGAAAACTCAAAGGCCAATATCAAAGATCAATGGCACATAGATAATTTCAAAAAGTTAGCAAGTCAAAGAAAGATCATTGGTGTACATTAAATCATGCATCAAAGATGTAATAATGAGTTCAAGGTTAAAAGGTTCATGGATCCTAAGAATGAATGAAATGAGGACAAGTGTCTTGATCATAATGAACTCTTGATAAAATATATGTAGCACATTTGATCAGGCAAAATCATAGCTAACAAATCACATTTGACCATATGGATGTGGATCGATGGTGCAGGAAAAGCCAAAAGATCAATGAGCTAAGATTTCATACAAGGTATCCAAATGGCATAAGTGTATTTGATCACTTGAACTAATAGTTGGGTCCACAAAAGTGTACACATAACTTCCAAGTGTAATAATCTCGATAATCAAATCCACAAGAAGCCCACAAGACTGCCAAGTGTCACAATCTAAGAAGAGATCATAGATCAATGGCTGATGATGAAGATCAAAGCTAGGAGACTCCCTAGAAGATCAATAAAGTAAATTTGATCAGGTTTTAAGGGGGAACATGATGAGTACATGTGTCTAAGGTGATAATAGTCATGTTTTTTAAAATAAAATAAGTAGCCCAAGGAGATGAAACATAAGTTGACATGTCAGATCAAAAAATTTCACCACTAAAGCATACAAATGAATAAATGAGAGATCAAATATGATCTAGGTTACCAGAATCAAACCCTATAGAATCATGTATTTCCATTAGATCTCAGCTAAGACCTATTACAAACTTTTAGACGTAAGTTTTACATCCTATTCATGATCAAGAAACCCTAGCCTATAGATTTTCATTACAATTATGTTTATATGAAAACCAATAAAGGGATTGGTTTTCATATATAGTGGACCTATGTTTAGGGCTTAGAGTAAAGGAAGAATGGTAATTATGAAATAAATGTCAAAATGTACATCAATAAATGAGTTAAAAGTGACTATCTAATAATGTAAGGGATAGATTAAGATGAAGCACAATATGATAAGCTTATTAATAAGATGGAGAGTTAGGAGGTTGAGAAAGATAGGGGAGAATTTAATGAAGTTTCAAATTCTTTGGGGACTTTCCCCTTTTGGATGGATCATGACTCAACATCTTCAATAATTTCTTGTCTTTTAGTACATTTCTAAGCCAATGAAAGGGCTTGAAAGCTATTTGGAACTGATCAATGGTTAATTTTTTGAATAGGATCAATGATAATAGATTAAAAGTGGTTAGGCATCATTTATTTATTTTTGTATACTCACTTCCCTCTCTTTCTTCCACTTTTCTTATATATCTCCCATTTATCTCCAAGAAAAAGGGACTCTTATGCTTTTGTCTTACCTAAGCTATACGAAAATTTATACTTCAACATCTATTTAATGCAATAAAAGATTTAATTCTTTTGTTTGTAGGCTAAATTAAAGTGTGTTTCATGAATTCATTAATGTGGTTAAGTGAATGTATGCTTTCCTTTGCCTATGTTTGATTTTTATCACCATCATGAAGTTTTTTTAGCTCTCACAAGTCATTCTAAGTGCCATAGATAGTCTATTGGTTAGTTTGGAAGTGGACAACTACCCTCCCATGCTATATCGATATCTGGTTCATGCCTTTTTGTGAAATAATTATGTTAAATCTGATCAAAGAGTGAGTGAAGTGATATTTTTTGGGCTTGAAAGTATCTAATAGTATGTTTTTTGTAACTATAATTTTTCAAAACTTTGTTGCATCATCTCCTTTTACATGTTTTAATGCATTATCATCCATTTTCTCAATTCTATAAGCAAATAGATTAGTTTAGGTTATAGATCCAAATGAAGTCATCCTTCTCTAGAGGTTCAACCTCATTATAAGATACTCACTGCTTAAAGGTGTTCCCATTTCTTGGCTTATTTGCAGAGATCCTAAATAACTCCCTCCATGGGTGCAAATTAAGACCAAAATAATAACATGAAATGCATCCTTAAGATGGTATGTGAAAATGCCCTCATCTTTTATAACAACTTGTTTTGTAAGAGTTTTGGGAAATGGATCAGCTAAAGTAGATCCAATGTAACTAGGGTTGATATAATTGGATGGTGGTGGATGTGGAAATACCTCCTTGTTCTTCTTTGTAACAAATTTAGAACCTAGATAATAGATATAATTAGAGAACTCAACCTCTAGATGTTTACAACACTTATAAGGTTATTGATCAACATGAATAGTAACTTTGATCCCATCATGGGGAAACTTAAGTAACTAGTGCAAGGTAGATGGAACAACCTATAATTCATGGATCTAAGGATGATTAAGAAGTATGTTATAAGGCAACTTAATATCCATAATATGTAACAATTTTTGGTGGGAAATAGACCCAATAATGATCAACAAATAAATGATACCAAAGGATTCCCTCTTAGCATTTTCATAAGGCTTTATGGTGATCATCTATGGTTGGATGTCTTTTGTAGTGTATCCCAATCTTTGTACTAATTTGAGGGACACTAAGTTCAATCCCAAACCATTATCTATAAGAGCCCACTTAATTTTATGGTTTTAAATTACTACCTCATTATATAATGGGTTATTATGGTTTAGACCAAGAGTGGACATGTCTTTATTATCAAATGTGACTTGTCGAAATGAAGACAAATGTCCCACTAGGTTTTGGAATTGTTTAGTAGTAATATCTTTGGGAATATTTGATTCTTGTAAAAGGCTATTCAAAATAGTTCTATGGACTTTAGATGTACACAAGATATCTAAAATGGAAATCTACATAGGGGTTTGCTCAGTTTGGTCGATAAACTATAAGGCTTTTCAACATTAGGATGAGATTGTTTGGCCTTGGATGGCATAATATCTAGATTTAGATCCAAAGTTATAATGTTCACGTTGGGTTTAGTGTTGGAATAAGAGGGTAAAGGGCCCAGAAGGGTAACTCATGAATGTCTAGTTATGATTGCACAATCTAGAGGTGGTAAGGACTCATTATAATTAGAAGATGAAGGCAAAGGACCATGGAGTGTGACTCACATGTGTCTAGTTATAGTGGATAAATTTTAGGTCAATAAGGAGCCATTATGATTAGAGGAAGGATGTTGTCTAAAAATAGTAACCCATGTAAATGGACTCACAATAAAACTATGTAAACTCGATGTAGTAATACTAGAGGGAGAGGGTGTTGACCCTATAATAATGAGTTTAATACTAAGATGAGTACATGATGTTTCATAGGATTTAATAGTAATTGTGGCAATGTCGGTTGTATAAATGCATCCCATAGTGTTGTTATAGTCATAATATATTTTGTTGTAACCCAAGTTTTTAGCATGGGTATAATGATCCTGATTTTGATCATGCTAATTATGATTTTGACCTTGATGTTAATTCTAATTCTACTACTAATTATATCCTTGGTTTTGATTTTTCCTTGGTGGTTTTTTATTATGTTGAGGAAATTGATCTTGGTAGATTCCCATATCCTAATTAGTACCTTGTGAAGCAAGCTTGATCTCAAATTTACCACTCTCAATTAGATCTTTAATAAGGTGTCATAATTGGATGTAATGATAAACACCATGACCAACAACATAATGAAAATTGTGTTGTCCCCCAAAAAAATCACTCATTTTTGGGACAATATTTGAACTATTTTGGTCCTATAGACCAAAATTGTCTCTTCCCTTTTCAAAATTTGTCCTGGGCATTCAAATTCCTCATTTTTCAAGCTTCTCAAAAATCTACGAACTCTGTAAGCTTAAATCTATGGACTCTATAGGCTTGAATCTATAGACTTTATAGGAAGAGAAAATCTACAGACTCTGTAGGCCAAGTTCAATGGGCTTTATAGGTTGATTTCTATAGACTTGATTTCTACAGACTCTGCAGGTAGGTTCATTTCTAAAGGTTCAAAGGCTTTTATAGGCGAGTTTAACCAAAAGAATCAATTTCTAACACTTGGTCATTTTTAGGATTGGTTTAGTGCCTTGGTTCAATCAAAAATGTCTATCAACAAGCATTCAAGCAAAAGAGGCTTGAACCATTGAACCATTGAACCACTTTGGTTCAAAGGTTCAATGAGTTCAAAGTTTAAAAGGTTCAATGCTTCCAATTCAATGGCGGGTTCAATCAAAGGAATGGTTCAACCAAGTAGTTCAATGCTTTGTTTCACTCGGGTGGTTCGTCCAATTTGTTTCAACATTTTGGTTCATCCTTTGGTTTAATCAAATGGTTCGTCAATCAGTTCAAGGCTTTATTTGAACCATTGAACCAAAGCTTGGTTCAATGTCTTTTGGTTCAATGGTTGGTTCAAACAAATGGTCAATGACTTAGTTCATCCACTTGGTTCAAAGGCTTGGTTCATTCAATTGAACCATCAGCTTTAACCATTTTGGTTTAAAGCTTGGTACATCAGCTTGGTTTAACCAAGCAATTCATTGCCGTGGTTTAACAAAGTGGTTCAACAGAGTGGTTCACTGTGACGGTTCAAAGGAGTGGTTCAAATGTAAAAGTTCAAGATAGCTTCCCAAAGGACAAGTGCCCTTACAAAGGGCACTTGGTCAACAAAAATACCCTTTAGAAGGGTCATTTTCAAAGAAGGCCTCAAAGGTAAATTCTTTCAAATTTTTGTTTAAGGCATTTGAAAAAGTCTAAGGCATAATTCTTCCAAACTTTTGTTTAAAGGAATTCCTTCAGATAAAAAGTCCAAAAGAATTCAAGAAGTGACTACGAGAAGAAAACCCAAAGGAAATTCTCAAAGGCAAATGGAATAAAATAGAAATTCTATAGACTTTTTGTCTATGAGAAATTTCCATGGACAATTTGTCTACGAGAATAATACCCATGGAGAAAGCTCGAGAGACAGTCCGCTAAGGAAAAGGCCACAAGAGACCCCTAAGGTGAAGGCCACTGAAGGCCCTGAAGGGTAGGTGTGATTGTGGGGGACTCTCGGCTACCAAATTGATGAGTCACCTTCCCTTCGGGAAGATGTAAAATAAGAAGCCCAAAGGCTATTCAAAAACCACCCAAATGGTAGATACACTTGTGGGGGGCTCTTCCTGACCCAAAGTGGATCATTTTTTAAGGCCTAAAAGGGTATATTCTTTCCAAGAAAGTGACAAATAGAAAATCCAAAGAAGGACCAAGGGGTGATGTGCTTGATGATGTCAAATTCAACACAGTGAACTAGCCATTGAAAACATAGTGACGGGTGTGTGAACGTCAATTTTAAAGATCATAAAATAGTTGTTGATCCTTTGAATCTATAGACCTAAATAAGTTCATAGGCTTTAAAGCCATGGCCAACATAAAGTGAGGAAGGAACTTAATAGCAAATTTAATCCAAGACCTAATTCAATTAACCAAAAAAGGAGGAATGATGAAGGTAGGATCAGATCGCCAGATGGACATTGAAAGTTGTAAACTTTCAATAGCATGACTTCTTTCTCTACATTGAGAAAAACAAATGGGTATATGCCCTTAAATTTCAACCTATCTTCTTAATAGATTTCAATGCAACATGATGTGTTATTGTTCCTGAGTCCTTCTTGAAGTGGCTATATAAGGGACTCTCTTTTATTGTAAATAGATATCTTTTTGATAATCAGAACGAAACTCTGCCCAAATTGAAAGGCATTTCTGAGACTTTGAGCTTAGTTTGTTGATCATATTTTGTTATTGGAATAAGAAAGCAAGTGATTTTTTAGACTTTGTGTTGTGATATCTTTGTTGTTGGGGAAACTATTCTTAAGTCTTTTTCCTTAATATATCTTTTGTTCCTTTAATTTAACAAGCAAAATTAGTGACAACAGTCAGGAAGGTGTCCTAAAGAGTCAAGTGTGGAGAGACTTTGTGCCCCCATAATTGCCTTTAGTGTGTCTTCTTTTCATTTCTATGTAAAGGACCTTGGGATGACTTTGTGCCCTCATTGTCCTTCATATCTTACTCTTGATAAATCCAGGTGGAGACTTTGTGATGCATCTCGATTTGCTGGTTATTACATCCTTTATTACACTTTGAATTTAATACTAGGAGTATTCTTGTGGTTTGTCGAATAGTACTTCTAAAAGAAGAGGAGTGATGTCTATCATTTCCCTTGAGTTTTTCCTTTGATTTGCACACATCATCTTTGAAGAAAGAGAGATGGATGGTTTTTCCTACCCTTGAGTACTATTTTATATATATATATATATATATATAACCTATCTATAGGGAACCTCCCCTTGATGAGAGGAGAGATCAGTCCCCTTTTGATGTGGGAAACCTACACATTTGGATGACTAATCTTCCTACTTTGGTTGATCAGACCTATTTTGTTTATCAGTATGCTGATCGATAAAATATTCAACCTACAGTTTTTGGTGACTCCGCTAGGGAATATAACCCATTATTGTTATAATCTATCCATTATACTCTATTGTGGAAGAGTGAACTACTCAAGTGTTTTCCCATTGTTAAAATTTTCCTCCTAGCCTCACGTAATAATTTTTGGTGACTCTACTGAAGATATAATATCCATTATCCATTTATAATCTATCCATTCACCTCCACACTAACTGGGAAAGAATGTATAGTTTAAAGCCTCAAGCTTCAAACTAAAGCAAGGTCAATTCTTTTCCATTTTTGTTTCACAATTTGGCAGATTCAAGGTATACACAAAGCCAAAGGGCTAAAGGTATCATTGACCTTGTATTCAAGTTGGTACAACAAAATGATTTTGATCTGTTTCCTTCACCATCTTGTCTCCAATGAACCAAGAGCTTTCCTCCTACTAAAGTTAGATTTCCATTGCCAGATGAAGTATCTACTTCTACTGTTGATAAAGCTTTGCCAATAATTACCCCTCTGAGATTTGGTATCCATCCTTTTCATAATCCTACAATGGTAGTTCAAGGCCCCTGGGGTAATGCTTCTGGTCCTCTCAATCTTACTCCACCTCTACATGAGCTTCCATGTAGTTCAAGGAAGAATTTCCCCAAATTCTATGGTGATGGGAAAGTTCATCATGATGAACACATTGCAGCCTTTAGCATAGCTTGTGGAGTAATCAGAGTAGAATTTGAAGATGTAGTAGTCAGGCTATTTGTAGAGATACTACAAGGTGTTATGGTAGATTGGTTTTATCATCTACAGGCTTGGTCAGTAACCGATTGGAATACCCTCAAAAATAAGTTTGAAGCCAGATTCAAACCTGCAGAAGATGCACATGCACTTCTGGCTCAACTTACACAGATGAAGAAAGAGCCTCATGAACCAATGAGAGACTTCATAGCCAAATTTGACAAACTGAGGAACAAAATTCCTATAATTGCTTGACCTACAGTTGAGAATCTCAAATGCTTCTTCATTAATTCTTAGTTACCTGAAGTAAGTTTTCTTTTGAGACATGCTGGTCAAATAGATCTTGCTATAGCTCATCTTTTGGCCATTGAGGTAGAAGATGATCTCATCTTAGCAGGGAAGATAAGAAGAGATTCAAATAGAAATAGATCTTCATCATCTTTTAAATATTCATCTACAAGCACCACTAATCCAATGATGCAAAAGCTTTCAAATAAAGTGCTAGCCTTGAAAAATTAAATGGCACAAGGAATGTCTTCTGCTCCTTCATACAAAGATATGCCAAGAAGGACATTTCCAAATTAGTCATATTTGGCCAATGCTAATAGGAATCAAGGGCAACAAAATTGCCTTCCTCCCCCACAAGGGAAACTTGCCCTTGAAGCTCCTCCAACCAACTTAGTAGTTGGATATTTGGAAATAGAGCATGCTTTCTCTTTCCAACCTGAGTTTGATCAAGAAAATGATGCTGATCTCCTTGAATACAATCAAGAAGAATCAGCTGGTGACTCCCACATTGGTTTCCTAAACTACCAAGATGAACCTAGAAGCAAAAGAGAAGCTATTAATGGATCATATGCAATGTTTACTAGGTCCAAGAACCAATCAGTCTAACAAGCTTATAAAAAGAAAATAGAGGAGCAACCTTAGCCAGAAATCATGATTGCTAAGTGTGGAACCACTCTACTTTTTTAGTCAAAGGATCTGGTGATCACCTAAAATGTAAGTACATCAATTTCACCTTCACCTTCTACTTCAAATTTGCAAACCAGCCCACCTCCCATCCCTCCTAAAACTCAGAAGGTTGAAGTACCTTTCTCTGTACCTAGTCTAATTTAGCCATTTGACATAATCGATCATGTCAAAAAGACAAAAATACAAATGTCTGAATTTGAATACTTGCAATCTAATCTTGATCAATTGGATAGGTTGGTCCAATGTGTCAAGAACCAAACCATCCTTGTAAGACAAGAGATTAAGAAAATAATTCCTGATTCCGCAAAGAATATGCCCATTCTAAATAATCTTGTTATTACTCCTCCAGCTGCCCCTAAGAAAATAGAACCTTTCTATGTTTCCCTATTAATAAATGGTTATCAGCTCAATAATTACATCATTGATTCTGGGGCATCTGACAATGTCATGCCTACTAAAATAGCTGAGTCTTTGGGCCTCACATAAACCAAAAACTTTGTGAGATGTTTCTCCATGGAGAACAATCAAGTACCATTGTTGGGGCAAATTAAAGATGCCCAATTTGCATTGGTAGCCTTCCTAAACAAGAGAATCAAGATGACTGTCTTGGTGGCTGACATCCCAACATCCTATGGTATTTTGCTCAGATAAAATTTCTACAAGGATGTGGTAGGAGAACTAAGCATGGACCTATCTGAAGCAAGGATCCCTATCCAAGGTGTGATGAAGAGATTGCTCCCTAAAAAGGAGGCAAAAGACATGGTCATCCAAACATCAGCCCCTGTATAGATTTTCCTTTTCCTGCATAGTCCATTGATTTTTATTCCTACTGAGTCCATAGATTCAAGCCTATAGAGTCCATAGATTCAAGCCTGTAGAGTCTGTAGATTCAAGCCTATAGAGTCTGTAGATTTTTTGAGAAGCTCTGAAAATGAGAAATCTAAATATCTAAGACAAATTTTGAAAATGGAAGATATTATTTTGGTTTGTAGAATCAAAATAATTCAAATGTTGTTCCAAAAATGACTATTATGTTTGGGAGACAACAAAAGTCAAAACCTCAGTCAACTTTGAACTGTAATAAATGTAAGTGTATGACCAATTAAAACTCTAGATCAATTTTATTAGATTTACATTGAATTTATATATCACTTTTATTTTTATATCACCATAAAATTCATCCATTATAAAAATTTATAAAAAAAAAAATTAAACTTGTTTTCCTTTGTAAATTCAAATATTTGAATTCTAATGGTCACTTTTTAATGCAGATTTGACTATGGAAACTACTAAAATATGCTTGGGAGCAAAAAATTGAAGCACCATAACTTTTTATATATATCATGTCAAGACCTAAAAATTTAAACACATGATTTAAGTAAAAATATGAAAAAACCCATGTGACCATTTTCTTCTCACACATTCACATGTGTAAATGCTGACATCATCAATCTACTTACTTAGGAAGTTCTACCAAGATGACTAGGTTAACCTAGACTTTCACAAAATGATTCTTATGTATTAATTTCACTTCCAAAAGTACACCAATAACACTTAATCCCTAATATTACCCCTCAAACAAGGTCAACACATCACCAACATCCATCACCTTTCTTAACCAAACAAACACAATAGGGTCTATGCATGATCACTAAGGCACACTTTGTCATTGAGAATCATGCATACATATAAAATCATGGAGAATCTTGACCAAATTATGAAAATAATTTATAACACCTAAAAAATATTCTGCTTTGTGATTGATGTCAACACTTGTAAATGTTTTTAAATCCACCAATAAAATTGTGCACATACTCTTTTCCCCTTTACAAACACTTTCTCCCCCTTTGACACATTGACAATGTGGGATTACCTACTAATCCTAAGGACCTATAAATGTTTTCAAATCCAACATAATGATTTTATATCCTTTTATAGATGAAATAAACTCCCCCTATCACTATCCATACCATTTCTTACCATGACTACCTCAAGCCTACTTATTGACAACATTCTTCTTTGACCATGCACTACTATATGAGAGAGAAATGAAAAATATCTATAAAATAGGAGTGATCACACCTTGAAAACACTAATATGGACTCCTCCTAATTCAATTGAGCTTATTCACCTTCAAGCGATTTCCAACCATGACGAAATTTCATAGTTGCCTTCAAATTTTCTCTCATAAGCCACACATAGAATTAAGAGTTGATATTCAAGATCTTTATCAAAGATATATGATGCATAAATCCAATTGAGAAAAATATTTAGGGATAATTATACATTTTTATTTTAAATAAAATGACCAGAAATCACTCTTATTTACACTAGCCTTGCCTAGAGGCCTAGTAGCCCTACCTGAACCTTGTAAAGCCCATAACTTTATGTGTATGCACCTTTATAACTTGAAATTACATAGTTGATGCACAATCATATTCCCCCTCATTAATGACAAGAATAATCATCCAAATATTCCTCTACATCATATCTCCTTCATAATTTACCTACCAATTAGCCCTCTATTTGCATAAAAGCTCAACCATAGGTCAAACTATACACTTCTAGATGAATGTAAAGAATTTTTTGAGAACCTTTTTTTCCATTCCAATAGATTAGAAATCCTCATACATCAAATCCTTTGGGAGGGTCACTAACCCTCAAAAATAAACAAGGTTAACTTACCACCTTCTAGTCAATGCTAGCTCTTAAAACTTCTCTCACATGTGGAGGTCAGTAATACATACTTATGAACCAATTTTTGAGGTTTTAATCCTTTGGGAAACCACAAAACCATGAAATTATTTTTGACCTACTAATCCTTAAGCATGGACTAGCATACCCAAGATCCTTCAAAATTCTTCAACTTTCCCTCAAAATACCTTGAAACCATAAAACTAAGTGGAGCATACCTATATGAGATTAACACACATTTCTATGCCAAAAAATTATCTTGAACACTCACCAATATTTATTTGACACTTAGAACCAGTCATACTATGGATATAGAGCTTATGTATACCCCTGTCACTATGCCAAAACACCTTCAACTAATCATGGAAGCCTTTTGACATATCCTTAACACCTTTTTAAAATGGACACATCAAATCCAACTGGCCTCCACCATTGATTAGCTTCATAGACCTCGAATGCATCATTTTTTCATGATGAACACACACTAGGTAGTGAACACTGAACAAAATGGTCAAATTAAAAAAATGGTCATGAATGACTCTTTTAACCAATTGAGCACATTTGAACCCATGGAATATACTTAGACAATTCCTATCCACACTCCATATCAACCTTACCCTCATATTTCATGATTAGGCATTCTAAACCAAGCATCAAACTTTGACTTAAACTTTCCTTTAGGACCAATATCCTTGAATAGAATTCTTAAATATTTTCAACACAAACCTTTCGAGCAAGCTCATGATCTTATGTCATGTCCCCTCTCTAGTACGACATGACACTGCACATGGATTTGCCTATTCTAGACTCTCGTAGGTAGATGGTGGTGATGAGAGAGTCATTTTTGTGATTGGATGACTCATTATGCTCTCAAAGAAATTATATTTATTTATTTGGGGCCAAATGTTATATTTTTGAATTTAGGTGCACTTTTTATTTTATTAATTTACTTTTTATTTTAAAAAGTATAATGATGTTTTACAAGATGTATTACGGAAACTTCTAGAATTTCTGAAAAGTGCTTAAATAAACCTCATGGGTCTCTCATTTGGCATCCCAGTTTTATTTTGATCATTTGAATCTTCTTGAGCATTTGTAAGGCTTGATAGTCTACAAATATTTAGCGAAATCCTTCAGAATGATACCTCTCAAGAGATTGCATAACTGAGGAAGTGGAAGATCTTTTGAAGGGTTGCACATTGGAAGTGGTCTTCAGCCATTTCATGTTGAGCTTCATTTGGTATTTAGGTTCAATTCAAGAATAAAACAATTTTGGCATTCCTTGGTATAGACAAGGTTTCAAATTCATCATTAACTTCAACAATTCAGACATTAGCATTTGTAGTCCAGTTCTGAGGGAGTTTTCTGCCTGTATCTCAGTCGCTAGGCACCGAGGGTTTTGAAGAGTAAGGTTACCGCACCTTCTTGAGAAAATTTGAGTGTATTATCCATTCAAGGAGGCATCCCAGTAGTAAAGGGGCATTTTACAATTCAATGGCGTGATAGAATTGACAAAAAAAAGAGAAGACATACTAGGGTGCAGCAAATAGAGTAGTTTTTGTTGTATTCAGCAAATTTGTGTGGAGGTCATAGTAAGGACAGAGGGCAGATCATGGGATTTGGACAATCCCAACACAACTGCACATGGTGGTCCAACCTAGGCACCCAACATCAACACTTGAAGATATAAATTCATGTTAGAATTGTGCTAGTATGGCCTATACCCATGAAAATGTATGGACAGTTTTCTTTGGGGGCGCAGACTTGGGTCAGGTTCTCCTTAATTATCATTGCTTTTAAGATTTGGATATTATAGTCACTGTTATATCAACGATTACATAAATAAGGTGAATTGATTTTATTATGAGGGTTAGATTTTTCTAATCACTGACCAGATGTATTAGTAATTTTTAGGAGAGGTTCTATTTACATCAACATATCTATTATGGAAATTAAATTATATGCCAAAATTTGGTATTCC
Organism: Torreya grandis; assembly: GCA_037957365.1. NCBI lineage: Eukaryota > Viridiplantae > Streptophyta > Pinopsida > Cupressales > Taxaceae > Torreya > Torreya grandis. The sequence continues at coordinate 825,955 of JARHVA010000331.1, forward strand.
ATCCATGATAAGAAAGGGTATTATTTGCATTATCTTGTTAAAAGTTAAAAGTTGTAATCTATTGAAAAGGATCTATATCTCCATATATTGGCACTGATTTTTGAATTCAATTGAGTTGAGTGGCTTTTTACACTTACAGTAATATAATTTGATTGCATGCCAACTGTTTGACAAAATTTCATATTAGTATTTTTGGTGATTCTAGTAAGTGTTTGACAAAATTCCATAAGTGTTATATCAGTGTTTAGTGATCTTACTACTGAAGGTAATTATAGTGGTATCAGAGCCATTATCTTGCCATCCTGTGATCAGTTAAACAACAGATGAGTGAGAGAGAAATCAGGTACTATAACAGGGAATATTAGAGACAACAAAATTAGAATCCTCAGGCTGAAGGAGATACATTATAAAAAGTATTGAGAGAAAGAGACACCGGCAAATTAGTGCAAAATATGGCAGAAGATGATAGGGATGCAAGAGCTGAAAGGAAATTTGATACCATGCTTGATATGATGTCATGCCTATTAGGAAAATTAGATCAGCAAGCCATTTCAGATCAAAATCATCAACACACAACTGAACATAGTGGAGTTAATGTGGAAAGGATAGTACAACACATTGGAAACACTAGAGGATCAGCCTGTAGGCCTCTTTTTCCCACCTTTACACTAAGAGAAGAACCATTACACGTTGCTCCAGGTACTCCATTTGGAGAAGAAGCTAGATAGGCCTACTTGGAGTATACCACTCTCCCTCCCAAAATGAGAGAAATATGGACATTTGATCAGTTTATGAATCAAAGAAATAAGAGAGGAGGAAGAAATGATCACCATGCTCTAAGGAATGACTATCAACAAGCACTTGGTAAGATTTCCATGCCTTACTATGATGGAAGTAACAAATGTACAGCTAGGTCTTGGGTTCAAAAGCTTGATAATTATCTCTCTTTGAGACCAATGCCTGAAGAGGATGCCATAAGATTTGCCACACTACATCTTGAAGGAACTGCTCATGAGTGGTGGTATCATGGGTTGGTCACTCTTGGACACAACCTTATCACTACATATGAGGAGTTTACCAACAGGTTGGTGGAAAATTTTGATGTCAAAGATCCTGAGGTGAGTTTTTGTGAATTAGCACAACTAAAGCAACATTGTTCCCTTGATGCTTATATTAATGACTTCCAGAAGCTAGCAGCAATGGTGCCTAATATTTTAGAGTGGAGGATAGTCATGTTATGTATAGAAGGGTTGATTAAACCACTCAAGGGGTGGGTTAAGGCCTTTAATCCTCCCACATTTCAAGAAGCTATGAAGAAAAGCCGTAGTATGGAACTTGCAGTGCCAGTAAACAGGGTCGATTCAAAAGGCTCTTCAACAAACAAAGATAATAAAGAAGAATTCAACAAAGGTAAAGAGAAGGATGAAGATACGAAAGAAAAGTCAGCTGGACCTTTGAATAAGGAAATGCTTAATGACCTGTTTAAGAAGAAGTTATGATTCTATTGCAAGGGCCCCTATGAGTTTGGACATGACTGTCCTATGAGGCCTAAGGGAAAGGCCAACAGGATGATGTGGGTTTATTACGAGGGCTCAAATTTAGACAGCTCAGAGTACCATGATCTTGATGATGCAAAGAAAGAATAGGAGGTACAACAAAAGGAAGAACTAGAGTTACATTTACAGGAGGCACGTCTATCTAGTATTCAGAGAGAGGGTGCTTTCAGAATTAGAGGTGTCTTGGTAGGACAAAAGGTTATTACACTCATGGATACTAGTGCCACACACAACTTTATTGACGCATGCTTCACTGAGAGGCGTGGACTCACCACTAAGGAGTTTGAGGGATTGAAAGTTAAGGTGGATAATGGATATACTCTTCGATGTGACAGGATGGTAGGTGATCTACCTCTACGCCTGAATAACTATGAGTTTAAGGTAGATTATTATGTGGTCAACATGGGTGACATGGACATAGTACTTGGGATGTAGTGGCTACATTCATTGGAGGAGATTACCCTGAGACTTAAGGATATGGAGATGCGGTTCGAGGTAGATGGAAGAACACATGTGCTAAAGGCTATTCATAATAGTGATGATAGGACTATTACACTTAAGAGGATGGAGAGGCTAGCCAAGCATAATGATATAGAAAAAGTAGTTATTTATACCTTGATGCCTACACATGAGGAGTAGCACAAGGCTAAATATCATCTAGATGAGAAGGCATACATCAAGATTCCACCTGGCAGACTGCCAGATATAGTGAATAATGTATTATATGTATCATGCCTCAAGAAGGTGTTGGGCCAGAATGTGGTGCCTTTTACAGTGTTACCTCCCTTAGATAATGAGGGGAAGTTAATTCTAGAATCCATCTTGGATAGCAGAGAGAAGTAGCTTCATAGGTGAGTGATCAAAGAGTACCTAATTAAGTGGAAGGATCTATGCATTGAGGGTGCTACTTGGGAGGGTGAGGCCATTCTGCAACATCTGGCATTGAGATTGCTTGAGGCCAAGAAATTTTAGGAGGGGCAGACTGTCATGTCCCCTCTCTAGTATGACATGACACTGCACATGGATTTGCCTATTCCAGACTCTCGTAGGCAGATGGTGGTGATGAGAGAGTCATTTTTGCAATTAGATGACTCATTATGCTCTCAAAGAAATTATATTTATTTATTTGGGGCCAAATGTTATATTTTTGAATTTAGGTGGACTTTTTATTTTATTAAATTACTTTTTATTTTAAAAAGTATAATGATGTTTTACAAGATGTATTACAAAAACTTCTAGAATTTTTGAAAAGTGCTTAAATAGACCTCATGGGTCTCTCATTTGGCATCCCAATTTTATTTTGATCATTTGAATCTTCTTGAGAATTTGTAAGGCTTGATAGTCTGCAAATATTTAGCGAAATCCTTGAGAACGATACCTCTCAAGAGATTGCATAACTAAGGAAGTGGAAGATCTTCTGAAGGGTTGCACATTAGAAGTGGTCTTCAGCCATTTCATGTTGAGCTTCATTTGGTATTCAGGTTCAGTTCGAGAATAGAACAATTTTGGCATTCCTTGGTACAGACAGGGTTTCAAATTCATCATTGACTTCAAAAATTTAGACATTAGCATTTGCAGTCTAGTTCTGAGGGAGTTTTCTGCCTGTATCTTAGTCACCGGGCACCAAGGGTTTTGAGGAGTAAGGTTGCCACACCTTCTTGAGAAAATTCAAGTGTATTATCCATTCAAGGAGGCATCTCAGTAGTAAAGGGGTGTTTTGAAATTCAATGGCATGATAGAACTGACAAAAAAAAGAGAATACATTTTAGGGTGCAACAAATAGAGTAGTTTTTGTTGTATTTAACAAATTTGTGTGGAGGTCATAGTAAGGACAGACGGAAGATCATGGGATTTGGATAGTCCCAGCACAACTGTGCATGGTGGTCCAGCTTAGGCACCCAGCATCAACACTTGAAGATAGAAATTCATGTCAGAATCATGCCAGTATGGCCTGTACCCATGGAAATGTACGAATAGTTCTCTTTGGGGGCACAGACTTGGGTCAGGTTCTCCTTAATTGTCATTGCTTTTAAGATTTGGATATTATAGTCACTGTTGTATCAGCGATTGCATAAATAAGGTGAATTGATTTTGTTATGAGGGTTACATTTTTCTATTCACTGACCAGATGTATTAGCAATTTTTAGGAGAGGTTCTATTTACATCAGCATATCTATTATGGAAATTAAATTATATGCCAAAATTTGGTATTTCGTCCATGATAAGAAAGGGTATTATTTGCATTGTCTTGTTAAAAGTTAAAAGTTGCAATCTATTGAAAAGGATCTATATCTCCATATATTGGCACTGATTTTTGAATTCAATTGAGTTGAGTGGTGTTTTACACTTACAGCAGTATAATTTGATTGCATGCCAACTGTTTGACAAAAGTTCATATTAGTATTTTTGGTGATTCTAGTAAGTGTTTGACAAAATTACATAAGTGTTATATCAGTGTTTAGTGATCCTACTAGTGAGGGTCATTACATCTTATTTCTCCCCCTTAACCAAAGACCTTCTATTAATTTATATAAAAGGAGATGACTCCCAAACCTTGTCTTATATATTCAAATGTTACTTTTGTCAATGGTTTAGTCATAATATCTACAAGTTGTTATTTTTTAGGAACATACTCTAACTTAACACTTTGAATACTCACTTATTATCTCAAAAAATGATATCTAATAGGATTGTACTTAATCTTTGAGTGCATAATAGGATTCTTTGAGATACCACTTACACTAGTATTATCACAATAGATAAGACAAGGTCCATTTTGTCTTACCTTATAGTCTTCCAAGATTTGCTTCATCCACATTACTTGAGTACAATAGGCATCAACAACTATATATTTAAATTCTATAATTTATAGGAATATAGAGGCTTTCTTCTTACTTAGCCAAGACACCAAACATTCAACCATGAAGAAAATACCACGACTGTTACTCCTCCTATCATCCACACATCCGATCTAATTTACATTAGTATATGTCATTAGAGTGAACTCTTTTATCCTGGGGTACCATAAAGCATATTCTATGGTGCTCTTGAGATACCTCAAGATCTTTTTGATTGATTTCAAGTTAGACTCTCTAGGTTTAGATTAAAACCTACCTATAAGGCCCACTACTTTCATGATATTAGGCCTAGAAGTAGTAGAGTACAAAATACTTCCAATCATAGATCTATACAAGGTTTGATCAACATTTGGTGAGTTATCTTGTTTACTTAACTCACATAATGTGATCATTGGAGTACTCATTGGCTTACAATACAACATGTCAAACTTCTTCAGCATATCCTTGATGTGTTTTGCCTATGAAATAAATATCCCTACATCATGTTAGTTAATCAACAATCATAAAAACAAAGAAAGTTCTCCCAATATTGAATTTCAAACTCAGTCATCATAGTATCTGCAAAGTCTCTACTCATGATGTCATTATTCGATCCAAAAACTATGTCATCAACATAGACTACCAATAGTAATTGATGAGTTCCCTCTATCTTAATATATAAATTACTATTGACTACCCCTCTTTTGAATCCTTTTATAAATAGATACTTGTCTAACCTATCATACCAAGCTCTAGGAGCTTGGTTAACACCATATAAATCCTTATTTAGTCTACAAACATAGTCTTGATTATTTGTCAAGGAAAAACTTTTTGGTAGCTCAATATAGACTTCTTAATCTAAGTTTCCATTCAAAAATGTAGACTTCACATCCATTTGGTAAAATTTAAAACCTTTGAAACTTGCATATTCCAAGAAGAGTCTAATTGCTTCCATTCTTGACATAAGAGAAAAGGTCTCATCAAAGTCTATCCCTTCAAATTGAGCATATCATTTACAAACCAATCTACCTTTCTTTCTTGTGACTTCTCCTTTCTCATTCATCTTGTTTTTGAAAACCCATTTAGTGTATATCACATTTTTGTCTTTAGACCTAGGTACCAAATCCCATGTTTTATTTTTTACTATTTGATCAAGTTCATCATCCATTACATACGTCTAATTTATATCTTTGCTAGCTTCCAAGAATGTCTTAGGTTCAATTTTTGATAACAAAGATGTGTCTTATTGATTATGATTGATCAACATTCTCTTTTTAGTCTACAAACATGCATTCATATCTCTAATTATCTGAGAACTTGGATGATCCTTCTGTATTCTCCTAGATGGAACCATAATAACTTGTCTTGCCTCTTCATCTTCATCATTTGAGTTAGGGTTCTCTAAAATACCATTTATGTACAAGTTGGGCTTCTTTATTTCACTTACTTCCTCAACTCTTACATTTGAACTTTCCACAACTTTGTGAAGTCTCTTATTGAAGCATATGTAGGTAGAACTAATAGATGAATAACCCAATAAGATGCCTATTGAAAAAATTTGATTTTTAGTAAAATTGGTTCAACCCCTACATATAGAAACTTTTTACAAGTTCCCATATATCTAATAGGGTTTCATGTGTGTCTAAATACCTTCCCTATCCCTACTCTAGCCTTAGTCTATGCTTAACTAACTTGTTCTTTCCAAGTCAACCAAAGTAAACTCTAGTCAACCTTGGTAAAACATGGTCGAAGGTTAAAATTATCTTTAAAATGTCCTAATGTGGTCATTTATATGTTTTAAGGTGTTACAAAGTCATGAATTTCTCCTTCACCATGTTTCATATGCAAAAAAGGCCTTTTGGTCATATTTTTGGCTCATTAAATGACTTGTATAGATGGGTTTAGGAATAAAAGTGTAACCAAGGAAGATTTCAATGTGGATGAGGTCAAAACATGTCAAGAATTAGTCAAAGGTAGTTAGGAAGTAGTTTCATGCTTGAAAATAGGTCATTAATGGTACTTGTACATACTTGGTGAGCTCACCTTCAGCTTAGAACATGGGAATATTGTCTCTTTACCTCCCTAAATTCCTTACCATGCTTGATTTGTAGAACAAAAGTTAAAAATATCAGTTCTAGCTTCTATTTCTTCCTTTTTGTCTTTACAAGCCAAGAAAGGTCAATTTCAAATGCTTGGTGCAAGCCGTATAGGTGAAGTTGGGAGGAATTGTCTTGGGGGTTGAAAGAGGTATGAGTAAGATAAAAATTCATGGAAATAAGTTTTATTTTCATATCTTCTCCTTTATGAATTATCATTAAGAATCTAGGCAACTTTTATGCTTCTTCATCCAAGAGGGGTCACTATTTGAGATAGTTTTAGTTTTTCTACTTTAGTTTGATGATGTTGATAGTTTAATATGTTTCTAAGGACCTATCCATAGGTTTTTTCATCATCTTCTTAATTTTTGATTATTCATGAACTCATAAGCCTCTTCTAGGCTTTTTCTTGGTCATAGATCATCTTTGTTGCCTTTTGCTCAAATATGCATCTACAGGTGCCATGAAGAAGGTTTTCCACATTAATATGAAGGTAGTGAATGTGTCTCAAATGTTTTGAATATATGAACGTGAACTTGATGACCAAAGTAAGAAAAATGAGGACTAAACCATGCACCATGTCCACTTTCCCCTTCACTGTCTACATATTCAAAAAAGGTACACATATAGGGGTCTCCATGATGACATCATGCTTTGATTATAACCTTGGTAATAATTAAAATCTCTTGGAGATATTAAGAGTGCATTTTATAAATTTTATTTTATTTACATTTCATGGAGATGATCATATTAATGTTCCCTACCATTCTTGTATTCACTACCTTCTACAATTCATCGCCACTTATAGAAAGCCATTGACAAGGAACATGGAACCCTTGAGGATTGTGAAAAAATCAAGGAAGTTACCCTCAAAATATTAATAAATGAAATTTAATCATGATATAAATATTTCTAATATCATGAGCAATGAAAGAGGTAAACCATGATCAAAAGATGATAAGATTGTATTTGGTCTCTCTGTCCCTAAAAACACTAAATAGAGGCCCAAGAGCTTTTTCAATATGATATACAACATGTTTAGAAAGAGTCTCATGACATCTAAGTGAGTGATGTTAAATAGTATACCATTGAAAACACCTCCAACAAGTTTTTAGATAAATATTTTAAGGGGCAGAAAGTCATTTGAATGATTAAAGCTACCTACTAACACACTGAGGACAAATAATAACATTACTACAAGAATGTGACCCAAAAAGACATTTTTTCACCCAAATATTTAAATTTAAAACCATGATTCATGATTGAATAGTTTTTACGGTGGATAATTGAATTTTTAAATCTCAATATATCATCAAAAGATAAGGTCTATGTTTTGAGACCTCCCCAAGCTCATACCCTATCTATACACAGGGCAAAATCAACACATACGACTGAGCATAAGAACAAGGTTGAAAGCAAGGTGTATAGGTGGAGTTTTAGACCAGTAATGTTGAGATAAAGTAGTATTTTATCACTAAACATAAATTTAATATTCTATATATCTAACACATGATCTGAATAGGCTCATGGTGACCAAAAGGTAGAGTCAACAAGCATGTCTCAGTCAAGTAGATAATGAACTAGTTTTGTGAGTAGTGTGTTTGTAGGGCACTTAAATTATTTGAAAATGAATATAGGAATGTTTATTTATATAAAAGGATTCAGTATGATTATTTTTTTATTATGAACAAGATAATTAATAACATTGACACCTATAGGTAGGGGAAGAGGAGAAGTTGTCATAGTCAGCCATGACAAACCCAATCTTGTTTGAGTCAAGTGGGAGGATGCATGATGGTTTGGAGGGATAAGTAGAAGTATAAAAATTTTATAAATATTGATTTAAATCATTAAATAATCTCATAATTATTAAAATTAAATAAAGAGGCTCTAAATGATAAAAAACACATTCAATGTTTCAATAACCTTGTTGGCAATTTCTTAAGTAAACTCAGTCTTGGAATTTATGTTGTTTGAAGGGTAAAATATTGAATTTAGGTTATAATTTTTTTAGAAAACATAAATTCATATTGTATACCCCTCTCCAATAGCTAACTTTGATGAGAAAATAGGGGAAGTTCCCCCTATTTTATCTTCGACAGGGGGTATTTTTCCCTTTGTACAAAGCCTACAATTTTGGAGTAAGGGATAAAACATGAAAAAAAAGGTAAAAAAACAATTAAATATTATTTTTATAGTTGGGATACATCAAATATACTATATAAAACCTAGATATAGGTTTGTAAGCCAAACAAGTTACTCTATGCAACAAGGGTTATAGTCAACACCATGAGAGATGGTAAAGCCTATGGCTAGGTAAGGGGGTCATCTTCATTTTTGGCCTTGTATAAGACTAAAGATTAATTTTATCATGATTATGTGACTATTTTTAATCTTTTAAATCCCCTAGGATTCAAATAAATCATTAAATTTCATTTTAGACCAAAAGTGTAGACAAACCTTTTGAACAAGGTCTAGGCCAAGTATCAAAAGGGGGTATTTTAATTTATATCTCTTAATGAGATATTATGATGATTGAAACATGTTTTTGGGATGTGTATTTAATTTTTTAATCCTTAAATATGTATGTGATTCCACCAAGAATCCCTTTATTGTCTTAAAATGCACATAGATCATGCAAAATGCCCAAAAATGACTCGAATGGCCAATTTGAAATGTTTGTATCTACCATGAGGTTTTGAATGGAAATATATTGTGTTAAAAGGTATTTTATAAGGTCCCAAGGAAGCCTTAAGTGTATTTTTTAATAAATCAAACATTTGTTCTTTATGAAAAAAGGCTAAGACCTAAAACCTCTAAAAAAACCCTCACAAACCCCAACTCAAACCTGATGGAGAAAATATTACAAATGGAGAATATAAATGGGGTAAAGTTACCATGAAAACAACTTAGATATATATATTAATCCTCAAGGACTTGAAACATGTAATATATCTATACCCTACCTATATGGATGAGGTACAACAAAGCTTTCTTTGATAGATTTGTGTGTTTTGTAGGTGTGGAGAAGTTTCAAAGGATTAAATCACTTTTGGGAGATATTGTGGGACTTGTTACAGGTCTCCATGATCATTTATTAATTATTATAGTCTCCTAAGTTTGCTTACAATCTCTTTTATCTCAGACAATCTAGTGAGAAGATAGTGAACACTTAGTGAAAATGGTAAAAAAATCCAATTGGGAAGCCTTTTGAGGCTTGATTCATGAACTTTATTAATTAGAAACTCTTTACCAATGTCATTCCTCCTTTTTAATTGATTATATTTCATAATTTGAAGGATTTTGAATGCCAAATGTGAGATTTGCATGGGAAGGAGTTATTTGTGATTGTCAAGGATGATTACTCATAGAGAAAAGAATGTGGATGGTTAGAGACTAATCAAATTCATGTGGAGTCTTGTCAGTAACCTCTCCCCCTTATATAAATAATCAAACCTAACCATATTTAGTGATGAGGTAGTTTTGTGAAGGCAAATCATGGAGGTAGTTTCTTATACAAGTAAGCGAGAATTTATGCCACATATGAAGGAGTTAGATGAATTAGGATATATTTGTCCATATTTTCTTTGTAGGACCTATATCATACCTGACTCTATGACTATTATAACTCATTAATATTTATTTACAAGTGTCTTAGTGACTCTTGAGCTTACCTTTCTTTCTCTCCTCTCATAATTGATATATATTCTAGCCTTTTTAGTTGTATTTATCTCTCCACCTGAGTATGGCAATGCTCCACTCAATTTTTTCCTTGAAATAATAAACAATTTTATTTTACCTCATTAATGACTCCATGAAGTTCATGCTATGGTTTTTGGTCTTGTGCAAGTGTATTTTTCTTACCTTCACATGCTACTCTTCCAAGTACCTTGTGTGGATTGAAAGCTCTTTTTTGTAGGTTAACAAAGAAGTGTCTAATGTGTATTGAAGGCATAGTGAGTATCTAATTAATTAGTGTTTCTATAAGACATATTTTGTAAGTCCTCCTAGACTACGCTTTCTTTAAGACCCCATTCTTGAAACATTGATGTAGAAGAGGAGTATTTAATTGGATGAAGTGTATGTGTGGGATTCTCTCTAGTTTCAAGTGTGAGTATACAATATATTTGGTGTATCACCTCCCCTAGATTAGATATGTTTTTAGTTATCTCTCCCTTTTCACCCCCAAAAAGTTAGTAATAGTTTTGACCTATAATGGTACATAAAGGGAATTAGCCCTAATCTAGAGATCAACCTCAAATCTGGGTCACCCATAGCCCTAAGGTGGTTCAATTATGCCACTTGAATGAGGAGAGACATTACATCTCCTCAAGGGGTTAAATTTTGAGTGAAAAAAATTCTCTAATCAGATTTTGAATCAAATTTTGTAAGATTTTCTTCATCCGTCTTGATAAAACACTTGCTCCCAAACACTCTAAAATATTTGACATTAGATTCCCTATTCTTCCATACTCATATGGATTCTTATCACCATTTAATCTAACTTGGAATCTATTTAAGATGTATAATTATGTATTAGCATCCTCATCCTAAAAACCATTTGATAGTTTATAATCTTGAAGCATGGTTCTATTCATCTCTTGGATAATTCTATTTTTCCTTTTAACTACCTCATTATGTTAGGGTGTCATAATAGTGGAATATTTTCTTCTATTTCTTTTATCTTCACAAAAAGTATAAAACTCATAAGACCAAAATTCACCTCCTCTATCTAATATTAAACACTTGATATTTTATCCCTTTTCATTTTTAACAAGATTTTTAAATTATTTTAACCTTGCAAAGGCTTCTAATTTTTGTTTGAGGAAATATATCCAAGTCATCCTAGTCAAATCATCAATTAATAACATGAAGTAGCTATTGCCTTGAATACCTTGAGTTTTTGTAGGTCCATACAGGTCAGTGTGGATGACTTCAATGGAACTATGGTGTAATTATCCTTAAATTTGTAGCTTATTTTGTTTTTCTTCCCATGAATGCATGCCTTGCATAGAGTGTGAGGAATCTTAGTGATTTTAGGCATAAGCCTCACTAATCCTTTAGAGTTGATCCTAACCAACTTGTCAAAATTCAAATGTCCAAGTCTTTTATGCCAAAGCTATCCTTCCTCTGATTGATTCATAAAACACTCCTCACTTTTGGATTCATGGAACACATACAAGCTATTATGTGCCTTGTGAATATTTGCAACTAATTTTTTAGACTTGGATATTCTCACTTCACATCCTTGATCATGAAAATATAGAATATTTCCACGCTTACACATTTGGCTAACACTTAGAAGATTGTGTTTTAAACCTTATACATATAAAACATTTTTACTTCTAGTATGACCATTATCCAAACTTAAAAACCCTTTGCCAACTATGTTATTAGAATTATTGTCACCAAATCTGATTGAACCTGAATTATGTTTTTTGAGAGATAATTTTGATCTTATCTCCTATAATACGACATGAATATCCACTATATATATATATATATATATACCATTTATTATTTTCATCCTCTTGAGTATACAAGTTAGTTTGAACAAAGATTAAATCTTCCTTTGGTGCACTACCTATATTCTACTTCTTTTCTTCAATCTTAGATTTGTCTTCCTTGAACCATTTGATGGTGTCAATGACTTGTATGTCATTTTTGCAATAGGCACTTTTGTAGTACTTATCTATATGTCCCTATTGATTGCAAGTGTAGAATAGTACCCCATTTTTATTATTTTAATATAAATTACAATCCCTATATCTGTGACCATATTGATTACAAATGTAATAGTACCCATTGAAAACATAACTATAGTTATTCATGTTAGACACTTTTACTTGATCATTAATAACACAAGAATTTTCATATTTAAGTTCTTTGGTAGAGTTATTATTCTTCTTATCCTTAGATAAAAATCACATCTATATATGTCATAACTTTATCTTCCAAATGATCCAATCTTTGATTAGGCCTTTATCCATCATGTCATACAAATTCTTGATTGTTATTTCTAGTTTATCTATTTGTGTGATCACACCATAAATTCTTACATTAATATCATAATATATTGAGGAATTTAGATATAAATTTTTAATTCCTTTATTATTCTCCAATATTTCATTCTCTTCCTCTAGACATTTGATCTTTGATAAGGCACATACTAGTTCACCTTAAAGATATGTTTCAGCCTCTTTGTCATGCATTATACCTATGATCACCTTCAAGTAGTTAAAATTTTAAAAGAAGGTATGGACCTAATAAAAAATTTATAAGTATAATCACTAATGGGGGGGTTAATTAGTGATGCAATAAATTCAATTCCAATTCCAAAAATTCAAACTCTTAACCAATCAATATAAGCAATCATGAAGTATATAAACTATTTATTACAATGAACAAGGAAACAATGCAAGATCAAGGCACATAACACATGAATTATGTGGGAAATTTTCATGGGGTATAAAACCCAGTATCAATATTTAAAAAAATGTACTACATTCTTAAAATATATAAAAAACAAGATACTTTAGTGAAGCACCCACTTCACAAGGAACACCAACCCCTATGCTTGGACAAACACCCACTTTCCCTTAGATGTTGAGAACCCACACAATATCTTATGATATTAACACCTACATAACTCTAATTTACATTCAATATTATGGATAAATAGTGAATATAAAATCTCTTCAACCCTTCACACTTCCTTAAGCCTTCAAACACAAGTAATGCATCCAAAATAACCTTTTGGATCACTCTACACCTCTTCGCTCATCCTCAATCTTCAAATATATAAGAACACTATTATAACATAAAAAATATGAAAACTAGGTCACATACATATTCCTCACACTATTATATTACTCAATACATTCACCAAGTACACTCACACTTCTCTTTTCATTGCTCGTCAACTCTAGAAACCCTCATCTTTGATTATACTCTTTATAAAGCCTTCATAATTACAACCTGATTAGTCAGCCATAAGACATACATTAGACCTTAATGATTCTATCATAAGTATAATAAGATAAAATCCACCTCCATATGTCATCCATATATTTTATAGATCACCCTTAAGAAAAAACACCTTTCAATTAGGCATAAGGAGCCCTTTTAGGTCCTTGGAGACCTATTCAACTCTTTAACACTTCACTAAGAAAAACTAGGAACATAAGACCAGCTCAAAGCACATAACTCATCACCATGTGACCTGTAAGACATCATAAAGTTATTATATTCATCACTACACACCTTTTTATATTCAAAACCTATCAATCTTTTTCCATATACATGAAAACACCATGAACGAATAAAAAGTCATCTTATAAGCAATTGTACATACTAAAGATGGATTGTTCAAACCTATATAATATATAAATATGATCCTTAGATATTATAAAATAATCTCCAATAGATAATTCACCATAAGACATACAAACACTAACAATAAAAACTCAAACATCTTTCTTCGGTCACTTGCAGAAGAAAGTCAAACCCTCAATCAACTTTGAACCATAATAAATACAATTATATGACTAGTCAAACCTCCAAATAATTTTTATTAGATTTACCTTGAAGTTTTTTACCAATTTTGTTTTTATACCACCATCAAATTCATCCATTATCAAAATTTATAAACAAAATATTGTAGACTGGTTTTCTAGTTGTAACGTACAAATACTAACATCATCAATCTACTTACTCAAGAAGTTCTACCAATATGACTAGAATAACCTAGACCTTCACAAGACCATTTAAATGGATTCATTTCACTTCCAAAAGTATACCAATCACTCTTTACCCCTCAAACAAGGTTAACATATCACCAACATCCATCACCTTGCCTAACCAAGCAAACTCATTATGATCCATGCATGATCACTAAGGCAGACTTTATCATTGATAATCACACATACATATCAACTAATGGAAAATATTTAAACCTTAGGAAATCATTTAAAACACCTCAACATTAGGTTGTCCCACTTTTACAAAGACTCTAAATTGATTATGGAGTGTCCTCTTTTGAGGTTATCTTTGAAAACTAGCTCAAGCATTAGGGGGAGCTAATTAAATATTTGGATTCGATGGGCCGACATAATTTGTACATGTTTTAATTTAGTTACTCTATTCTCTACCATTTTATTATTATTATTTAATTTCTTAGGTTTATCTTTCACAACCATTTGAATCAATGATTGGGTCTAATTTAATGTCTGACCCTATGTGAAAATCCTGATAAGGCCTTTGGCAATAAGCACCTTCTTAATATGTACCGCTTTTCCTATATTTTCTTTAAATGAATTAGTGCAAGAAATCCATATATTATTCATGACCTTAGGGTGTAATTTTTTTTCAAATATTTCCACCGACTCTTTGTTTAGAAAATTATGTTGGAAGTGACTAGCTAGGGATCTTCACCTCTGTATATATGGTCTAAAGTTTTCTCCATCACACTATTTGGATTTTTACAAGTCAAAAATGATCAATTCATGTTCAATGTTGTATGATAATTGTTTGAATTTTTTTTTAGATAGGTCATTCCAATTCACAACCAATCCCTTTGGTAATTTAAATAGCCAATCTAAATATTGTGCCACTAAACTTTGTAGAAATGAATGAAGCAAATGAGTGCTACTATAAAAACCTCTTGGCATAACACAAATAATGCCTATATGTGTTCATGAGGCTTTCCATTTACTTTATATTTGTCTAATTTAGGTGATTCAAAATGAGATGAAAAGGGGAATTGGATAATACTCAAATAAAACAAATATATACATATCACATTGAATTGGTATTTCTAGATTTTATTTCCTATCTCCAATTGTGACACAATATCCTTCATGGAATTCCAATCTTTCATGTTTGGTGAATTTTTAGGTGGAACATAATTTTTTGGGTGGTATGTGCCCCTATTGTTTCATGGATTTGTTAGGGATATATACGCTACAGTCTATGACTTTATTTTGATTCACTCCTTGAGTCGAGTAAGTAAGCCTCTGATTCCTTGGAATACGTTTATTTTTATTATATGTGTTCTATTGATTATGGGGAGTCCATGGTCTATTCACCAAAGTACATGTTGGTTGAGATGAACTAGACAAATTATTCTATACAATTTCTTCAATGCATACTGAATGTTTTAGTTTTTGGTTTTACAAAGGAACAAGAGGTTATTTATGATTGAAAAATGTATTCTCCATGTCTAGAAAAGCATGTTTTAAAACCTCTTAAGACTTATATTTTTTGATTGAGACATCTTAATCCATCATTTCTATGTTCTCAATTATAGTTTTCATTGGTTCAACCACATTCCCTTGTTCTTTACAAGCATTATTATGGATTGAAGTGGAAATTAAAGATTCTATCAAGTCCATGATAAGTTTTTATGCATATCATTGACTTATCTTTTTGATCTTGGTGACAAGATCTTGATCATTTAGTTTTGAAGCTATAACTATTTCCTTTCCTTTTATAGAATAAGTTATGTTTGTTTTTACAATGTTTGCGAAGGATTGTTGCCATTGTTACTCTCCTTCTATAACCAAAGTATGTAATTTATCCATAGGTAAGTCTAAGGGTAGCCTATCACTAGATTCAATACACCATAGGAGTGATTTATCCTTGTAGTCTTGGGGTTGATATTCTAAAAATTCTTCCTCAGATCCTACAGTTGTGGGAATGTCTTCAAAGACCATAGAATTATCTTGACCATCATAAAAGTGCTCCTCCTCATATATAGGGTTATAAGAGATCCCACTATGAGTGTACCTTTGAGTCATGTTTAAAAGTTTTTTCTCTATGTTTTTCAAGATTTGGAAAATGTTTTACAAATGTTTAAACAAGGTATGTTTTGATCTATTCTAAAAAAGTGACAAGGCACAAGAGATACTATAATAAAAATGAGGTTGTGTAGTATCACACAATTAGAAGAATGTGCTCACAAAATTACTCAACATTTGGTAGGGTCTAAATCATATAAATTATATGAGGGTATGATAAATCAAAGACCCAAGTGTGAACTAGTAAACCAAATGTAAGTTGAGAGATATGTCAATACCATAAAATCTAGTTCAACTTTGATGAATTTCTACTAGAAAATTTGAAGAGTTTCCTTCAGATTAGGAAGGTGATAATGCAAACTAAGAAACTCAAGATGTGAAAACATGAAATAATTCCTAAGTATAAAACTAGAAACAAAAAAGAAGCACAATGCCACCACATGGTAATATGAGGTATAATAAAATGTGTTCTAAAACTTAGAGTGTAAGCAATATAGTTGATGACCTAAGTTCATGATGATTGAATGATGATTATGAGTCTATATAAATCCTTCAACGCAAATAGTAAATTGAACCCAAGTTAACTCAATTTAAGTGAAAATGGTAAAACCAATTAACACATAAACCTAGAACTTAGAAAGCTGTAATTCTAAATTTGAATTATCAATGAAGGACTCAAAGAATTTTGGAAAGTGGTTTAGAATCAAATGGGTAGCATAATTACATTATTTATACAATACAAAAAAAATTCTTAATATGAGGATTTGACAAAATAAGTAAAGATTAAAAATACCAAATACAATTAATTAAATCATCATAAGCCCTAAACTAATAAGGTTGCTTTATATTATTGATATATATATATATATATATATGATCTTGGGAGGATTTTAATTTTTAATCCAAAAAACAAAGTATATGAAGTGGTAGGTTATTTTATACCCTTTCTCCTAAGAGATTGTACAAAAATATGGATGTTTAGGTTACTCACCCTGCATCAACAATACTTTGTAGTAAGTGCGGTTATCGAAAACTTAAAATTTATGATCATCTAAATGGTCCAAAGCATGTCTAATTCTATATATGAAACATGTCAATTGGTTTTGTGTTAATTGGATTGTTTTGAAAATTTATTATCACTTTTAAAACCACAATATCCATCAATTTCTTAGTATAGTATGATGTCTTGATTGATCATACATTCTGAGATGGATTGCCACTAATGGAGTTTGCTTAGCTACTCAAGCAAACATTCTAGTGGGTTACCCTCAATTGTGTACCACCCTATGGAGAGGGGTTACAGTAAATGTTGGGAGATGAATCCCCAAGTCAAATATTCCATAAAAAACTCATGAAGAGGCTATGAACTTCCTTCTATAATCCAAATTGCATGAAATAAAATAATCTAAGTGAAAAGGGTGTAAAGTTTATCTGTAGATCACCTAAACCATAGAGGTTTTGGGGAGAGCCTAGACAACTTCCTTTTAATACCTTAGACAAAGGCATAATCATAATAAAAAGGTTATTTTGGTTACCCAAGTTCCCTAAAGGGGATGGGTGGAGAGCATACATGCACTCTTCACTTTTCTCAAATAATCTAACAAGCAAAAGATGATTTGCATAAAAAACACTTTAAAATATTTGAAAATTAAGTGAAGGTTCATTTTATACAAAAAAAATGAAAATTTTAGTGAATTTCTTGGCCCTTTGTCCTTAGTCTACAAAAAATTTAAAAAAACATTCACAAAATAATCAAATCAACCATATAAGTTCCTTTTAAACATGAAAAAGAAGGTTCAAGACTTAATTATGCTCAAATTTACCACTTTTCCATGTAGGTCATATAGAAAAGCTAGATATTTTAATTTAACTTTGAAGCAAATTTGATAATGAAAAAAGAAAGTTTGGAAAACATGCTCTTGAGTTCTCTATTTCTTACACACAAAAACCAACATCAGCCAATAGTAATTGATGAAAGTTGTAGCAAGACTAATGCTGATCATAAATAACCATTTCCAATAAAAAATGATTGATAATGGTCACCTATGAACCCTTAGGTAAAAAATATTTTGACAAAAAACACTTGTTAGGTCAAGTTAGGATAAAATCTCCAAAATAAACTTCTAGATCAAGAAATAAATGTTTAGACTAGAGACTTATAAAACCAATTTGATAATTAAAAACATGAGAAAAGATCAAAAATACAAAATTTTATCCATTATTTCCCTTCAACTTGACTGATGCCCATTACATAAAACCAACGTCGGTCACTATTTGACTTGTGTATCAACAAAAAACATCAAAAGCATTGGAAATTGAAGCTAAAAATGATGTTAAAGGATTTTTAATGACTTTTATGGAAATTTAAGATTGCCAAATTTTCTTCCTTGCTTGAGAGGGATGTGTTGTCCCACTAGGAGTGCCAAGATGTAGAGATGGATTACAAATATGATTAGATAAATCATTAGTCATGAAAACCAAGAAAAATGCATAAAAACTAACAATCTAGGCCAACCTATTCAATGAGGTGTGTAAATGATAATTAAGAGTAAATGAAAGAAAAAAAACACTAGTTACCTTCCCAAGAGTATCCCACCATCCATATACGGCTCAAAAATTGTTTTTCCCCTTGATTTGGTGCTCAAGTCTTCAACAATGGTGCAAGGCCAAGCTCCTCCACCATCTCAAGAACACCAACTATAAACTAGGCTCATGATATGAAATCAAGGTTATGCATATCAATGACTCTATTCTATTGAAAATAAAACATTATCAAACAACACCCAAATGGCTTCTAGAGAGAATATTGCATTATAAGTTTACACAAATGAAACTTAATCAAAGTGGTCTTGTCCCTCTTATTTATAGATTTTACAAATTGATAAATATCAACCATGACCATCCATCTTGAGATGAAGATGTGTGGCCATGAATTAATCTAATTATGTAGATAATATCCATAAATGTCCTAATAAATATTTGGGATGAAGGGGTATTAAAAGGGCATGGGAAGCCATATTCCTGATATTTGTTGCATTAATGCATATGGATTCCACCCCATTGATCATATCATTTGATGATGTTGTTAGTAGGAATCAAATTTACAATAAATAAATATTCAATAAATTCTATGTAATTATTACTTAAAATCATAATTTGGTTTAATTTTCCTAAGTAAGATCAATCAAAATTTAAGCACTCTTTTGGAAATTGGTGCACTCAATTAATCAAACTTGTCAGAAAGTCATATTACTAGGTCCTAATTTGAATGGAGAGGAATTAAAAGGTGATTTTAGTTGCATATAGACCATTATCCCATTTAGGATGTTGTCGACATAAAATAACACATGCACATGCCATATGCTTTCAAATTAGAAGAAAAGAGTGATCTAGAGCACCAAAATGCATTTTCATCATTTTGACTCAAAATGATTTGAGAAAAGTTAATAATCACATAAAATTTATTTCCCCATTTAGGGATACATTATACTAAATTGGCACTTGTATATGACAAGCTCAAACCATTTAGCACATTTAAGTGATTTTGGCCTAAATTGTGTGTTTTTACAAATTTGAGTAAGATTGACAATTTCAACACAATGGTGTTAGGAATTGGATTTATACAATACATATGGTCATAATCATATATATACCCATATATTCATATGATTTATAAGTATAATTATATCTATGTATTATGTATGTATGTACATTTTTATGAACTATTCATAAAGAGTAAAGTGACATCTTTATATATAATTCATAATTATATATATATGTATATATATATATATATATATATATATATTGAGTTTAATAATCTATCCTAAAATCCCATCTTAAGAAAACTTTAACTCAATTTTAACAAAAAATTTAAATCACATTAACACCACTCATCACCTAATTTCCCAATTAAATGCTTTAAAACACAAAATAATAAATATGAAATAGTTTGTTGTGTATCATATGACACACAACTTACTAGAGACTAATCAAAAAAAATTTACCCGTATATTAAAAATTTATGTTCTCAATAGATTTCAAACTTCATCTATTATATATAAATGTCTAGGATTAGTCATTGGTTGTACCATGTAACACTGCCAAGTTAACAACTCACATAATCTTATGCAAATTTTCTCACATACCCAGCTATTTAGTAACAAGGTAAGTTCGTCTATTAACTTATGCCAATTTTTATTATAATACTAAATATATATGCTCATGAATAAATAGAAAAACCTATAGGTGTCAATGTAAACTATATGTCTAAGTCAATTTTTTTTCAAAATAACCAACACACAACCATAGATTAAATATATTAAAACACTCTTTATCCTGTTGTCCCCAAAAATAGACTTCTCATTTTTGGGACAACATGTGAACTATTTTGGTTCAACAGACCAAAATAATCTCTTTTTTTCTTGAAATTTGTTTTGAGCATTCAAATTCCTCATTTTTTAAGCTTCTAAGAAATCTACGGACTCTGCAGGCTTGAATCTATGGACTCTACAAGGTTGAATCTATGAACTCTATAGGAAGAAAATATATGGACTGTGAAGGCCAAGTTCTATGGGCTTCATAGGTTGATTTCTATAGACTCTATAGGAAAGAAGCAAGCTCTCAACACTTAGGCGATTTCAAAGTTGGTTCAACAACAAGGTTCAACCAAAAGAGTTCATCAATGAGCTTCTAAGCAAGGATTGAACCATTTAACCGTTGAACCTTGAACCATTTTGGTTCAATAGGTTCAATGGGTTCAAAGTTTCAACATCAATAGCAAGAGTTACGTGCATTTGTCAAGTGACAAGTTCAATGGGTTCAATGGTTCAACAGGTTCAACGACCAAATGGTTCAATGTGTTTGGTTCAAAAGATCAAAAGGACTTAGTCAAATGAAAAGAATGAACTGATTAAACCATTAAACCTTGAACCAAAGGGTTCAATGAGTTCATAGGTTCAAAGGTTCAACCAATGAGATGAAGATCAAAGTGCTTATAAAGAACAAGGAAGTGACAAACTAATGGTTCAATAGTTCAAAGGCTTCTATAGGAAGGTTCAATCAAAAGAACAAGTTTTTGACACTTATTCATTTTCAAGACAAGTTCAAGGTTCAAAAGGTTCAACGGGTTCAACGAGGCTTGTTTTAAAGAATCTTGGTTCAAGTGGTCAATAGAAATAAGGGAATGAACCATTGAACCATTGAACCAAAGTTGGTTCAATTAGTTGGTTCAAGTGACAAGTTCAAAGGAGTCCCCCAAGTGTCAAAGACACAAGTTCCCCTGTGGAGGAAATTTCTGTGGCAAAAGTGACTAAGGAAGGAAACAAAAACCTAATAGAACTCAGTGGATGCTACCAAGTATCATCTTTCAAGCCTCATTTCACTTTGTTTCTAAGAGCAACAGATGCTACCATGTGTCCTCTATAATTTAAATGGAACACACCAAGTGGCATCATCCACATGAATCTAAAATGAATCCCACATGGTTCTATAGTGTTTCCAAAATGTAGCAGAAGCTGCCAAGTGTCATCTTTTGCAAGACACTTAAAAGGCATCCAAAGCTTCTACAAGTTCAATAGATGTTGCCATGTGTCCTTACCTACTTCATAGTGGATGCTATTATGTGTCACAATTTGAGATTCACATAAAATCAACTAAGGTAAATTTCCAAGGGATAAAAAACCCTTTCAGAGGACACTCAGAAGCCAAAGTGAACCATTGCAAAAACCTAAAAGGCTAATTTGGAGCTCAAATAGCCCTTGCAGAGGGTAGGAAGGGGGGAAATGGACCAATTCAAAGGCTAAAAGAGCAAAGGGATTTCCTTCAAAAAAGTTCCCCTGGCAAAAGTGACAAAGAGACAATTCCTTTAGACTTTTTCCTCTAAAAGAAATCCTTCAGACTTTTTCCTCTGAAAGAATTCCTCTAGACTTTTTCCTTCAAAAGAAAAGTTTTAAGAAATAGAAAACCCACTATGCTGCCACATGTCATCTTCAAAGTCATAGCAGAAGTCACCATGTGTCATCTATTGAAACACAGTATCCAATGCATTGAAAGCTGCCAAGTGTCATCTTTTGCAGGGTTCTCAAAAGATCAGCAGAAAGTGACTAAGGAACAAAGCATCAAACTGAATCAAGGACCCAATTCAAATAACCAAAACAAGAGGAATGAGCAAGATTGACTAGAAACATTTGCACATTAGATATGTTTCTAGAAGTAGATCGCTAGGTGGATATTGAAAGATGCAAACTTTCAATAGCGTGACCTATTTCTCTACATTGAGAAAAGCAAATGGGTAAATGCCCCTAAATTCTTGAATGTCTTACTAACAAAATTTAATACAACACGATGTGTTACTATTCCCAAGTCCTTCTTGAAGAGGCTATATAAGGGACTCTATTTTATTTAGAGAAAAAATGGAGCCCTCTCTAATTATCAGAAACAAAACTCTACCCAAATTGAAAGGCATTACTGAGACTTTGAGCTCAGATTGTTGATCATATTTTGTTATTGGAATAAGAAAGCAAGTAACTTTTTAGACTTTATGCTGTGATATCTTTGTTGTTGGGGAAAATGTTCTTATGTATTTTTCCTTAATATATTTTTTGTTTCTTTAATTCAATAAGAAAAATTAGTGAAAGTAATAAGGAAGGTGTCCAGAGCAACTGTGGAGAGACTTTATGCCCCCACAATTGCCTTTAGTGTGTTTTCTTTTTTTTCTATGTAAAGGACCTTGGGACTACTTTGTGACCTCATTGTCCTTCGTATCTCACTCTTGCACAATTAAGGTGGAGACTTTATACCACATCTCAATCTGCTAGTTACTATATCCTTGGTTACATTTTGTAATTACTACCAGGAGTATTCTTGTGGTTTGCTGAATATTACTTCTGAAAGAAGAGGAGTGCTTTCTATCATTTCTCTTGAGATTTCTCCTTTGATTTGCATGCATCATCTCTAAAAAAAGAGAGATGGATGGTTTATCCTACTCTTGAGTATTATTTTATGTTTATATATATATATATATATATATATATATATAGCATATCTATAGGGAACCTAACCTTGATGAGAGGAGAGATTAGTGCCCTTTTGATGTGGTAAACCTAAACATTTAGATGACCAATCTTCTTAATTTGGATGATTAGACCTATTTTGTTTATCAGTATGCTGATCGACAAAATATTCAACCAACAATTTCTGGCGACTCTGCTAGGGATATAGTTATGTGTATTTTGAAACCTCAAGTTTCAGATGAAATTTGTCTCTACCATTATCCATTATAGACTCCATTCCATTTTTTTGTTTTACCCATTATTATTATAACCTTACCATTCACCTCCACACTAACCAAGAAAGAATGCATAGTTTCAAGCCTCAAGCTTCAAACTAAAGCAAGGTCAATTCTTTTCAATTTTTGTTTCATAATCTGGCAGATTCAAAGTATACACGAAGCCAAATGGCTAAAGGTATTATTGACCCTATATTTGAGTTGGTACAAAAAAGTAATTTTGATCTATTTCCTTCACCATCTCACCTCCAACAAACCAAGAGCTTTTCTCCTACTAAAGTCAGGTCTCCATTGCCAAACAAAGTATCTACTTCTACTATCGATAAAGCTTTGCCCATAATTACCCCTTTGAGATTTGTTATTCCTCCTTTTCATAATCTTATAATGGCATCTCAAGGCCCTTGAGGTAATTATTTTGGTCCTTTCAATCTTACTCCACCTCTACATGAGCTCCCACATAGTTCAAAGAAGAATTTCCCCAAATTTTATGGTGATGGGAAAGTTCATCTTGATGAGCACATTGTAGCCTTTAGCATAGCCCGTGGCATAATTGGAGTAGAATTTGAAGATGTAGCAGTCATGCTATTTGTAGAAACATTACAAGGTGTTGTTATAGATTGGTTTTATCATTTACAGGCTTAGTCAGTAACTAATTGGAATACCCTCAAAGCTAACTTTGAAGTCAGATTCAAACCTACAAAAGACTCACATGCACTTCTAGCTCAACTCACACAGATGAAAAAAGAGCCTCATGAACTAATGAGGGACTTCATAGCCAAGTTTGACAAACTGAGGAATAGAATTATTGTAATTACTTGACCTATAACCTAGAATCTCAAATACTTCTTCATTAATTCTCAGTTACCTAAAGTAAGTTTTCTTTTGAGACATGCTGGTCAAATAGATCTTGCTGTAGCTCAACATTTGGCCACTGAGGTAGAAGATGATCTCATCTTAGTAGGGAAGATAAGAAGAGATCTAAATAGAAATAGACTTTCATCATCTTCTGATAATTCATCTACATGCACCACATATCTAATGGTATAGAAGTTGGCAAATGAGTTGCTTGCTTTCAAAAAGCAAATGGTGCAAGGAATGTCTTCTACTCCTTCATACAAAGATATGCCAAGAAATACATCTCCAAATTAGTCATATTAGGGCAATGCTACTAGGAATTAAGGGCAATAAAATCATCTTCCTCCCCCATAAGGGAAACTTGCCTTGGAAGCTCCTTCAACCAATCTAACAATGGGATATCTTGAAGCAGAATCAGAGTTCTCTTTCCAGCTTGAATTGAATCAAGAAAATGACACTGATCTCCTTATATAAAATCAAGAAGAATTAGCTGGTGACTCCCACATTGGTTTTTTAAACTACCAAGATGAACCCAAAAGCAAAGGAGAAGATTTTGATGGATCATATGCAGTGTTTACCAGGTCCAAGAACCAATCAGTCTGGCAAGCTAATAAAGGGAAGATAGAGGAGTAACCTCAACCAGTAATTACAATTGCTAAGTGTGGAACCACCATGCCTTTCTAGTCAAAGGATTCGGTGATCACCCAAAAGGTAAGTACATCAATTTCACCTTCACCTTCTACTTCAATTTTATAAACTAGCCCTCCTCCCATCCCTCCTAAAACTCAAAAGGTTGAAATACCTTCCTCTATACCTAGCTCAATTCAGCTATTTGACATAATCGATCATGTCAAAAAGACAAAAATACAAATGTCTAAATTTAAATATTTGTAGTCCAATCTTGATCAATTAGATAAGTTAGTCTAATGGGTCAAAAACCAAACCATCCTTGAAAAATAAGAGGTTAAGAAAGTAACTCCTAATTCCCAAAAGAACATGCCCATTCCAAATAATCTTGTCATTACTCCTCTAGCTACCGCTAGGAAAATAGAACCTTTCTATGTTTCCTTATTAATAAATGGTCACAAGCTAAGTAATTTTATTATAGACTCAGGTGCATCTGACAATGTCATGCCTGCTAAAGTAGCTAGATCTATTGATCTCACATTAACCAAGAAATTTGGAAGATATTTCTCCATGGAGAATAAGCAAGTGCCATTACTAGGACAAATCAAGGATGCCCAATTTGCATTTATAGCCTTTCCAAACAAAAGAATCAAGATGACAGTTCTGGTGGCTGATGTTCTAGCATCCTATGGTATCCTACTTGGGCAAAATTTCTACAAGGATGTTGGTGGAGAATTGAGCATGGACCTATCTGAAGTAAGGTTCCTTGTCAAAGGCACCATGCAAAGGTTGCTTCCTGAAAAAGAATCAAAATATATTGTCACTCAAACATCAGCCCCTAAAGCTCAAATTCTTTTTGAATCCTTAGGTATGGGTAACTACTTTCTATTTATAGATGAAGTGCATGAAGCATCTGATAAAATTATTGAAAGTGTCAACCTAGAAACTAGTTCAACTAGAATAGCAGAAGAACTAGTAGGTTGTAATACAAATGAATAAGGATCTTCCCTGTCTAATGATGGAAAATCCCAAGAAAAATTAGTATCTAGTGAGGTATGGACTCTGGAATTTGATGGCAGCTACTCCTCTACCAGTTCTGGAGCCAGGATTATGTTGATATATCCTTAAGGAGATATGTTTCCTTCATCTTACAAATTATAATTTAGCAACACTAACAATATAGCTAAATATGAATCTCTATTGCTTGGATTGAAGGCTGCTCAAGACAAAGGCATCAAGTTTCTTCATGCCAAAGGGGATGCTGAATTAGTGGTTTGTCAGGTGAGAAATCTATACCAAACTAAGAATGAAAGATTATGCCACTACCACAACTGGGTTTGGGACTAAATTGAAATCTTTGATGCTTTCAACATTTCCACCATACCTAGGGAGTCTAATGATAGAGCTGATGCACTTGTTGTTTTAGGAACTCTTTTAGTTCCTCACTCAAATTTTAAAGAAAATAGGTATACTATTGAGCTAGTCTATAGACCAAGTGTTCCTGACAATGCTGATCATTGGCAAGTATTCAATGATGATCATCAAATCATTGCCTTCCTAGAATGAAAAGACAATTTCAAATAACTACATTTTGAAGGTAGTGAATCTCAGAAGTATGAATCAACCTTTGAATCTAGTTCATATATAAATAAAGAATTCTTACAGCTGAAAGGAAATAAAATTCTCACAGGCCTAGTTTCTCTTGAGAAACTATTTGACAAGCATGATAGATTCATCAAACAACAGCAAATAGATTCAAGTTTCTCTCAAGGATTCGACCAAGTAAATCTAAATACTAAAGAGAATCTCAAGATGGTTAACATTGGTAAGTGCGGCACCCCTGAAGAAAGATTCAAGTTCACCACTTTACTCTGTCAATACATGGATGTCTTAGCATATTCTTATGATGACCTGAAGTCTCTCAGACTTGATGAAATCCACCATGACATTCCTCTCAAGGCTGACTCAATGCCCTATAAGCAAAAATCTAGATAGTACAATCTAAAAATATCAGGTACTATTCTATTTGAGATACAAAAAATGTTAAATGCTAGAATCATCTTCCCAATCCATCATTCCACATGGATTGAACACATAGTGCCTATAAGGAATAAGCGTGGCAAAATTTGCATTTGTGTAGATTTCAGGAATCTGAATCAATCATCTTTGAAAGATAATTACCCTTTGCCAATTATGGATCAAGTGTTTAAAATAGTGATAGGTTCAAAGATGTTATCAATGCTAGATGGCTTCTCAGGATATTATCAAGTTAAAGTTGGTGAAGTAGACCAACACAAGACTAAATTCACCACACCTTGGGGTATATTTATATATAGAAGAATGCCTTTTGGCTTGATAAATGTTGGTGCCACCTTTCAGAGAGCAATAGACCTAGATTTCAAAGATGAGATGGGTAAATTCATAGTGGTATACCTTGATGACTTAACCATTTTTTCAAAGCACCGTTCTGATCATGTACGCCACTTACAACAAGTGCTAGAGCACTGCCGCCAGAATGGTATTTTCTTGAACCCTAAGAAGTCTATTTTTGGAGTAATAGAGGGGAACTTACTTAAACACATTATGTCTAAATAAGTCATAAAGATTGACTCATATAGAGTTAAATCTATTCAAGATCTTAATTTGCCTACAAGTAAAAATGTTGTTCACTCTTTCTTCAAAAAGGTGAATTTTTTAGGGAGATTCATCCCTAAATTTGTTGAGAAGACTAGACACATTGTGAACATGATGAAAGGGAAGACCACCTTCAGCTAGACTAAAGAAGGCAAGTTAGCATTTCAAGATATTAAGACTGCCATTGCCCATGCCCCTACCTTGGTTTGTCTAGATTACAACAAAGATTTCATCATATACAGCTATGCTTCTAAACACATGATTTCAATAATTCTTATTCAACAAGACAAGGAAGGTATGGAATCTCCTATTTCTTTCATGATTTTCCCTCTCAAACCCCATGAGATGAAGTATTCAAATCTAGAGAAGCATGCTTATGCAATGGTGAAAGTAGTCAAACATTTTCACTTCTATATCCTGAATTCACACACTACTACCTTAGTTCTTGACACTACAGTCAAGTCCATATTAACTCAATAAGAGTTTGGCATAAAAAGAGGCAATTAGATTGCAAAGATCTAAGATTTTGATCTAGACATCAAGCTAACAAAGCTAGTCAGGGGAAAAGGCCTATGCCAATTAATTCTTGACAACGAGCTAGAAGATACACAGTATGTAGAAGCTAAAGTGGAAGACACACCAATAGTCCTTTTTATCTCCACTTCCAATGAGTGGTATTCAAGTATTTCTCATTTCCTTACTTATGGTGAATGTCCTACTCATTTTTATTATAAAGAAAGGAGGACTATCAAGTTGAAAGCTACCAATTTTGTCCTTTGGGACAACAGCTTGTACAAGAGAAGCATAGATGGAGTATTCCTTCACTGTGTAGACAAGGAAAAACAAAGCCAACTTTTGAAATCTTTCCACAATCTAGCCTATGAAGGACATTTTTTTGCTCCTATAACTACTCACAAGATTTTGTGAGCCAAGTATTACTGGTGAACTCTTTTCCAAGATGCATATAAGTGGGTGAGAAAATGTGAACTTTGCTAGCAATTTGTTGGAAGACCCAAGTTAGCCACCCTACCTCTCAAGCCAGTGATCATAGAAGAACCTTTCTAGCAATGGGGGATTGATTTTATTGGGACTATAAACCCATCTTCAAGCACTAGACATGATTATGTCATTACAGCAACTAACTATTTCACCAAGTAGGTAGAAGCAATCCCAACTAAGCATGCTACTTCAGAAGTTGTATGCAATTTCCTCAAGGAGAATATCATTTCCAAGTTTGGATTTCCTACCAAAACTGTTACTGATAATGCAACTTATTTCACTTCTCAGGAGATTACACAATTCTATTTCTATTATGGAATTACACTCTCCCATTCTTCTAATTATTTTCCATAAGGGAATGGACAAGCTAAATCAAGCAACAAGAACTTGGTAACTATCATCAAGAAGCTAGCAAATGACAATCAAAGGACATGGCATAAAGCATTGGTTGATGCTCTATGGGCAAACAAAATCACACCAAAGAGGGAAATTGGTATGTCTCATTTTCAACATTTTTATGGTATCAATGCTGAGATATCAATCACCTTAGAATTGCCAGCCTTGAAATTGGCAAAGACAATTGAAGATCAGACATATGAAAGCTCTCTTGATAAGATAATCATGTGCCTGACTTATCTGGATGAACAAAGAACCATGGTGGTGGACCAAATTACTGCTCATCAAAGTCTGGTAAAGAAACTCTTTGACCAAAAGGCCAAAAATCATGATTTCTAGATTGGGAATCAAGTCCTACTATGGGACAAAAGGAGAGAACCAAAAGGGATGCATGGAAAGTTTGACTCCCTTTGGAGAGGCCCATTTATAATTCATCAACATAATGGTGAAAACAACTTTCTATTGAAATATCAAGATGGCACACTCTTTTCTCTACCTCATAGTGAGCAGCATCTGAAACACTTCAACTCTTGAAGTATTAGATCATTTCATCTATACATATGTATATTTGTATAGTTTTTAATTCTATTTTATTTTGTTTGTTTCGATTTTTGATGCCTTCTGTTTCTAGGTAACATGACTCTGTAATTCAATGGTACACATGAAGACATTGGAGATTTTGGATTCTACTCCCTTCAATTCTTTTTTACAATTGATAGAAGTTCCCTAACTGGAGCTAGCTATTGTACCCAAAAATAGACTTCTCATTTTTGGGACAAAATGTGAACTATTTTGGTTTAACAGACCAAAATAATCTCTTCCCTTCTCAAAATTTGTTTTGAGCATTCAAATTCCTCATTTTTTAAGCTTCTCAGAAATCTACAGACTCTGCAGACTTGAATCTATGGACTCTGTAGGGTTGAATCTATCGACTCTACATGAAGAAAATCTACAGACTATGTAGGCCAAGTTCTACAAGCTTCATAGGCTGATTTCTATGGACTTTATAGAAAAGAAGCAAGCTCTCAACACTTAGGTGATTTTAAAGTTGGTTCAACACCAAGGTTCAACTAAAAGAGTTCATCGGCAAGCTTCTAAGCAAGGATTGAACCATTGAACTATTGAACCTTGAACCATTTTGGTTTAACAAGTTCAGTGGGTTCAAAGGTTCAACATCAGCAACAAGAGTTAAGTGCATTTGTCAAGTGACAAGTTCAATAGGTTCAATGGTTCAACAGGTTCAATGACTAAATGGTTCAATGCATTTGGTTTAAAAAGATCAAAAGGACTTAGCCAAATGAAAAGAATGAACCAATTGAACCATTTAACCTTGAACCAAAGGGTTCAAAGAGTTCATAGGTTTAAAGGTTCAACCATTGTGATGAAAATAAAAGAGCTTAGAAAGAACAAGGAGGTGATGGACTAATGGTTCAATAGGTTCAGAGGCTTCTACAGGTAGGTTCAATAAAAAGAATGAGTTTTTGACACTTAGACATTTTTAGCACAAGTTCAAGGTTCTAAAGGTTCAACGGGTTCAAGGTTCAATGGGTTCAATGAGGCTTGTTTCAAAGAATATTGGTTCAAGTAGTCAATAGAAACAATGGTATAAACCATTGAACCAATGTTGGTTTAATCGATCGGTTCAATCAATAAGTTCAAAGGAGTGCCCCAAGCGTCAAAGACAAAAGTGCCCTTGTTGAGGGAATTTTTGTTACAATCTATTTTACACATAGTTATCTATGTGCCTAAATCAAATTTAAATCCCTAATTCATTCATAATACCCTAAGAACTTGAGTTGGAAATTTCAACCCCCAACCATTCTATTCCAGCTAATACACACAACCATTTAATAAAATGGTGATACATAGTTATTTCAAATTATAAATGAAACAAAGACGACCATAATAACCATTCAAAAAAATTATTTTTGATTTCATTCTCATGCTTTCCTTTACTAAACCAATGATTCAATTATGTGTGGATATTTTCTACCTCCCTACACAAAAGAGACCTTATTTTCTTCTATCTCCTCCCTGTCAGCTATGACCTCATTGCATTCCAACAAACTCATCATATTTTATTATTTCCACAACCATCTACATGCTACATAAAACCCCTAATTTCATGTTGAACCCTTATTCATCCATAAATTCCCAAGAATGACTCTTCATAACACCAAAAATTCATGTCATGACTTAAAATCTTTCATCTTTGACTACCAAAATAACACAATTACCTTACTATCTCCTCTTTGCTCATTATCAAACCCTAACTCTCCCAAGTTTACATGGATTGACTAAGCAAAGAAAACAAATTGATCAATCACCAATTAGGGTTGAAAAAAAATGTATTTGTCAATAAACATAATAATTATGTTAATAATTCAAATGCATATAACAACTTTAACCATAGGTCAACAAAATGTTTCATGCCTAGTTTAAACCCTTAGGAATTTAAAAACTAGGTCACCTTAGGTACCACATTAGCTACCTTTACCTAGGATCTAGGTTAGATAATGTTTATAAAATAATTTTTTGAAATGATCTATAATTTAATTTATTTCCATGCCATATATAAATATTTTATAATGATACTTTTTATATTGAATGCTTGAAGGTACAATCCTATATAGAGTCATACAATAAAAAATTCACAAGTAAATTCATCTAAAAGACATATATAACTATAATATTCTATAATGGAAACAACGTAATAATCATATAGAATAGTAACCACTATAAACATAACCAAAATATTATCTAATTATGGATCAAAAACTAATCAAGCATGATCAACATGAAGTAACCAAACACACTAAAAGTAAAGCAAACACATAAGTATTCATTAGTAAACAATTATGCATTTAAGTGTACTACATGGTGTGAAGGGTTACTTTTTGAATCTCTCAACCTCCAACATAATAAACTGTAACACCCTCCCTAATGATACTCTCCATCCATATCTATCTAAAGAGTAGACTATCTCTTGCATCCACCTCATAAATGTAAATGGTAGTTAACCTATAATAATGATAATCAATAAAAATGTAACTAAATCACAATAATATTGAATGAGCATAATCCACATGCATATGAAACTCATGTACATCTAACTGATAAGTAATACATCACACAAAGTAATCATTATATGTTTATCCATACATCAACATAAATGAAAATAGTTACGTAGAATAGTAACTAAACAATATTACCCCCATTAATATCTATTTAATAAGCAAATAAAGTTTAATGAGGAAATTGTGATGCAACATATATTTATATATTGGGGTATCTAGGTTTAAGGTATATTATATTAGCTTGTACAAAAGGATGGTGAACTAACCTAATGATCAAGCCAATTAATAAAAATTTGGTTAAATAATATTTTTAAGTTATACAACTGAGATTTTTAAAAATAGTAAATTAAAACTATTATGTATATTACAATGAATAAGTAACACTGAAACTTAGTTGGTTTACTATTATCATGTATTTTTAAACTAGAATATGCTAGAATTAGACTAGAATATGATCCTAGAATAGTCATTAGATTTTGGGAATAATCTCTGTCTTTAGATGCTTGCATCAGATCTAGATAGTTGCATTGATACATGTGTTTGATTTCATTATAAGTGTCTTGTACAAAATATTAATTAGTTTTTTATGCTACCAACTAGAGACTTTTGTGTTTACTATCACCTTTATTTTTATATCTTTAGATTATGCACACAAGATATCACTCTTTATAAAATTATCAAACACTAACTTCCTCATCTTTGGAATGATATATGGGTAAAATGGGTTAGTGGGCTCATGGTGTCAATCTACCCTAAGGACACCTTTGTTAATGGGCACTACCTACATATCCATTAATTTGAATAGAGCCTCACACTTATGTAATTATCCCCTACATGTTGGCTTGTGTGTGCAAAAAGATGAGATATGTGATAAGCAATGACATGTAGTGACCTAGCTTGTAACTTAGAAAATATAGCTCATGGACTACTCTTTGAATGATTCAGAACTATGTAAATAATATTCTTATTAATAATGTTGAAATAAGGATGAATAAGGAAGGTTTTCTCACTTGAATTCTTGATTGAGTGCTTCTTGGTATATTTCCTTGTGAGTTGTATGTGATTTATAGGATATGAATGAATGAGGATTGATCTTATATATATACAAATTTATTTTATAAATATCTCATATTAAATCACTTATACCAACCTTTAAGATACATTTCATTTGAAAATTGGATGACTTTTAGGCACTAGACACTTTGTAGGAAAAGTGGAGACTTGCATCAATGTAGGTGTCTATCTAGGATACAAGTGTCCAATAAAATATAAAATAGGTATAGGTCCAAAACTATTAATAAAGTATATGATTAGGATTAGAGATTTTTTCATAGTATTTAAGGCTTGTAGAATAATAATGCTCATACCAAGAGATAAGTAATTTAGGGACAAAGAGATAGTGAATGAGAGCCTTTTGGTAGCAGGTAACTCTATAACTAAAATGTACAACCATGATGGATGATTTCAAATAATATAAGTCTTGATAACTATATAAATCATATTTCATTATCTACACAAAGTAATACATGCCTACAAATTCAAATGATACAAATATCAATACGAATATGGCTGTTATGTACCCAAACATCATATCTATTTTATGCCTCCAAAAATAATAAATCAAGGCACAAATAACATCTTTTCTTAGTGTTCATGTAAATATACATATCTATTCTCTATCCCATTATGATATGCAACATGTTGGTAATGATGAACATACAAATGCCCAAAATGATATATCACAAGTTCAAGAAGAACCCAAGAAGTTACATGTCTCCTATATAATGATTACATTGATGATTACGATCCAAAAAATATAGAATATTGGTATAATCATGATGATACTGATTATGCATCATATGACTATGACACACTTAATATAGAGACTTCATTGGGGCATCCCTTTGATGAGTACATTGGATTCTAGTAGCACTTTTCCTTGTACGTGTTTTATTTGATTATCTTTCCAAAGTATTCTAAAAATACAAAAAATAAAATATTCAATGAAATATCAAAACATTCAAATAATACAAAAATATTTATCATTCTCAAGTTTTATTATCTACTTGGAATCTATATTATTTTCTTTATACTAGTATATATCATATCATTTAATTCTTATCATCACATATGTTTCAAACATATTTGAGTGTGATATAAGCATACCCATACACATGATCTATGAACTTCCGGATGTTAGATCTCTCTTATATCCATGATATATAATAATTTATGGGAATCTACTTCTTTGATCATGATTGATACATGTTACATATCCTTTATGATCATTTATATATTATAATCTTTGATATTATATGTTAACTCTTACACATGTCTATATCCATGCTCATTTCTTTCATAGTGCACCTGATATGTTATAATACATAACAATTTTTGTTAGCACATATATACAGAGACTAGTATGCTTATTTGGTTTCTTATGCTTCATCTATTTTTCAAATCCTTGAGTGTATTCCATTGCTTGTTATTGACTTGATTGTGGAAAATTTGAATATATTCTTTTATTGTTGGCCCCTATGCCATTATATGTTTTTTGAACATTTGAATATTTCATTATATGATGGTTTGGAATTTAAATATGTCATCCCTTTAAATTATTTGGCATTTGAACATGACCTTTATGTGAGGTCTTCTTGGGCCATTTATTTGCATCAATTTGATTGATCTTGTGTGTGTGTGATTGATTATTTGTTAAGATTTTACTATTATAATCTGGGCATTGTCATTATCTATATCATGTATCTTAGGACTTGATATGATCACATATTATGAGCCTAACTAATATATTTAATTTGACATGTTATCCTTATATGTTACATGTTATTTACACATATTATATAGCTACTTTATTCTCTTGAGGTAAGTACCTTATAGATTATATTTCACTCATCTTAAAAGGGGGGAATATCAATGGGGGCATGTCATAGAAACATGATCTCCTCATTTTCATAGTTTATATATTCTAGTGGGAGTATTACATAAAAACATGACCCCCACACTTATACAGCTTCTCAATATTTACCTATTTCAGTGGGGGAATATCATAAAAATATGACCTCCACACTCATACAGCTTCTCAATATTTACATATTTCAATCATGGCATGTCATAAAAACATTACTTCCACACTTATACACCTTCTCAATATTTCCATATTTTAGTTAGGGCATGTCATTAAAACATGACCTCCACACTTTTACACCTTCTCATTATCTCTAGATTTCAATGGGGGCATGTCATAAAAGCATGACCTTCACACTTACATAGTTACTTAGTATTTCCATACTTTAATGGTGGATTATCATAAAAACATGACCTTAACACTTACATAATCTCCAATTCAATTTCATTATTCAGATATATAATTGGGTTAGAATCCTATACATTACACTGATTTTTCATAGATTTGAAATATTTTTTTTAGATTTATGACACATATACTCTAGATTATACATATTATAGGTGCATATGCCATGTTATTATAGAAAAAAAATCAAAATTTACCAATCATAATACTCACTAGAATGTACCAATTACATGAGGATTTACTATTATCAAGATTTTTATACTACATTAGTTAGTTCATTTATAGGTTAAAGTGATTAAATCATTCAACCTCACCAAATTTATATATTAGAGTGATTAAATAATCCAATATCACCATATTTATATGATAAATCGATTAAATCACTCACCCTCCCTAGATTATATACATTCACACTTGAGTTATGCAATTGAATTATAATCATCTCAATAGTCATGCCACAACTCATCCTTGTACTATATTAGCATCATAATACCTTACAATCTCCCTCTTCAAATCTCTAAAGTTTAGGTTTTAACCTATTCTAGATCTAATTATTCAAAAGGAAGCATATTTACCAAGTCAAATCATTAAGAGGCAACATGGTTACATCAACACATAGATGTACTCCTTCCTTGCTCTCTTTTTTTCAAGCATTTTAATTATTTCAAATTTCAGATTATATGCACTAATGTTTACTATAACATGTTCTTGGTTACATGTCATATACTAGAAAATAACTCAAATTGGGCTCAATCAAAGCTAATATGTTTGTACACACCTATTTACTATTTCTTTCCTTTAACCTAGTAATTTCATCTTTATGCATTATTAGATTAAATAGGGGGAAATATAAATACTAAAATTGAATATTTATATCATCTCGATCTTTCACATTTGACAAATATCAATGAGGGGCCTACCCTTTAGTTTTATGCCTCTTTATTGCTTAAATTCTAAAATTCATCATCTCATTATGCCTAAATGTTTGTCTATTAGTCTAATCCATATCATTATGATGACCTAAGTCTCATATACTATACATAAATCTTAAAACCTAATAAACATCCTTCACTATCAATTTCAAATCCCTACCTATTTTTTAGACTTATAGACACTACCAACCATAAAGGGCACTAACATCAATGATACTATCTAGATCCTTATATAGTGCCCAGCTTCCAAAAGTCATTAAAGTTATAAATATTTTGAAACATATGGGTCAGCATATTTGTCTTATTTAACCTTATTGTGAAATAGTTTCAAAATATGTGGTATAAATATAAGTCTAAGCCTTCTCATTCATCATCTATAAAATAACAAGGAAACATATACTAAAGCTAAATTAATCAATTACACAAAAAATATATTCATCCCTATTTTCATATCAAGCATATGATTAGTCATGTTACATATCTAAAGCATTCAAAGAGTAAACAATGAGTGATATTTGTCAAGTTACAAGTTTGATCATTGCATGCATCATCATATATTATATTTTACCCTTATACACACACTTTATAACACATAAGGGAAAACCACATAAGTCTGAGGCCCTCCTTGGATTATTGGTTATGTAGGAAGCACCCATAGATAGAGGGATATTTGAGGTCAATTTGACACTGTGAGCCCACTAACCTATTTTTATAAAATTCATTCCAAGGATGAAGAAGGGTGAAGATCTTGGGTTTGATCAGTCAAAGAATAGTGATAACCTATATCCTATTTATGAACACATCAATATAAAGGTGATAGAAAAAATAGAACAATGAAGTTAGTTGCATCTAAATCTAGTCATTATTATATTTTACATACTTGCATCATATCCAGACATTAACATTAATGGTAGTGTTTGTGGATATAGAATTATAATATTTAGAATCTAATAATTGATCTAGAATACTTATCTTACATACTTTACACTTGTTTTTAGTATATATCTACTTGCACACAATAAACCTAGATAAGTATCATTTACTTTGGTATTTCAATCAATTTAACATCTTTTAAATCAATTACTTTCTATATTTATCATATCTCAATATTATAATTCAAAATATGTATATAACTAATTTTGAAATTGATTAGCTTGCTTTAGATTAGTTTATCACCCTTGTGCTTGAACTATTTATATATTCTTAACCCTATCCCACCATTATAAATTTAGGGTTAAATACCTAATGATAACATCCTTAATGCACTATGATAATCAAAATCAAAATAATTAGAAAATTTAAAAATTGAAGTCACTTAGTGAAAACATACTTGAGGCACTAGTGCACAATAAAAATAAATATAAAGAAACAAATAAATAGGATTTCATTGGTGAAAACCTCATTGATGTGCTAATAGAGAAAAAATAAACTATACATCATTTGATCAAGAGATAATCAATATAAGAACAACCAAAAATTCTCAAAAAAATTAGATGGAATAACAAAATACTCTTAAGGTTGTTAACCCCATAATCATGTCATGAAAAACACAATTGAAGCCTCTAGAATCAACAATGGTGTGTGTGACTAAGTCTTAAAATTTTTGTCTCTTAATAGTTATACATCCCATCATGATCCTATCATCCCATCAAATCTTATACCCTGCCATCAAATCCAATCCTTACCATACCTCACCCTCTCATGAAACATTGTATCTTATAAGGGATACAAAGACACCCTATTAATATGTCCATAGGAAACTAGATTAATAATCAATAAAGATCACAAATAAATTAGTGGATCCCACATCAACAACATGATACTAGGGGCACAATTATCTAAAATAGGCATTGGTTTAAGATCAAAGGCATTATCTCATGCATATCAACACCTCCAATAAACTATACCCCATCACGCAATTTTTTTTAAACTCAAAATAAAATAAAATAAAATAAAAATCATTCATCTAATGGTGAAAACCAATTTTTTGGTACTTTGGGAAAGTACCATTTTGAAAACTAGTTTTCAATGTCATGTACAATAATTTGTTATCTATAATTACCTCAAATACTTGGGGGAAACCTTATTTACATCACAAATCCTTATCTTACAACCATTTTCATCCATTTTATCAATCCTAAAACTATATTTACCCATCTTAAATATCTTGTGCCATTTTGTTTTCCATCATGTTATGTCCTTTATTCCCATCTTGACCTTAGTAAGGAAGTGGAATAATTATTGACACATGTTCTAGAAACACATTTTCATATCCTCTGATGGGCACTTTGAACACTATACAGTTGGTCTCCATGTGACATGGTCTTTGGATATCCCTAATCCATTCCATGTTGGCCCTCATCCCATTCTAACACCACAATCCTTTCACTATTCCATCTACTATCATTCCCCATCTTGGTTTTTAGGTTCAAAATTTCCCTTTACTATTGACCCCCATCTTTGCATATACATAATCATGAAAATCCCACAAAAAAATTAAAAAATATAAAAAATATAAAACATCTTAGTCATCTTGTCCTACATCCTAAGAAAAATCCATGTCCTTTCCCTAAATCATAATCCTTTTGAAAAAATTGTATCCCTTATCCAAGAAATCATTGCAACTATCCTTTATCTAATCATCTATTAAATCTAGCCTCACGACATAAATTTTTTCCTAGGGGAGAAATCATACAAGACCAATCGAATCATAGTTTTTCCAACCTATCCTATTTTTTTTAACATGACAAAAGGATAATACATTGATTGCATAATAACACATAGATTGTGTCATTATCATGTAAATCTTTGAGTGTTTATTTTGTGCATACCATTTTTCATTATTTGATTTTTTGTGTATATTTGTTCATCATGTATACATATTTAAGAATACTATCATATAAATATCACATGTTTTTAATCCATATATATTTTTAGTTTGAGTCAGGGATTTTATAAATATCTTTATTACTGTTATCTTTCTATCTTATTTGTATATGTGCAATAGCATAAAATCAAATATGTTATCTTAGTTCCTAATACCAATGATGCATTATCCTACATGATAATTATACATTTCATTTTTAATATTTTTATATTTTGCATGTCCTACATTCAATATGGAAATAAGTCATCACGGTCATATATATCATGGTGAATACTGCTTAGTGCTAAATTAAACATGATTGCTTATACATATGCCTCAAGACCACCACAACACAAACCCACACCCATCAACATACTATTTTTATAAAATCATTTATCCTATCCAAATAAATCATCCAAATCAAATCATCTAACCTCCCAATCCACCATCTTAGACATTATTAAATCCAAGTCAAATCATCCATCAAAGCTATCTAATCAAATCAAATATATTAAAAATTTAATTATCAATCTTGCCCAAATCAATCATCAACATTTGATTCCCATCAACTCTAAATCAAATCAAATCATCAAATCAAGAATCAATGTCCAATAATCTATCATGAATCTAGTCATCTATACAAAAAATAATACATCTAACAATCATTATTATCCTTCCTTTGATCATAACTAACAATCATAATTATCACTAATATAAAATTTATAACTAACATCTATCATTCCTAATCAATATCCTTAGGGAATCCTTGGAACATCATCATAATATAGTCTATCTTCACATAACTCCATTATATGGAGAACTACATTATCCTAAGGTCCACACAAACTATGTAGGAAGTGTTAAGTCACATGGGGTGTCTAAAGTAAACTCAGTCACAATATCCCAGTCATTTGAAATCATTTTCAATCCTTAATTCTTCATTTTCTTCTAACTAGACATCAATATCTAATCAAACATTCTCATAGCCTAAGTCTATATACATTAGTCTCCCACATCCATTAATCCAATCTCATTTTTATTATCAAATCATTCATCAACATTATCCATCATCATTAATCCATGTAATTGATAGAATCCTTGAGCTATAATAAATCATTTCATCTCAATAAACTAGGACATCACTCCCACATAAAAGCTTGTTACTTACATTTCATTTCATGTATCATTGCTTAGGTAAAATAAAGCATGCATCAAAACATCTCAATACATGCTAATCCCCATAGACCAATTAATTAGTAAACCAATCAATCAATCATTAATCAGTTAATCAATCAATGAACCATCCACTCACTCATTTCCCTAATCATTTCATTAATCTACTACACATACCTATTAAGAATGACAAATCATGACCTCCTTCTTCTCTCCATCAATAAATAATCATTAAATGATTTAATCCATCAATCATTCAATCAACCAATCTAATTTAATTCTATATCTCTTCCTATCATGTATCCTTGACTAGGATATGCCCAAATTTTATATCTTTTATAATCAATCTATCTAATGTTTACATATTCCACATTTCATCTATTGTTAACTGGGGTAGGTCTAGGGTCATAATTTTATCCATATCACTCACTCACATATATAATTTCCTTGGGAAACATAAATTTATCAAATCTAAAAATTAATCAAATTTTAGCTCATTGATTGACAACATTACGTCATCTCCATCACATCTATCACATCTAGCCTAGCCCATATTTATTCTATCCATACATTCCACTCTTTTTTAAATCTAAAATGGGCATTACTATCATTCCTACCTAAATTTCACTTTATGGGGCATCACCTATCATAACCTTTAACTTCTTTGAAATGCCAACAATTCTCTTAGTCATAATATCCTTTTAAAGAGGAGGAAAATTTAGACATCTAAAATTTCTTGCTTCACCACTAAATTTATGATTAATCATATTAACACCGTAATTAAATAATTTTCCTAACATTGCATTTACATCCCTTCCATAATACAAAATTTATCTCTCATCCCATCAAACCTTTACACCAATTAATCATCTTATCAACATAATTATTTACCTAATAACCAAGCTTTCATAATATTTATGAATTTTAAATTCCTTAACACCTAAATCCAACTACCATGACTAAGGCTCATATAAATCACCTCCTTAATCCTTATCTAATCCCCACTTGACCCCTTATTTATTAGTCAAACAACCTCTAGAATCTACTAGTCCTCTTAGATCCACACACCACCCTTCTCTAGATTTTTTTAGGAATTTTTAATTCATAAAACCCAAATACTAAATCTACACTTTAATTCCTACCCATTTATCTCCATCCTCCATGAAAAAAATATAACACTTAATTCCTCTAAAATGACTATATATATTGAGATTTACACTATAATGCAAAGCCAAGAATATTATATATCTTTGAATCTTGTAATGCAATAGTACTATGATAAACTTATCAAGACATGCATAATAAAAATGTTGTCAAATTTTTTATCCATAAAATAACAATCACACAATAAAACATCAAGTATCCCCTCATCTCTTAAAGTACATCCACATAATAAGGAGGAGTATTTCAAAGATAAATTTAAGGTATAAATTTAGTGTTTATAGGATATTTAGTTTATATTTTAAATTTCATTTTTATTAAGATATATCTAAGGTAGTGTTTTTAGCATTAGGGTAGTATATTTTATTATTTATTACATGGTTTCTCATTAGAATCTCTAATTTTACCATACTACAACAAAAACATTCAAATATCCAAAATCAAGACCTAAGCATGACATGATGGCTAGTTTTCATTTTTACATATGTTATTTAACACATATTTTTTTAGATGAAATATTATTTTCATACACACATGAATTTTATGCAAGATATAAAAGCTATTCATGGGCATATATATGTTTGTTTTCCCTTTACCTAGTGGTCACATTAGGGGCATATTATTCCATAAGCTCCATTATTATAGGTTTTATATTTCTATGAATTTTTTTTCATGCTGAGCCACTTATATTACACATTAATTTATAGTTAAATATTTATTATATAGTATCACATGATATTCCATTTTACTATTATATGACATTGATACATATGGATAGTGTAGACTAATCATTTTTCCTATGATCCATTGATGTTGTTCCTCTTTTACATGATATATTACTTTGTGTGTGGACCTTGGGATTTTTTATTACAACATACAT
This sequence comes from Torreya grandis, assembly GCA_037957365.1. Lineage (NCBI taxonomy): Eukaryota > Viridiplantae > Streptophyta > Pinopsida > Cupressales > Taxaceae > Torreya > Torreya grandis. Next base: position 868,457 of record JARHVA010000331.1, read on the forward strand.
TGATGTACCTTTTTTTGATATTTTTATTCCATCTTTCATGTGGCCTTTATCCTTGACTATTGTGTCATCTTTATGTCCCTTGTATGCATCTATTGTGTGTATATGTGACAACTAACATTTGCATTTATTGATGTTATTAACATTGAGGGGTATCATTATATATATAATGCACTAATAATATGTAGTTACATTAAAATAAACTTGTAATTTATTTTTCATTGATATGACTATCTATACATGACATTTGCATGCCCTGAATTCCATATGTTACATACATGCCTTGGTTGTTACATATATTACTATGATGACATATTATCTAAATGATCAAATTATATTAAATTATGTTATTTTTATACATGGCATGGTATAATTAATTATTATTTTGAGATGAATGACTTATATGATACATCCTTCATCTCAAAAGGGGGAATTTCAAAGGGGTTGTCATAGATACATAAGTCTCTATGAGTATAAAATTAAAAAAAAGTAAAAGTTTCACATGTTTTTAAAATTTAGATGGTTCACATATCATATGGTTTTAGATATATTATAGGCATTGGAATATTTATATAGAGTACATGGGAATATGTTATGCATATGAATTCACGTTAATAACACTTGAGCACAGATTCATACATAATGAGGTGTATATACATGGGCATATGCACAATAATTTACAAGAATAAATTTATCGAGTTACACATTCACATTACATTATAGATATAATTTCCAAAATTTAGCATATATATTTAGGGGGAATGATACTAGGTCATGCACATATATAACATAATTAAAGGTGAATGTAAAATGGTTTTAATTCCACTATATGCTTATCAAAACATGTGTACATGATGGGGGAATGAACATTGTTCATTCCATTAAAATCATACTTTTTGGTTTTTACATGGATCAAACTTTATTACACCAAAGTTAAAATTTACATTTAATATATAATCCATATATAGTGGCTGATTCAATTATGAGTGAACCTTTCTTGACTGGTTTTCTCATTAACCTATATAGTGTTTTATTTAGGAGTTGAACTTAGTGCATGGTTCTCTCTATATTTTTATTGAATAATTATTTGGGATAGTAAATTATGTAAATTTAGTCCACATATATAAGGGATGGGTCATATTGCCTTCCCAATTCAAGATACTACATAATTACACAAGTTTGGGGCATGATCACCCCAACTTTATAATGCATCAATAAGTAAGCGTCATCTCTAACAACTATGAAGGAAACATGGGTTTTCACCAACACATAGGTGCACTCTAACCCTTACTCTTTCAATTTTAAAATTTCATATTTAACCTTTGGACATTGACTACTTCATTCTCATTTTATATTTTTTATGGATTGAAACTGCACATTTAAAGTTATTTCCCCAAAATTAAAAGTGTGTTATACACAATTGAGTACACTTTATCCTTGTACTCTAGAAATTTCATTACTAAAATAAAAGGGGGTAATTTGAATTTATTTCCACAAAAGGAAGATAATAAAAATATAGTATTCAATACTTGATAATGATAAGCTTCACACACATTTACCATGCATGACTTAAGCAAATAAACAAGGTCCTATTTCACCATCCTCTCATCATTGCATGTTATTTTAGGAGTTGGCCCTTACATTTTTGTTCAAACACCTACAATAATTGCATATTTGGCTTTAAAACTCCTAAATATATTACATAAACATATCTAGACTCTTAAATCCATCTACCTATACATGGGTTAACTATGGTCATTACCTTCATTTGGTAATGACATAACTATTCATAACCATCTAACTCCTAGCAATAACTATTTTATAAAATTGAACCCATATTTAGGGTCAACCCATTTATCTAACATGTAGATGGGGTGAATAATTATTGAAAAGGATGCATATATAAACAAATCAAGGATTCATTTAAAATGCATCTAGTATCTATTCAAAATTTATCTATAAACTACACATTAAGTAAATATATCTTATTCTTTTTAATTTACATACCATTCACTAGGAGTAGTCACAGACCAAGTCTAAAGCACTAAAAACTAAGTTAAATTAAGCATTGTCAACTAATAAAGCCAATCATTATTTACATTCATATAGTGATGGAATATAATTATATAATAATGTTAAGTGGGTGAAATTGTGTGAATTTATTTTATCCTTAGAGTATTAAATATATAGGTAATGGTCAATCACAAGGTGAGATTAATTGAGGTCAACTCAACCTATTACACTTCCCCTATCTTTACTATTTTTTAGCCCTCATAAACACATTTATGGTTTCAAGGTAAAGGGGGCTAGTTTCTAGATCTGCATGCATCAATAAAGGTTTGGGATCATAAACACAAAGTAATAAAACATAGTCACATATGATCATATAGTAATTGTGTAACATTTTTTCAAAGTTTAGTTCTGAGCAGTAGGTCAGTATCGACCTATGATAATGAACCAATCTTGTTGAAATAGCCCAACATAGGTATCAAATTAGTTCTTAAGCCAAGATAACCATATGTATGATTATTTTTAATTTAAACTTATAAAACATAGTCATAATTGCATAATCAACTAGAAAAAATAAGAGTGGTCTCTTTAGTAATTTCCATATTTATCATATGCCCTAATTAAATCAAAAGAATCATTTACATTCAAATGTATGCCTAACTATAATATAATTTTATCTAAATTATATTTCAAAGTTATATATTAATTATATTAATCTAACTCATTAATACAAATTACGGTAATAAACTTCCCTATATCTTACTTGTCTCTCCTTCTACCATATTGAGCTAGATGATACAATGTTGAGTCTTTCCTTTATCAATTTTAGTGTATCAACATAACCAATACAATATTGTGTCATTTGACATCTTTCTAACTATATTGACCTAATCAATACATCATCTTAGAGTTTAATTTTATTTTTAGGTATTAGAACTTATATATAAGGGTCATATTTCATTCCTAATCCATATAACACACTCATCATCTTTCCTTGCACTAGCATTTTTGCACTTAATTAACATTTAGAGTTAAAGGTTTAGAGTATTATCTTGGAAGTATAGTGTTGATTATAGTCTTTAAAGCTCAAAAGGAGGATTCATGTTGAGGAGGTGTCCTAGCATTTGGAGTCTCAAACTAAATATATTTAGGTTTTCTTCTTACCATTATAGGTCTTCAATGTACAACATCTATTACAAAGTATCTCTATTGAGGCATTGGTGGGTCCACCCAAATGTAAGTATATCTATCCATACTCTCCTTAATTTATTTACCTAATATATTAGTTATTGTTTATTTATTTCAATCGTGAATGTATGTGTTTATCCTAACCTATGCTCTTCCTTATACTAAATAATTTGGTGTAAATATAAGGTAGCTTAGGTTTTCCATCATCATCTTAGGTTGAATATACCACCAATTGGTTGATCATTACACTAATAAATTTCTTATTAATTTACTTTTTATAGCTATCTTATAATAGGTTACACTTGATTTCCAATTCTTTGCATGTGATATAATTATTATATCCTTTCTACACCCCTTTATTATCATTATTACAATAACTTATCTATATTTATCCCTAGTGAGAGTTGTATCTCATGTCATATGGTAGGATTTTAAATAATTTCTCTTGACATCTAAATTTAGGTACCCTTTTCTAGGTCTATGGTTATTTTGGGTCCCTACTTGCAATACAAATATATGTAGACTCTATTATGATGACCTTATTTAAATCCCAGTCTATTGAGAGAAAAAGGATAGTTATAGGTTATCATATCTTGTGTATACACCATAAATCAAACATGTGATAGAAAACATATGTAAAAAATGTAACTTGTAACTCATGTCATGCGTAGGTCATAATTTTTTATTTTTGGAATATTAAATTTTTTTAATTACTTTAAGTTTGTTAAAATTTTGTATATTTTAACTTATTTGATATGTGTAAGTAATACCAAGTAGAAATAATTCAAAAATAGAAGAATGGGAGAAATTCGAACAATTCACAATATGTGTCAAGTCATAGTGTATACTAGATATGATAGAATGCAAATATATAAGGCAAAAAACATGCCCCTATTGTATGTGTGAATCACCCCATAAAAATGCTAAAGATTATGTGGGTGGAGGAAGGAGAAGAGAAGGAGTCCATGTATAAACTCTTGTAATGTCTAACCATGAATGTAAGTGATCATGTATGCTCAATGTAAGCCAAAACATGTATATATATTTAATGGGTAAGGATGAAAAATTAGTATACCATAGAGGAATGTGTACTAGAATGATATTAGTATGAATGATGCATCATCATAGGGTAGATGTTATGGATGTTTGAATTAGGATAAACAGTTAAAATTTAAGGACCAAGTAAATACGAGGCCAATGACTATAAGAATGACTAAATGTGAAAACCTATGAGGCTTCATATGTCAAAATAGAACAATAAATTGATATAGGTAATAAATCAATAATTTAGGGAGCTACATATAAGAAATGATGTTAATAGAAACTAAAGAGTTCATCAAGAGGATAACTATATGTAGGTTCTATATCATATGTGTCATAATCATCACTTATATTTCCATATTCATCATGTCTGTTAGACATGTCAATCTAATAATATTATGCATATCTAGTAGGATATGCATAAAAAACTACACCATATTGAAGAAATAATTTACTAATCTACTTTTTCTCTTCAACATCAAACTTGTCTTTAATATCATTTACCTTTCTATGGTTATAGAATAATTTAATATCATCCCATAAATCCTAGTAGAAGAACTTATTTACATTGTCTTTTTTTGATTTTGAAATTATTTTTTAGGAATCTCTTTCTTTGTCAAATATGATTTCTTAGCTTGCATTTTCATAAGTATACTTTTTTTTGTATTATTTGTTTATTTTTGCAACTTGTATTTTTTTAAATTTGACCATTTACAATTTTTCCTTATATAACCTTTCTTTGTATTTTTTTATTAGATGAGGTTAAAAAATAAGTTAAGGGTCCCATGCCCAGTATAAAATATACTAAAAGATAGACATGAAAGATCAACAAAGTAAGAACCAACAGAGTACAAAGACTTAGAAACAAGCCACAACCATGATCCACTAACAAATAAAAAATATTCTACCAATCATCACATTCCATAAGAATTTCACAAAAAAATAAAAATCAATAACCCTCCCATGAAGACCATGTGACTCCAAGCATCAAATTAGTAGTTCCATGTATCTGAAAAAGCACCGTACACATCCTACCATCATCTTCCACTTAACATTTGAAAAATAGGTGAAAAGGCTCAACCACCATCAAAGATCATAGGAAACTGAGAGCCTTCTACCAATTTGTTTCTTTCCTAAAACTTCTATACAACATATCCATGAGTTCCCTATAAAATCTAGGTCACTCCTTAGCTTTTTTAAACTAGACCCCCGTTGAATGAAGGGTCATAATGGACTCATATATTATACCATTTTTCTTCTTCAACACTTTGGTCCACTCCTATTGTCTTCCAGAAAATTTATGGCTAAAGGTAAAAGAGTTTCAAAATATTCTAAGGGTTGAGATTTATATACTACTAAATCCCTAGCTAATGGTTCTACCCTTAGTGTTTTAGTAAGAATATTAATTCCCTTAGCAATAGTTGGAATGGGGATTTTCAATGCTGAAATTATGCCCCTCACACCAAAAATTGGAGGAACTACCTTGGGATCCCCCTTTGATTTAGGAAGGTCAACTTTATCATAATGAGTAGGAGGCTCAAATTCATTTGAAGATATATTTGAGTCATCATTCTTAGATTCAAGTGCATTTAAAGTGAGGTAGGTGGGGTAGAAGTCTAACCACCAAGAAGATTCCTTATTTTTTCTATGATTTATATAATCTTTAGTCAAGTATCCTATGTTAAAGTAGCTATGACATCAGAATATTAATCCTTCATAATCAAGGGGTTGAGACTAAGAATGGTCACCTACTTGTAGGAAAACTTTTTAGGTAGATCCTTAGAGATGTCAACATTGACCATTATTCTAGTAAAGGTGGTATGAGAAAATATAGTAGTGTTTGGGTGTGTTTTCATAAATTTTCACAAGGAGTTGTCTATGGATTTAAAGCTAGATTCAGACTAGAACTAGAAAGAGATATATGGTAGATAAATCTAGATAGGTCTTTCATTCAGATATTCAGTAAGGGGATTAAAGAAGGGAGACCAAGGTTTCATGATTAAAGGGTCGAGATTTAAACTCTAGAACTAATTTTGGATCAATTCCTTATCCTTACAATAATAATAAACTCTTAGCACTAGGACAAATTTTAAGTCTACCTTTTAATATTGGTTGCCAATTTTCTAAGATCTAGGTATGGAGGTTAAGGAGTTTAGGCCAGAGATTTGTGCATCTACAAATGATACCATAGGATGCAAATAAATATTTTTTATCTCATAATTATTAGTTTCCTCCTCATCAAAGACCACAACTATAGTAGAGGGAGTAGGATTGAGAGATTTGGGTATAGATATAGTTGTCAATTTGAGAGCCACCTTAGTGAAATATTTTGATAATGGTTTTACACTATCCATAAATTTTGACCCCATGAAGAAAAAACCCCTATCTATATGGGGGACCATATATGGGTATGAGCATGAGGATGGGTAATTTGGGATATTAGTAATAGATCTATTCATTAAAGGGAGACTACAATGCATGCCTAAAGAACTGGTCAGAATAGTAATTCATCACCATGAGTTGTTTGACCTAGATAGCATAGAGGAGGATAGTCAAGGGTTCATCCCTCCTTTAATGTAAAGACTAGACTTAAAAAGTTTTGTGCCCTATAAATAACTATACATCTATATTGGAGGTATTATATCTGGGAATTTACCATTGAAGTAGTTGGAATCAAAATAGAGGAAATTTGAAATGGCCCTGAGAAGGAACAAGCCTACAGAGTAGTTCACCATCGATACAACACTTGCATTGGATATGATGTAACTATATTACTCTTTGTGATTAATATATAATTTTCATAGGTTAGTAAACCTTATTGTAAATTAAATAAGATATTCATGTGTATTTATAGACACTCAAATTTAATAATTAAGTGCTTGAAAATGTTTAATCTTGATATCATTACCTTGTTTAGCCTATTTCCCATTTTTTCAACTTGAAATATCTATAGAATCCTTCACTATTCCATTTAATACCATGAAAATACTAATGAACATCATTCATACATCTATATTGTTGATTATATATTCTACCAGACAAATATCAATAGTTTTTATCCTTCTAGGACAAGACCACATGTTGGCCTTCTCCACTAGTGATCCCTCATCCCATTTACTCCAACAGTCACTTTTCAAAATTTAAATGTTCCATGTCAACCCTCATTTTATTTTAAAAAGGTTAGTTAATTTAAATGTTAAAAATATTTTTATATACAATCACTAAAAGTCCTCTCAAATATTTATCTATAAATCACTTGGAAATTCTAATTCACATTGAGAAAAAGAACACTAATCTTTCTAATTTCAATTCTAATTTATTCTAATAGTAATAGGACAAGTCTAAAGCTATTTTATTATTGGTCAAGGATACTCATTTATAGGCACTAAATTCAATCTATAGAGTTCATTAATATGATAAAGATTAAGATTCACACACTCACCCAAGGACTATGCCTATGACCCATAAATGCAAATTATAAGACAAAGGCTGAAAAATGCTTTAGATTGAAAAAAAGAAGTGTGTTGATATAAAACAGGGTGAAATATAATTTTATATTAATGTTAAAAAATTTATAATGTTTGACCTATAAAAGTATTTATTAATTTTGGAAAGGCGTCCAAACTCTCCCTTAGATTTGTTGGACCTTTTGATTTGATTAAAAGAATCAATTTGGTGGTTTATCAACAACCAATTCCCCCTCATATTTTAAATATTTATGGTTTATTTAAAATTTATGTATTTATAAAATAATGTTTTTTTATCATTTCCATGTAATTGATTGACATAATTTACATGTGGAATATAGTGGGACTCTTCATCTAGACCCAGTGCAAGTGTTGGAATAATGTAACATTAAGTTGTGAAAAATGGATATCTAATAAGTATTGATATAGTGGGATAAAATAAGAGAGACAAATGCTATGTGGGAGAGCTAAATACAAATGAATAGAACTTTCCCTTAGTTATTTATGTAAATCACCATGATGGATAATATCCCTAAATTTATTTTATTACTATGGATATGAATTTGAATATGTTATCAATATTAAAACTTATGGATTATCTTTATCCATGGAGCAAAATGATAGCATATAATTATTTTTAAAAATGTGATTGTCATGTTTACATGGACACTATCATGTGTTATTTATGATCTAATTTTATGTTTCACCAAGATAATTTATTATTTAGCATATGTTATAATTGTTATGATATTTCATAACTTAAAATGATACCAATGAAATCATATGTATGTAGGTATTTCAAGATTGTAGGTTATGAATCTAGCTTCATACCTAATCAGAACCCAACATGCATAATGCTACAAAATATTGATGGTCAAAAATTATTTGATAATTAAATGTAATTTTGATAACTAATTTTGTCTCCATCTAATATTTTTTATCTTATAGGATAGTATGATCAATATGTCTATAATTTATATAGGTCTAGGTTATTGTGTTAACAACATGAGATAAATATAAATTATTAGTTTCTAATTTAGAATCAAAACCCATAGTGGCACTAGCATTCAATTATTTTGAAATTAATGATGTCAATTTCATATTTAGGTAATTAGAGATCCTAAAAGTATACATTGGGTTTTTAGGTTTATTTGATAAGTTATGACATATGCTTATTTAATATAAACCTTATGGGAAACAAAAGGGCCATTGTCATTATAAGACAGTTCAATTGCTCATATTCCATTGATGTATTAATCATGAGATTAAAATGAGAATATTGATGAGTGGGTTAAGTTGTTGGATAAATTATAATTTATAAAAATAATATCTTTGATGGATAAGCCACTTAAGATTGCTTGGGAGCCTTAGGTTAGTTGTGATGGGTACCATGCCTCATTTATAAATTTTTAAGCCATTGTTTATCTTAGTAGATAATTTGGATGTGGCATTAGTCACATATGGATGAAACTAGCCCATTACCCATTTGATCATATATTATTTGGAATTAAAAAATGAAAATTATTTTTAGACCTAACTCGAATTTTTTTGAAGGAAAGAGAGGGTGAGGTTAGGGTTTATATGGGTAAATGAGTATAATTTACTCAATCAATCCATCATGTTTAAAAAGGTCAATTAGCCACTAATAATCCATACTATATTTGGTGCAAGCACTCCACATGTTAAATCAAATGAAAATCTTTGTTAATATTTTTAAGGAGATATTGAAGGCATGGCTTGGGTAAAATTATGGAATATTAGATCAGAGGTATTAAGACATGGTTAAATTTATAGAGGAAGCTTTTTTTTTCAAATTCTCATGGGTTAACTAGTTTTTATCTCTTGTTATATGAGTGTGAATTGCACAAATTTTATAGATGATGTTAATCCATGATATGCCTCATTTTCAATTTTCATTATGGATGTTTCATGTCAAGATGTAAGGATATTTTAATGGAATTAAGTAATATAAGGTGGCATCATTCATATACTTTTGGGGACATTTTTTCTAGTAAAAGAATATTAGGAAACCTGAAGAAGAATATTGAGGAAGACTTTGTGGATATGTTTTTCAAAGAACTTGAAGATTTAACCTTGGGTCTTATTCAACATGCATTTATAGGGATGTTTATTTTTCCCCTTATTTTATTTATTTTCATGCATGTTTATTATTATATGACAATCTGTGTAAAATCCCTTCCTAAGATGAAAATTTTACTAGAAAATATTATATTATAAGTATTAGTAAATTAATGGAATGCTTATTGTAGTTCTGAGATATATTATTTTAATTATTAGAAACATAAGAATATTTTTAATAAAATTAACCTTGATACTTAATATCATGCATGACTTACTTTTAAATAAGTATGAACTTGTTGTTATATTAGAAACCCTATTATAGGATTTTATAGGTGTAGTGATTTATTGACCCTCTGGTATTCAACTCTGTGTTAATACAATAACACATACATAGAGGTATATACATATTTGGGTATGTTATTGGTATAGTTAAGGACACGATACCATCTTGGCTTGGATTTTTAAAAATATTTTGAGTGTTTTCCCTTATTATTCCATGCTCTTTATTGATGTCTTTTTGGTAAAATGGTTTGCAAATTGTAGTCATATAAAATGTCACTTGAGTGCAATGAGTGTCACTTAAAACCACCCTATCCCTATTTTAGCACTAGATCTATATTATGGCTTCTTTAGATCCTTATCAAGATTTTGTGTGGATCTAATCCATCCCCATATGTACCAAAACTAGTTCTATACCATCTCTTAGGAATCCAAGTCCCTAGTGCACTAGATTTTCTACCCAGATACTAGCATGGTCCTTTGGACACTCATACATTGCACTAGTGATCAAGGGACCTTGATATTATCCCTTACCTCTTTTATCCTCCAATGAACATATTTACACTTTTCAAGACACCTTAGGTTCAACATAGACCTATTTCACATCTTGACAAGCACCATATTATAATACATACACTACTTATCCATTTACCCACTAGATGAAAATTAGACGCAAATACACACAAACAAGATAAAAAACAAGTTGTGTAAATCAAGGTCATTAATACCTTTTCTACCCTAAATAGGAATATGTCCATCTAAAACAATCCTAATCTCATATTACTTAGATTTTTAGTCTCAATCATACTCAAATAAATTAAGACAATACTCATACTAGCATTCACTTGCACTGACACCAAACACTTAGGTGAGAGAACTACATTGGGCTTGATCCCCTCTCAAAGTATTGGTATGTAGGTAACTCTCAACACAACAGGGTGTTGAGGTCACATCCAACCTATTTAACTAACATTAAACTTTTTCTAATTGTGCCCCTCAAAAATCCTAATAACATGGAGGTCTAGTGTTTTGTATCCAAAATTAATCAAATTAGGCCACATGTGGTGAATCAAAGTTCATCCACATAGACATATGTGTCCCATAATTAGGTGAAGGTTCATATATAAACTCATATTGTATACTTTCAAGGGACACTCCCATGCCTTAGAGGACACTAACATAGTGCACTATTTTTTAAAGGATTGTACTACTATCTAAGATGAGTTTTGAGTTCAAATTACTATCAATGCCACCCTACCTAGTCTCTACACTATTTTATATCATGTTAAATGTCTATCTCAATAATTTTATATCTAATTACATATTTATGTAGTTCATTTTTATTTTTATAATAATTATATTAGGTCAAATATTATACAAATTAGTGACTATATTTATTGCATATTTATTCCCTGAATTAATGTTTCATCTCTTTAACAACCTAGGGTTTTGAACTCCATAATCCCCTTAAAAGTTAAATCATTTAGTGAATTCGACTTACTTCAAATAAAACCAAAACCTTAAACCTATATGATTGTAGGGTTTATATCCTTTTATTTTATATGCTCAGTAATTAATTTCCAAATCTCATATCCATTTCATTATTCTATTTTCATAATATTTCATAGAATTAATTTCTTAAAAGGTTCAAAATATATATCTTTTTATTTTCATACTTCTTAACCCATAATGGAAGAATTCAATAACTAATTTGATGATATAAATAAGAGACATTTTTAATGTTTTATTTCTAAACATACTAATATGTAAGATGACATTATCTATATTATTCATAGAGAGCTCCTAAAATCCACTACAATTAAATCCTCCAACCCCATAGACACTGATATTGTTATACCTACTATAGGGGAATTTCAAAATCTATAAAAACTAGCTAAAAATAGTAATAATTCACTTGTATCACAACCTCTTATGGCTAATACACATCCCTTTTATTCATATGTATAATCCATTTCACAAAAGATCAATTCTATGCAGTCTAAGGTGATACATATTCAGTATGGTGCTACTAGACAATCTTATTCACACACTCCTACATACACCTTTATCATAACATATAGTGAAAAATCCTTTACAATTTAGATTCATGATACCCAATTTTACTTTATATGATGGTAAGATTGGTCCAAACCATCATCTATGAGATTTTGACATAACATGTTTGGAATTCATGTTTAATGATTGGCTCCTCACTAAGTTGTTCCCTCACAGTTTAAAGGACTATGCATTATAACGGCTATTTGATCTTGATAATCATTCCATCACAACATTCAATCCAATGACATATATGTTTTTGAGACACTTTTTGATCAACACCATTGATAAGGTTTCATATGCTCAAACTACTCAACTCAAGCAAAAATATAATGATCCAATAGTTGAATATGTCTCGAAATATAAAACTATATTAGCAAAGATGACTAGCCCCATGGTAGATAGAAAACACTAGGACATAGTTAAATAAAGTTTCTAGCATTATATGAAGCTATTCTATTTAATAAGTTTCCATTATTCAAAAAATATGCCACATAGTGAAAGAGTGGGAAGTCAAGATTCTCTCTATGGGCAAGTTAAAGTATATAACTAGATCATATTCAACTAATAAGATTTACAATAAACCCCCATATAACGTAAGTCCCACTAAAAAAAATAATGATAAAAATAAAATAATTAATGCCACTTTAAAGTAAACTCCTCACATGGTTTTATCAACTCCTCTAAGGAGACTCTTCACACACCTTCCCAAATCACTAGCATGTGTTCTCTAACAGCGCCTAGAATTAAATGTCATATAACTCCCTTCCATCAATGAGGCTGATACGACTAGGAATATTTCAAGGAATTATGATGCTTGTGTATTTTTAGACTATCACAGGGCACCAAGTAATACTACAAATAGATGCATCAGTTTACAACATAAGATACAAGATTTGATAAATGCTAATATCATTGATGTTGGCACTCCTACATAGGTACCTAGACCACAACCAATGAAATAAAAAACATTGAAAATATTTTCATATCCATTTCTAAATCACACAACTAATGAGACACCAAGCACTTTAGGTATTCATTATACATATTAAATGAAACCACCACTAGGATCTTATCATACTCATATAATGAACACACACCCTCTACATATTATTATTGGAGTATATCATATTATAGTACTAGCTAGACCTCTCATCACTTTTTCAGAGGAAGAGATAGTTAAAAATGACATAGATCTATATGTACTCTTTGTACATGCCTATATTGATCATCATCATATTTAGAGTGTCATGGTTGACAATGGATCAAGTGTTATCACACATTTACAACACTTGGGTTATTAAGATTTAGAAATTTCTCAAATAAATATAGTTATTTGTGTCTTCAATTGCCATGTTTAAAGCTCCATCAAGGAGATAGTACTTCTATTATAGGTTGGTCCTACACATGTGGCCATCAAATTCATAGTCATACCTAGTTTTGGAACATTTGATATGTTATGAAGAAGGCCTTAGATATAGTATCTTTGAGTTATCCCATTCACTGTACAAAGATATATCAAATATATACATGATAAGTAGGTGGTTATAATTGAGGGCCTTCCTTATGAGTATCCTTTATCTATTCCATATTCAATTATACAGTAGTCACTAATTACAGCTTGAAACATAGAGTCCATTATCACCCCTTAGATATCAGTTGAACCACTAGTGAAGGTGAGGCTTACTCCTATGGAATTAACATGTACAAATACTCTCCCATGGAGACCTATATTAGAGATACCACTACATCAGAGACATGTTGTGGATTTTAGAGATTGTCTCTCTACCTAATTACCACACATATCAATGTTATAACATAGAGCATCCAATATACTTATAATTATTTTTACCAAATGGGTCCCAAATGATCCACAATGCATGGGCCTATTTATTCAGTTACATAAATTCATAGCCTCACTCAATAAATAAATTTCACCTTAGATCACTCAATGCATCTGATTCTCTGATCTCAGATACTTCACTACACAACATGCATGATCACTATTCATTTATTTGATATAGGACACATTGAATGTAAATATCTTGTGAGAATCATCTATTAGTAGTATCTCTCCTCTTGTACATATCTTATGCTCAAAAAACAAAAAAATAATATAATATGTTCAAAAATACAAAACATTAAAATATTACTCAAAAATAAAAAAATTAGTGTATGTTCCATATCTACATTGCTTATCTTTGTTAAGTACTACATATACTATCTATGCCAATGTAGCTCAATTTTATCATACATACATGTTTCACATGTTTTCTTCAAGTTTTCATAGAGTCTTATAGGACTTAGGTCCATCACATAGATATATATTTGCTATTATCCACCCATTTGGGGCACATACATAGATACATAGATTCATCATTGATACATGTTCCCATTAAGGGTATCCTATATACAGCTTTTGATTTACTAAGTTATATAATTATAAACTCTATATTAAATATTTAGAATTATTTATATCAATATATTGATCATCATATACTAATAGATTTTTTGTCAGCTATTACTACTATAGACTCAACTTATATACATCTTTGATTTTATATAGATTTATACCACATGCTTATGAATACTTTTATTTTTAGCTCTACTAGTTTAAATATTATTTTGTCTCTCTCCTTCCACATATATTCAAGGGAATTTGATTATGTCATTATTCTATGACTCTATACCAATTAATTTCATTTTTTTAATGTTTTAGACATGTGCCTCTGTCCTTGTGTGTGTCTTCTTGATTGTGTATGTGGACATTTAAATGTCCTTCCATGTGTCTCTAAGCCAACCTTACCTATTTTATGTGTATGTGGACATTTGAATATGTCCTTTTATGTTATCTCTTTTTCAAAATTTGTGACATGTGCCCATGTCCCTTGTATTGAGGCCCCTTAGCCTAATTTGTATGACTCATGTGTTTTTATGTATGATTTCATGTATGTGTTATGGACAAGACACTTGTCTCTTACTTGTTACACTCATATTCAACTTGTGATGCCATGAGGGACCTAATACATCTCCCCTTCATCCTTGGGTGCTTTAATGGATATCATGCCCCATCTCTTAGGTAGTTACTTAGATTATACTTAAATTTGTCACCCATATACATGATTACATTATTTTATCTATCTTGATGGCCATGTGAATGATATATCTAACATAAATTATACATTACCAACTTTTGCTCAGATTATTTTACATTTTATTGTCATGTATACACATTATACTAGTTTTTCATGTAGATATCATATATTTTTAGTCTAACACATAGGATTTAGAGATTTCCTTTAAGGATAGTTATTTCATAGGTTCAACAAATCCCATAAAAAGAGGGGGAATTCATAGGGGTTTGTCATAAATATCCTTTCATCTGGGTACACTTAGAATATAGTTTTCATCACATAGACATAAATTACAGAGCTCAAAATCAAGAAAACACAATGAAAAATAGTAAGACATAGATCAGTTTAAGTTTGGCATAGAAAAATCATAGAAAGACACTATCATGGCACAAAATACACTAGCATATTTCACTACTATCCAAGGGACCATGCTACTATCTAGTATCCTTAGAAATAATAAATTCTAGAATGGATAGAAAGGTACAAGAATTATAGTTCAATTTTTCATAGTATCAGTCATAGATTATCAATTATGCTCATTTTTACATATAATCTTACCATTTTAATCAAATTGGGGGCATCATGAATTGCATTATCACTCTCATTTTAGTTTTAGATATGATTGGATATGGATTACTATAACTCAATCCAAAGTCCATATGCACATATATTAGAATTTAGGGCATGTTCACGACACATTATTTTTATTTACTCACTTATGCACCAGTTGATTAGATGGAATGGAAAACTCCACACCATTCTCCATGTTGTAATATATATACACCATTTTCACTAGATTCACATCAAAATGATGCCTTATTCCATCTATAATAGTTGACATTACCGAATAGTTCTTGAGTGGTCCCTAAGACATTTTAAATATTATAGTTTCCAAGTGGTCCCAAAGCCATCCTTTATAGTTTTAGTTACATCACATAGTTTTTGCTACATTATGTAGTTTCAATACAAATGCATCTACTACACATAGGTAGGTAATGATGGAGTCATTCCTACTTGAGTTCCTGAGCCACCTACATAAGAGGGTTAGACAAGATATTAGTCTAATCTAAGTTATTCACATTTATGATCCAATAAAAAAGGGTTGGAATGGATGGATTCAAAACTATATTGAGTTTGTTAGCCACCCACACATGGGTATTGAGTAATCCACTAGCCTAGTCTAATCTATTCACCATTTTATCACTAGATACACACACAAAATTTCACCAAGTTTTTTCATTAGTTCACATATTCAATGAGGTGTATTCATTCCTTTCCTCTTCATATTATCTATTTTTTTAGTCTTGTCTTTATTTTTGATATTTCTTAAGTAAGGACCGATTCATCTTGTTGGGACCAACATACACCCATTATTTTAAGATTGGGACCCTTGAGAAACCCTTATTATAAAACATGGTAATTTTAATAAGACAAAGTTTTCCATAGAGTTTAAAGGTCATCCAAGTTGTCTAAGGACAAACTAGTGTAGTTTTGTGTTGTCTTAATATAGACTAACATTACTAATGAAGATTGTTTCAATTTAAGTTAAAATTTCCATGGCATGTATCCTTGATAATTCTATATTCCAAAACCCTAAAAAAACCCTTATTCAAATTTGAATAAAGGTGGGAACCCAAATTGGTAGGATTCATTTTTATGGACTTAAATATAAAATGCATATCCTAGGTTTTTTCATGTTTTTTAACACAACTTGACTAACAAACTTGACCCCCTTCATTATTTTACCTTTTTTTAAAGTTATTTATGGCCTAACTAAATGTCATTTTACAGGGTCCTTTTATATTCCCTAACTTAGCCTAAGACTTTAATACTAGGGCCCTAATGTATTCATTAAACACCATCACAACCTTAGCCTTAATGTCTTAAGCCTACATTTTTATTTCTCCATAGTCCTAATATTAACTTCCTCATGCTTTATAGTATCCTAAAGTTATCACTTTGTCATGGGATTTGATCCAATGATGCAAGGATAAACTAAACTTTGGCTTAAATATCTTACATCTTGGATAATCAAATGATCCATGTTTACTCATAAGGACCCAATAAAAATAAAGAAAATAATAAATAAAAAGTCAAAAGGATATAATGAGCGCAAAATATGGACATGTAGCACCATTAAATCTGAGAACTAAAAAGAAATGGGACACACTTGACATGATAGCCAATCAAAATCAAGTCTTTAGATCAAGATCCTATGGTTATTACTTTATCACAACATTTGATCCAATGGAATGAATTAACATTGAGACCCTAGGAAGCCCCATAAAAATATCAAGTGGCATCCTTGCATTTTAAATTGAATATTTTAACAAAATTAAAATTGATGTTTTCATGACCATAATTTAAACATCCAAAAGGACTAACATGATGCCCATGTGACCATCAACTTTAATTCCATTAAAATGAAATCTTCACTAGTTTAAACTTGACATCCATGCAACCATCAACAAATACATGTGAAGGTGTATTTGATTCCCATGAGACCATAAATTTTAAATTGATGAAAATTATTGATGAAAATTTCTTACTAAGTGTGCAAATAACATCTCAAACCCTATTTTTACTCTAAAGTGGCTTGCTAAGCTGAGGGAAATGCTCAAAATATGCCCAAAATAGAAGGCCTCAATCTATAGAACATAAATATATGTAATAGATATACCTAACCTAAGTCTTTGCTTTAAATCTTAACATTGCATTTTGCATAATGGACCTTAAATCATAGAGTTACTCTATGTAAAATTCAGATTATAATTTCATGTTGAACCTATTTTTAGCATGATTTGTGACACATGGCATAGATATTTTATCCTAATGTTTTCATTGTGTTTGCTAAACACAACACATACATCAACCTAGAGTGCTTATACCTTGACCCCTTTTTAAATAATAACTTAGGTTTAAATTCCCTAGCTTAAGGTTTGTCCCATGCTTAATAAACATGAAATAAACCTTATCCTAAGGGATATAAGCCTAATTCATGACTTTTAAAAGTATACTAACTTAATGTTTAGGAATTTTCATAGATTAAAGGCCCATGTTTTTTCACTGGGTTTGATCCAATGATGTGAAGGTCACTAGAGACTTTTTAATTAAACCCCTAAGAACATGTGAACCCACCGCATGGCCAATGATTATTCAACAAAGAGACTGACATAAAATTTGGGACATGGGAAAGATGCATGAGCATGACAAGTTTCAAGACCATAAGGCTTAAGATCTAGGAACCAATTAAAAGATAAGGACCTATATTATGATCAATGTCTCATGCTAATCCAAGATTTTGATCCTACAACATGAAATAAAGAAAGTATTTTAAATACCAATAGCTAGTGTTTAAATGGCATTTATGAATAATGTCATGAGAAGATATAGACCAATGCCACATAAGCTCCATGAAAGCATAAAATGATAAAATTAAAGATCTTGTGGGTTCAAAAACATAAATTTATAAAATTAAGGTTCCAAATCAAATCCATAACATGTATAAGCCAAAGCTTGGATATCTTCCACCATTAGAGATCCAAAACCCTAAACCCTGCATAAAAGGCAACCTAATTGAGCTCAACTTACTATCATCTTGACCAAAGTAAGCTTAATTATGTTCCCAAGTATAAGATATATTTCACATAAATCATATACAATTCAACATGAGTAACTGGTAGAGACAAGGATCATGGTGCTGGTAGATAAAAATTAAAGGAAAAGGTTGAGTTCTATTTGATGATAGATAGTGAGGGCTGGGTATTCAATGATATATAATTAGACCTCACCACATCAAACATCCATGAAATCAATAATTGGTCTAAATTCTTCTTCATGGTAGAATAATTATAGTCCATCTCAAAGGAAAAGTAGAGAAATTCCACCACTAATAGATGACATTGTGACCTAGTTTCAATCCAAATGGCTAGCTGTCATCATGCCATGACAAAACTAGACGTATTGCACTACATTAATGTACTTTCCCCCATTTTTATTGATTTTAGGATTGATAGTGAATAAATTATTAGGGAAGGTAACTCAAAATAGGTACCATACATTTTGCCTATTACTTTCAAAAAACATAATAAGTTCCCTCTTCCCCATGTGGACCTTCCCAAGATGAGGGAATGGACCAATAAAAATGACCTGGAATCCATCCTCAAACCCTGACTAAACCAAGGACCTCACATCTTTAGAACCCTTGATGGAAAAATCCTTATCATCCAGTTTAGAAAATGTATTAGGGTGATAATGACCTTATTCAATAGATATTTTGGTGCCTTTTTGACCACTTAGAATCTAACATAACACTTCATAAAATCACATAGATTATAGAGTAAAGGGATATCCTATTAGAATATTTGTTAGGAAAGCATAATCCCTTTAAGGCTGATCATGCCAATGTAACAATTCATAGAACCGAAACTGAGTCTCCTCCTTTATTTCTCACTGTCAGGATGTTTCGTAAAAACTTTCATGATTGATTATTAGATTCAAGAGAATATATTAATATCATGCCTCTAGGAATATGCAAGTAACTTGGTTTAACACCTATAAATTTTGATAGGGTTTTTACCCAATTAGACAAATCCAGGGTTAAAGTTGTAGGAGAATTATTAAATATTCATATGAAACTAACTTTTGAGCTTAGGGTATAATAATTCATTGATATTCAAGTGGTTGAAATACCTAATGTTTATGGAATTTTATTGATTATGGAATGAACTAAGGCTTTGAATGGTTACATGTCCATAGATTGTTCACATCTATGGCTACCTTGGAAGGGTGTCCCCAATTAGATTAGAGTTGATAGAGAACCAAGAATAAAGCATATGATAACTAAATACAATGTTGTGAATGAGAGAGTCAACATAATAGACTCAGACTAAGGAGTTTTCACCCTAGAGGCTGACAAGGTATGTGATACCAAGAATGCTTATGTTATTCTTGGATTATGGAAATTGCACTTTGATGGTGCTAGGTGTAATGTCAGATTAGGTGTTGATATTGTTTTAACTAACCCCACTAATAAAAGGTACCATGCTTCTTATAGACTCCAATTCCCTTGTACTAACAATCTCACTTAATATGAATCACTTATCCTTGGCTTACAATTCTATATAAAAAATAAGGTCAAATAGCTACTAGTTTATGGGGATTCAAAGCTAGTGGTTAACCATGTTAGAAGCAAGTATCAATGTAAGCTCTCATACCTTAAAAGGTATAAGTTTAGAGTTTAGTATCTGATTGAATCCTTTGATGCCTTTAGCTCTACTTCCATCCTAAGGGAAGAAAATCTAGTAGATGATCAATTAGCATTTGTTGCAACTAACCTCATGCCCAATCAAGATCCCCCTATTTTAAGCATTACACTGATCCCTTGTCCTTCAATGCTAGATAATATTAACCAATTACAAGCCTTTAATTATGATCAATAGATATTGGATTTCATGACCAATTATAGAGCATTTGATGCTCATATCATTGATGAAGCTGATGGAAGCACATCTATGGAAGATAAATTTAATGGTAAAGTCATTTAGCTGAGTGACAACAAGATCTCAAAGGGAACGATTGCTTTAGAGAGAATATTTGATCAAGATGAAATTATTGAAGATTCTAAGTTTACTAAGGTAAATTGGAAGGACTATAGTGCTATTGCTCTAGGCCTTCATGATCAGTCCTAGCTGGTACATATTGGGAAGGTTTGAAATTTTTTTGAAAAAAAGAAAGCTAAGGAACTTATTTCCCAATAAAAGGATATCATAGCATGGTCCTATGATGACCTAAAGATATTTGATCCAAGGGTCATCACACATACTATACCCCTTAAACAAAGCCACAAACCCTCTAGTTAGAAACAAAGGCTTGTAAACTCAGTCCTGGAACTCATGATCTTCAAAGAGGTCAAAAGATTACTAGATGTTAGGATAGTCTTCCCCATTAGGCACTCTACTATGGTGGATAATTTGGTGCCAGTTAAGAAGAATAATGGTGAGATTAGGCTTTGTATAGACTACAAAAATTAGAATAAAGCATTAGAGAAGGAAAAATACCCCTTTCCTTCCCTATACCAAGTAATTCAAGTTGTTTTAAGATCAACTATGATGTCCTTTCATGATGGTTTTTTAGGTTACAACCATGTATTTGTTGATAGAGAGGGCAAGATGAAAATAGCCTTCACAACAAAGAGGGGAAACTTCACTTACAAGATAACGCCCTTTGGAATAATCAATGTAGGAGCCACCTTATAAAGAGCTATGGACTATGCCTTCTAATTCTTGATTGGTAAGTGCATTAACATATATATGGATGATCTAATAGTTTTTTTCTAAAAATAGGGAAGATCACTTCATGTATTTACAACAAGTTTTTGAAAGATGTAGAAGGTATGACATTTATTTAAAGCCTAAGAAGAGTATATTTTGTGTGAGTGAAGGGAAATTATTAAGTCATGTTATAACTAAGGATGAGATCTCTATAGATCCTAAAAGAGTGGAGGCCATATCTAGAATAGAACCTCCAAATAGTAAAAAAGAGATAAAGTCATTTTTTGGTAAGATAAATTTTATAAGAAAGTTTTTCTCTAGTTTTTCAAAAATAGTCAAACCACTAAATGGCATGTTTAAGAAGGATGCTAAAGTCACATGGAATGAAGATTCTAGGAAGGCATTCCATGATATCAAGGAGGCCATCGGTCAAGCTCCAATCCTTATAAGTCTTGAATTTTCAATGGAATTCTACCTCTATTCCTTCATATCTGACCACACTATGGCTGCAAGTGTTAACTCAAAAAATTAAAGGGTGTGACCTCCCAATTGATTTTATGAGTACTAATCTCAACAATGTTGAGTTAAACTATTCATTTATTGATAAATAGGCATATGCATTAGTTAAGGTAGTTAAGAAATTTAGGCATTACATCCTTAGAAATAAAGTGCATGCCATCTTACCTAACCCTTCCACAAAAATTATGTTAATTTATAATGAATCAGGAGAACATAGAGGTAAATGGATGTCAATATTGTAGGAAATGACATAAAAATGAAAATAACAAAATTGGTAAGGTGCCAAGGTTTGATTCAGATGATTACTAATACTAAGCCTAGGATAAGTATTAAATAGGTGGATCAACAAAACTTTAAATCTAGTGAGTGGTATGACCTAATCATACATTTGTTAATCAATGGTACTTGTCCTATAGGTCTATCTAGGGCATAAAAAAGGGCCCTGAGGCTAAAGTCATCCCACTACCTGATCAAGAATGGAATATTGTATAGAAGGAACTTTGAAGGAATCTACTTTAGATGTGTTTCATAAAAAGAAGCCACCCAAATCATGAACGCCTTTCATTTAAAGCTAGGTAGTGGACATCCATCTAGGAAAACCATGATCCACAAAATTCTTAGAGTTGGTTATTATTGGCCAAATATTTTTAAATATTCTCAAAAACATGTGAGGGAATGTTATTTATGTTATACATTTAGCACTAAGGAGCCAAAAGAAACAATGCCTCTACAACCAATCATGATTAACAAACCCTTTTCTCAACGGGGGGGTTAGAATATGTTGGTGTAATCAACCCCAACTCATCTAAAGGTCACAAATATGTCCTTACTACCATATATTATTGTACAAGGTGGACTAAAGATGTATCCACCAAACAATGTGAAACTAAGCAAGTGATCAACTTCTTAGAAGAAAACATCTATACCAAGTTTAGAACCCTAGTATCTCTAGTATGTGATAATGGATCTACCTTTATATCCATAGAGTTGACTAAATGGGCTTATGATAATGGCATCACTCTTAATTTTAAATCTAACCATTATCCTTAATGGAATGAAGTCTCAAATACAATCAAGAAGTCTATTGAAGACAAACCCAAAACTTGACACAAGCTCCTTAAATTTGTACCTTGGGATGATAAGATAAGGATAAAGTAAGACTTAAGAGCCTCGGCATTTATATTATTGTATGGATAGGAACCTATCTTTCATATCACTCTCAATTTGCCCACATATAGGTTTATGGAAGAATACATGGAGGGCAGACAAGAGTTAGCCAATTCTAGATTATTGGATATAGTTCAGATGGAATATGTAAGGGAGAAAGCCTTTGTTAACTTTAGTAGACATCAAACCAAAGTCAAGAGATGGTTTGATAAAATATCTAAAATCAAGGTGTTCAGACAAGGAGACCTAGTCCTCCTTGGGACAAGACATCTGAGCCCAAGGGAAAACACAACAAATTCACACCCTTATGGATTGACCCATTTCAAATTATGGAAACATTGGGTAATAACACTTTCAATCTCAAATATTTGCAAGGAATAGAGTTTATATTGCCCACCAATAGACAATAACTCAAGCAATATTTTTTTCTACTTCTCCTGGGGTCTTCATGGAGTAAAGCTATAAGATATTTTGATTAGTGTAGATAGGCTAGTTAGTTTCCTTTCAATTATTTCCTTCTTGTCCCTTATTTGTACATAAACATGTATATATTCATTTTTTGGGTTACTTTTTCTATCTTATTTTCTATTGTGTGTTTATTTTGTGTTAATTGGTTCCTTGATTCCAATAAGTCCCTAAATAAAATCTTGAGCTCAGAAGTTATGAAGTTTTCTTGAAAACCAAGGACCCCAATTCAAGAATGAAAGTGTGAATCCCATACATGCAGTAACCATGGCTCTAAAATATAAAGCATGATGTTATATCTTAGATAAACTAATAAATACCAATGGAAAGGCCAATAATTTTCATTAGACCTTAACCATTATCTTGATCTCAAACTAGTTTTAAGAAGACTTACACATAGGGAGTGGAGACTCAAATTATTAGGGTATACCCCAAACTATTACTTAATTAACATCCTTTCCTGGGATAAGATTTGAAACCATAGATGATTTTATAAAGATCAAATACTTGACCAATTCTTAAAACCTAGCTATCTTGGTTCCTAACCTTGATAAAATCATAAAAATCTAAGAAAATATAAAAATAAGATATAATATAAAATCTAAAGATTTTAGGTAAAGGTGATTTTGTTAATCTCCACCAGGGATATGGATGCCTGGATGGTAGTGGAACAAGGCCATGAGTGGATCTAAAGGTCTCTTTATCAAGGCTTTGGATGCCTAGCTAGTTGAATAGCAATGCCCAAGCCTTCCCTAAGTTAAAACATGGTTCATAATGAACATTTTAGTATATTATAAGTCAGCATAAGTGATTGAAGACATGAAACTAGAATTTATTTCTTGAATCCCATGGGAAACTTTAAGTGGAATAAAAGAACACATAGTTTGGGTGTGTCTTGATATTTGAACTCAAGTCTACAAGTGAAATTTTTATTTCAACTATGACCTAGTCTGAATGATGATATTGATAAAATAAAGTGGATGACCTAATTATTAGTCTGATAAGAGTCTTTAGGTTCTAACAGATTTCTATGTTTCCCCTATGAGTCTCCATTTATTATGACCAACATACCCCCATTATTTTAATATTAGGACCCTAGAGAAACCCTTATTATAAGACATGGTAATTTCAATAAGATAGTTTTCCAAAAAGTTTGAAGGTCATCTAGGTTGTCTAAGGATAGAATGGTGTAGTTTTGTATTGTCTTAATTTGGACTAACCTTTCTAATGAAGTTTGTTTCACTTTAAATTTTATGTTCCATGGCATGTATACCTGAGAATTATGCATTCCAAAACACTATAAAACCCTTGATTCAAATTTGAATAAAGTCAGGAACCCAATATGGTGGGAATCTTTTTTATGGATTTAAATATAAAATGCATATCCTAGGTTTAGTCATGTTTTTTAACACAACTTGACTAACACCATTTTCCCCTTTTTTTAAAGTTCCTTATGGCCTAGATAAATGTCATTTTTCAAGGGAATTTTATATTCCCCAAATTATCCTCATATTTTAATACTAAAGCCCTAATGTATTCATTAAAAACCATCATGACCCGTGTCTTAACCCTTAAGCCTAAGTTTTTATTGTCTCCATGGTCCTAACATTAACTTCCTTATGTTTTGCAAGATCCTAAGATTTTCCCTTCATCACAAATTTGATTCAATGATGTGATGATAACTTGTACTTTGGCTTAAATAGCTTGCATCTTGGATAATTCAATGATCTACACCTACTCACAAGGACCCGATCAGATGGAGTGAAGCATAATAAATTTTTTTAAATGATATAAGGAGCCCAAAAGATGGACACACAACACCATTAAATTTGAGGACTAAAACGAAAGGAGACCCACTTGACATGGCAACCAATCAAAAGAAAGTTACTAGATCAAGATCCCATAACTATCACTTTATCATGTCATTTGATCCAATGGAGTGAATTAACACTAGGACCCTAAGAAGCCCCATAAGAATGCCAAGTGGCATCCTTGCATTTGATAATGAAAATTTTAATGAAATTAAAATTGACATTCACATGATCATCATTTAAACATCCAAAAGGACTAACTTGACTCGCACAAGACCATCGATGTTAAGTCCATTAAAATGAAATCTTCACTAGTAGAAACTTGACCTCCATGCAACCATCAACTAACACCCGTTAAGGTGTATTTGATGCCCATAAGACCATCAATTTTAAACCGATGAAAATTTCTTGGTAAGTATTTCAATAACATCCCAAAACCCTATTTTTACTCTAAAGTGGCTCTCCAATTTGAGGAAAATGCTTAGAATATTCCCAAAATGAAAGGCCTTGATCTATAGAACACAAATATATACAAGAAATATACCTAGCCTAAGTCTATGCTTTAAATATCCACATTGAATTTTGCATAATGGACCTTAAATCATAGACTTACCCTATGTAAAATTTATATTATCATTTCACTTTGAACCCATTTAAAGCATGGTTTATGACACATGACATAAATATTTTAGCCTAATGTCTTCATTGTGTTTACTAAACACAATGCATACATTAATTTAGAGTGCTTATACCTTGACCCCTTTTTAAATCATAACTTATGTTTAAATTCCTTAGCTTAAGGTTTGTCCCATGATTAATAAACACAAAACAAACCTTAGCCTAAGGGATAAAAGCCTAAGTCATGACCTTTAAAAGTGTACTAACTTAACATTCAGGTATTTTCAAAAATCAATGGTCTACGCTTTGTCATTGGGTTTGATCCAATGGCATGAAGGTCACCATAAAATTTTCAACAAAACCCTTGAGAACTCATGGACCCACTACATGGCTAAAGATTATTTGATAAAGGGATTGACATAAGATCTGGGACATGGGGAAGATGTGTGAACACACCAAGTGTCATGATCATAAGGCTTAAGACCCAAGAACCAATTAAAAGATAAGTGCCCAGATTATGATCAAAAACTCATGGTAATCCAAGATTTTGATCCTATGGTGTGAAATAAAGAAAGTATTTTAAATACCAATTTCTAGTGTTAATGGCATTTATGAAAACTGCCATGAAAATATCTAGACTAGTGCCACATAAGCTCCACATAAGTAGAAAATGACAAAACTAAAGATATAATGGCCTCAAAAACACAAAGGTATAAAGACAAGGGTCTAAATCAAATCTATAACATGTATAATCCAAATCTTGTATATCTTCCACCATTAAAGCTCTATAACCCTAAAACCTACATTAAAGTCAACCTAATCAAGCTCAATTTTCTATCAAATTAACCAAATTAAGCTTAATTATGTTCTCAAGTGTAATAAATCTTCCATGGAAATCATTTATAGTTTGACATGAGTAATTAGTTGAGACAAGGCTCATGGCAGTTGGTAGATAACAATCAAAGGAAGAGGCCAAGCTCTATTTGATGATAGATAATGAGGGTTAGGTATTCAAGGATACATAACTAGACCTCACCACATTAAAAATCCATGACATCAAGAATTATTCTGATCTCTTCTTCTTGGTATAATAATTAAAGCCCATCTCAAAGGAAAAATAGAGAAATACCACCATGAACAAATGACACTATGACCTAGTTGCAATCTAGATGGTTGACCTCCATCATGCCATGACAAAAATAGAGGTACTACACTACATTGATGTCCTTTCCCCCATTTTTTTTTTGATTGGAAGATTGATGGTGAATGGATTATTATGGAAAGTAACTCAAAATAGGTAGCATACATTTCCCTTGTTGCTTTTAAAAAATACTATAAACTTCCTCTTCCCCATGTGGATCTTCCTAAGATGAGGGAATGGACCAATAACCATGCCTTGAACTTCATCCTTAGACCCTGACTAAACCAACCACCTCACATCTTTAGAACCCTTGATGGAAAAAACCCTATCATCTAGTTTAGAGAAGGTATTAGGGTGATAATGACATTGTTCAATATATCTTTTGGTGCCCCTTTTACCACTTATGTGAATAAGGTTTGGGTCTCATATGTACATTTCCTAGTGGAAGAAAAACTTACCCCTCCAATAAGATATTTTATTAGCATCTTCCTTGCCAAGTAATTCATCACCATCAAGATAAAGACCTCCAAGAAATTCTACATGATGTCTTACCTACTTGACACCCTTCTTGCTTCAATCACCTTCATTGGCATTAGGAATTAGTCCCCAAAAGGTAGGACAATCATATCACACAACTATTCCAAATTACATATCTTTAAATATAGGAATCACATGTATTTTATCTATGACTACATTTTCCCAACAATAGTTGAAGCCATCACAGGTGTACCCATGCCTAGGATTTGTCCCTTCATCAAAAAATGTGTGGAGATGATTGGGGACATATGGTATTATCTTAATTGCATAGTCATTAGGATAGAGGGAATTATGTACTAGCCTTATAGACTAACATTTCATGTCTTAAATAAAATTTTCAAATAGGATATTACCTCCTAGCTCATGCTTTCCATTGGCAATGCTTGCAAGGAAAAGAGGAAAGGTTTTATTCACCCCTTCTCATTGGATATTGGGAAAACCATAATTAAAGACTGGAAGTAGGTGGAAGTTATGGTCACATATAGGAATTCATTTGGCTTTTATCTAGATTAACTCAAAATATAAGATCTAAGGAACAAAGTAAGAGAACATCTAAAGGACAAAAATCTCAAGATTAATTATGTACACCAACTAGGTGTCCATGACACCATACACATCAAAGCCAATAACTATGAAGAAGTGTTGGTTATGATCCAAGGCCACAACATCAAGCCAAAATACAAATTGGTTAGAGATAACAATCCATGTGGGGAAACATGGCAATGCACCCTTTGAAATAACATTTACTACCTGGGCTACCTATGATAGCTCATGAAGAACC
The DNA here is from genome assembly GCA_037957365.1 of Torreya grandis. Taxonomy (NCBI): domain Eukaryota; kingdom Viridiplantae; phylum Streptophyta; class Pinopsida; order Cupressales; family Taxaceae; genus Torreya; species Torreya grandis. The sequence continues at coordinate 897,021 of JARHVA010000331.1, forward strand.
TCAAGAATAATAACTATAGGAGTCCCAATAATAGGTTGAGCAAATTCCAGATGATCAAGGCAAAGGAAAGGATAAGGTTGGAGAGATAAGATCAGAAGAAAGACTTGGATAAGTACCCTTACCTTCAACCATGCAACAAAGACCACCTTCTCCAATCTAGTACATTGACATGATAGCCTTGAAACTAGAAGAGACACATGAGGGTGCCCTTAAGGAAATTGTAGAGTCCTATGGCTCAGGTGGAGAGGATAAACCCTTAGGGGAAAAAAAGGAAAAGAATTGATTCCCTTGGCACATCAAGAGAAGAGGAAGGTAGAATTGGTCTTGGTCCCATTATAACTAAGGAAGAAACCTAGATTAACCTTCACTCATCCCATTAGTGAAGTCAATCTCTTCAGTGATGAATTTCCATTTCATGGACCAATCATTCTTGATTGGTTCATCTATGGAAAATTGAAAAATATCTCATCTCTCTCCCACTCATGTGCCATGATAAGGGTTGGTGTGGATGTGCATGATGACATTAAGCCTTGGATAAAGGCTATAATGGAGTAGGAAGAGAGGAGAATTGTCATCACCCAAGGCTCAATAGGTAAGAATATGGATGCTCTAAGAACATCTAAAAGCTTAGGTGTGTAGGTCCCAAAGCCTACCCAGTTCAAGGAACCAATTACCATAGTTCATTTTAATCTTGAGATAGTACACTTAAAGAGAATAACACCTAGGACATCCATGGTTGGGATAGAAGAATTCACACTTTAGAAGGTGGAGACATTTATAGGATTAACTCCTATGGGAGGCCAACAACTTGATGAAGGTGTTAGACATGTGGATGATGTGGAAATCCTAATAGAAGAATAATCACAATAAGCCAAGGCTGGAGTCTAGGGTCTAAAACAAAGGATCTAGAATTTAGAAATAGAAAATGGGAATTTACAAACACAAGCTATCTTATTAGTCCTACAGGCCATGAATAAAATGTTGGATGAATCATTTTATGACATGTTTAAGGAATTAAAGTCAATGAAAATGAGGTAGAATGCATTAGAATACAAAGATACATTATCCAAAGACCTGGTCACCTAATCGCAAGCCTCAAAGGACAAGATTCCTAGCTCCTCAACATTCAAGTAAAGAAGTAGATCCCAAACATTAAAACCATAAATATGGGACACCTAGACACAATCTTGGGGATTTTTAATGATAAGTTTTAGATATTGAGTACATGGCACACCAAGGTAAAGAGGCTTCTAAAATATGATAAAGATCTCATAAGCAAAATTGAGAAACTTCTTGGGCCCATGCTTGTCAATCCTGCATGACGTAATTCCCTTAGTCTCATCATTGATGAAGATTTCAAACATAGGGCCACATTGGTGACTCAATAAATCCAATGGAAAAGTAAAGGCTAGTCTAGATAGGATAACAACAAGATATTGGATATGATCTTCAATATAGGTGAGAGGTTCAATGATGCTAGAAGTATCAAGGAGGCCTTGGCCAAAATGACTAGGAATTTAATGAGCTAGCAAGCCAAGAGGAGGAATGCATCATGAAGCTTACCATGGATATTGAGTTGGTTGATGAACAACATGAGAGGGCCATGAGCATCCTCTAACAATAAACAAGGGCCCCATCAAAAAGTTAGATAAATATTCTATTCTAATAGAAATTAGGTAATATTTTATAATATAATATTCCATTATAAAGGCATATTCTAGTTTGTTAGCATATTTGCCTCTAGGTCAGTATGATTTAGGAAAACACATGTATTATAGAACTTGTAAGGACAATTTTCCTTACCTTTGTACACATTTATTTTGTAACTGACTGGTATACTACCTATTCTTCCTATAAAAGCATGTATCACCATTGTAAAAAGAGAGATATTTATGAACAAATTTGTATACTTGATGAAATTAATAGAATCAAGGAATTCTGCAAGGATTGTCCATTTTGATGTGTTAATTGCTAATGTAGCTTATCTCTCAATTGTTAATAGAGGTCTCAAATATGATTAGTGTCTTTGAATTGTGAATATCATTCTTTAATCACAAGGTTTCTAATTTGTGCCTATGTTAGATTATTTGAAAACCTTAGGTTATTATTCATTCCATTTTGCTCTATACTCAAATTTGTAATGGATATTTGATTATAGTGGTAAATCCATAAAGTATACTTGGTTCTTACTTATGATTCTCAAATGTTTTCCTCTAAAATATAGTGAGATTTGAGCTTAGGCTATGTTGCATTATATATTTTTTAAGTGCATATTTAGTTGCCATTAATACTTTATCATAATGTTTAGGACTAAAATTGGCAATCATGTATTTCTTTTCTACCCTACCCTTCTCTTTGCTATTTTTTTACACCATGATCAATTTAGTTTTAGCCACATTATAGATATACATTTAGATTATTCTATAGATTAAATTAGGAATTTTATTCACTAGGTATCAACAAGGATTCACAAATAATGGACCAAGGTGGCTCCTAACCACCAAAATTATATAAATATTATGGAACAATTATCTTACTCTACTACTATTTCACCATAGGCAACCAGATTGTCAAAACCTATAAATCATGCCCTGAATTTTCTAAATTCTAAAATGATAAATTTTATTTAAACACTCAGGGCACCTATGGTACATTTATAATCATCAACACATCCATTTTTTATTTTAATGATATGTAATGGATCACACTTCATAAAATCAAAATCAAATTCATGGGCTTTGCCTCATAGGTAATTCTAGGTACACTTCTTTTTATTTTATCATAGTCATTCACTTTGTTGAATTTTCTATAATAAAAGAGGAGAAAATTTAGTCATATAAAATGTCACTTGAGTTTAATGAGTGTTACCTGAGATCACTTTATACCTAGCTTATCTCCAGACCTATCTTAGGGCCTCTTTCGATCCTTATCTATCTTTCATGCGAGTCTAACCCATCCCTAAATGTACTAAAAGTATCCCCAAAACATATATTATGAATCCAAGCCCCTAATTCAACATAATTTTCCACTTGGACACTAGTGCAACCCTTTAGACACTAGCACACTACACTAGTGACAAAGGTACCACACTATTATCCCTTACCTCTTTTCTCATTTAATAGATAGATTTAGACTTTTTAAGACACATTAAGGTCATCCAAGACTTATTACACATCCTGATAAACACTAGATTAGTATACATACACCATTTTATCCCTTTCCCCACTATTGGAAATCAAATGCAAATAAACACAAAGAAGCTCAAAATTAAGTTGTGTAATCAAGTTCATTAATCCATATTCTTCCCTAGTTCTGTATATATCCATTTATAAAAATCCTAATATCATATTACTCAGATTTATAGTCTCAAGCACACTAAAAACACTCAAGATGGCACTCATACTGGTATTCACTTGCACTTGCACCAAGAACATAGGCATGAGAAATACATCAAGCTTGATCCCATCTCAATGTATTGGTACGTAGGTAACTCTCAACACAGCAGAGTGTTGAGGTCACATCTAGCATATCCAACTAGTATTACACTTTTTCTACTTGTGCTTTTCAAATACCCTAAAAATATGGAGGTATATGGTTTTTCATCCAAAATCAATCAAATAAGGAAATAAGTAGTGAATCAAGATTCATCCATATAGGCATATGTGTCTCATACTCATGTGAAGGTCCAACCATAAGCTCATAGTATCTACATGTAAGGGACACTCTCATGCCATAAAGGAAACTAGCACAGTGTGATACTATCTAGATGATCATGCTACTATCTAGGACGAGTTTTGACTTTATATTACTATCAACAACACCTTGCCTAATCTCTACACCAATTTTCAACTTGTCAAATATTTATCTCAATTAGTTTTAAGCTAAGTATATATTTTTGTAGTTCATTGCTATTTTTTGAATAATCAGATTAGGTCAAATATTGTACAAATTATTCTTTATATTTATTACATATTTATTCCCTAATTATTGTACCATCCCTTTAACAACCTAGGATTTTAAACTCCTTAATCCCTTAAAATTTAAATCACATATGAACTTGGAAACATTATTTTTTAATTAAAAAAAATTATAGTGGGGGTGTTGTACCCTAGCACATACACCTCATTTTTTTAAATTTTAAAATAGGGACACATTATTATAAAACCTTTATTTGGGGAGTTATGAGCCTAAATATCTATGATTAGGGTATCATGCATTTATCATTTAGAGATATTATATAAAATACAACATTGTATAAGTTTAAATCTTAAAAATCCAAGCTTAAAATAGTATATTAAGTCATTTTAAACCTTGGATTTTCATAATTTTACTTTGATATTTGATATTATATTATGATTTATGAGCTAACAGACCTAGTCTTTCTATGTGTGTGTGCGTGTGTGTGTGTACACATTTTAAACCTTGGATTTTCATAATTTTGCTTTGATATTTGATATGATATTATGATTTATGAGCTAACAGACCTAGTCTTTCTATGTCTTGGTGTGTGTGTGTGTGTGTGTATATATATATATATATATATATATATATTGATCGCATGATTAATAGATAAAGATCATTAATTTTCTCCAATCAGTCCCATAGTAAATATTCCACATAGTTATGACATGTGTTGCTCTTATGTTATTCAAAGTTTTGGATGATTAAAAAATATTAACTCTTACAAGATCTTGAGTCTCTCAGGCTCCACAACCTTATCATGTGGCATATTCATGCTAAAATATAAGCATGAAAAATTCATATGTTTAATGATAAATTTAATAGTTATGTATTCCTATGTGGTAATAGTTTTGAGCTCCTAAGTCTTTGGGATTTTGAGATCATTCCATGTGTCTCAATCATAGTAATTTGCATCCATAATAAGGCTAAGTGGCTATTTAGTCTACAATCCAATGGTCCTTATCTTTCAAGATTTTATGGTTTTGAGTGATTGAAACTTGGCACACTCATGATAATCTACATCGAAAGGAAGGTAAAGTGGTTCTTTGGCCTAAAATCCAATGGTTTTGAGCTCCTAATTTGCCTATATTATGAGATCATTCCATGCATATTGATCACACTAACCCATAACCATGGAATATTATTCAGCAAGAGCAATACTATTCTAATGCTATGAGATTTTGTGTTTTTAGTGCTTTAAGATTAATTCACATAGCTTGGTCACATTACCTCATCACTATGATCTCTACCCATCACAACAAATAAAGTTAAAGGGCTAGGTTAACAAGGACCTAATAATTAGAACTATCTGAGGAAGACATAGCCAAAACATAAAAGAGAATGATTGACAACACAATAAAGAAGCAAGTCAATGAATGGTAGATAATTGTTCTATAAGTAATAACTAAAAACAAACAATTAATGAAAAATCACCACTTGGAAAGTAAGGGCACCCACCAAAGCTTACTAGCACATTCAAATTGAAATGGGCATTAAAAGCAAAAGTTTTTAATCTACATTGAAGGCACACAAATATAGTCAATACTTATACTTGTGAGTGATATATACAAAAAATATAAATTAAGAAGGATTTACTTTTCTTTTGTTATTTTGATTAAAAAATTATGTTTTCAAGATTCTCAACATCGATAAATCCCTATTGTTTCACTAAAATTATATATATTTCAAATAAAAATAAAAATAGAGAAGGATAGGGATAAGTGATTAGAATGAACCTATATTAGTTTGCATACTTTATCTAGATGTTGTGAGCACTCTTCTTTGGTTGGGGAGGATTCCCTGCAAGTAAGAAAGCACTACCACAAAATATCTATTAGTAGATATATGAGTGGGATACCAAGCTACACACTTGTTTCAGGAAGTGTCAAACTTACTTAGAGATTTCAATATACTTTTAAGAAATAAAAGAGTAATAAATAACAAAGAGAGAGGAAAAGAGAGAGTAAAATAGAGATAATGTTACCGTTATTCACAACTTGAATACAATAGAGAGTAATAGAGTGTAGGTGGTATATTTTGTTTTTATTTTGGAAGTTGTTTGTGTAGGTTTTAGAAAGGTTACTAAAAATACATAGTTGCCAACATCAGTTAGGCTACTGAGGTTGGTGAGAAAGTGTAACTGATATTGGTTGGGAAACTGATGTCATTAGGGGCAATAATTTCCTAAGAGCCTGTAGAAGGCTTTTTTGGGTCTGAGAAATGGTTTTCATTAGGTTTGGAAGGTTGGGGAGAGTTGTGAGAGAGAGAGTATTATTTGGATGGATCTAGTCAAGTTTGGTGTGTTGGAATAAAGGGAAATAATCAGGGAATATTTATAACTCATTCACCAAGGTTGGGTCAAGAATGTGTAAAATAATAAATAGTAGATATAAAATGATTATAAAGTAACTGCTTAAAGACTTAAAAAATAAGTGATGTACTTAGCCGAAGAGGTGATTGAATGATAAGTGTTGAATGGATGGCTCTTATAAGGCTTGTTGAACCAATGCCTTGAATAAATAAAATGAGTGTGTGTTGTTAGTTCTCAAGAGCTTGATTCCTAAACTAGATTGACTTTTTCAAGATAATAGTAATCCAAGATGTGGAAAGTTAGATGCCAAAAGCCTGTATGTGAATAAAAATAAGTTTTCTTGATTTCTATTGACCTAAACATTAGTTTGGATTTTTTCTTGAGTAACTGATGTTGGTGATCCCACTGATGTCATCCATGGGTTGACCAACATCAGTAGTATGAGAATAGGTGAAAGGGTTATTTTTAACCTATTTTTAGTTCTTTCTCATGCCAAGTGTGGTATCCGTTAGGAAATGATATAAGTAGGAAGTTAAGAAGGACATAGTTGGTTGGGAATTTTATTTTTGGGGTGAGAATAAGTCATAGGTAGTTAGGATAAGGGGACTAAGTCTTGAGGTGACTCAGAGGGCAAGAACTAGTCTTAGGATGAGGTGGTTAGGTAAGGTGACATAAGTGGTTTTTAATTAACTTAAAATATTTTAAATTAATTAAATATGTGAGGAGTAAAATCATGTGTTAGGGAGGTTAATTATTACTATTGAAAAGGGGCTCAAGGGGGTTTTGACATAAGGAGTTACACACATGTGTGACATAATTTTGGTGTCTACATTTTCCCCTTTTTTATCATGTAATTTGCATTAATAAGTTGTAATACAAAAATAGGAGTTAGATGTTCAAGGTATTGGATGAGGTGTCCCCCCTCAAAATGGGAACTGATGGAGGAGAAACTAAAATCAGGTATCAGTTTGATAACAAGTGAATTAGGTGAGTGGATGAGAACATAGTATCATTACTTGCACATATACTACTATGAGCTATAGTTGACAAAATAAAGAATAGGCATGGTGGAGGAAGACTCAAATAGAAATAACGAAATCATAGCTTGTAAGTGATAGCTGATAAGGTCAAAACAATAAAATTTATAGATCTAATGGTCCATGTGTGTCAGGTATTCAAGGTAGGAAGTGCTGCTAGGAAAGACAAAAGGTTGAAGGTGATAAGAATATCTTGGTCACCATATAAAACACCTAATATATGTACATGTGGTCAAAATCCAACTATAATGGTATATCATAAGTGGTCAAAATAAGCAATGTAAGGTTGGTTTAAAAGGGTTAATGATTAAGGAGATATTTGTGATCTCAAGTCAAAGTCATTATTGGTGAATATTTAAGTGATATCTAAGGGTGGTTGTCATGGTTGGGGAGATATATGTGATCTCTAGGTTAGTTTTTATGGTTAGGGAGATATATATGATCTTCAAGTTCATTACCATAGTCAAGGAGATATATGTGATCTCTAAGTTACCCCAAATTAGGGGTACAGTTTAAAGGGTTGTGTTTGTTGGTGAAAATTCTAATTCAAGGGTGTCAATGTCATTTATGTTGCTGATGTTGATAGGAAATAGTGCCAACATTGGTGGATTAGGTTAAGCATATTGATGTTGATGGGAAACTAAACTTGATAAAAAGGGGTTTGACAACCCACTAGAATTCATTTACAACATTTGACTAGAGAGAAAAAGAGCTCTAAGTGTTAGTGAAATGGTAGAGTTAAGAGGGGACCTAGGTAGAGGCATGCCACCATAAGTGCCAGCTATTCTAGTATGGAGGAGATGAAGAGATGAGGTAAGATCCCCTTTGAGTTGATTTTGAATTTAAGTTTGTTAATTTTATTTTTTAGGCTAAATTTGAAGGTTGGGTGAAAAATGATATGAGAGGGGTAAGAAATGAGGTGAGGGTAGGTTTAGATGAAGTTGGGAGGGGTTTGGGTAGATTTTAGGTTTAAAATTTAAATTTAGGAGATAGGTTATTTGGCCCCTAAGGTTGAACTAATCATCAATGTTGGTAAGGTCAACTAACATTGGCTAACACAGTGTTAATGTCAGTGGGGTCTATTGATGTCAAATGACACAAAGCACTAATGTTGGCATATAAAACTAATGTTGATGACCTTGAAGAACCTAAAATAAGAGAAAATGTCAATTTTGGATCCCTAATTGAAGTAGTCAATGAACCTAATAGTTGAGCTAGCCTTAGAGGACCTCGTGTTGATTGAGTGTTGCCTACATAGCCCAGTTGAGGGCCTTAAGCCAATGTAATTCTCTTAGTGCATAGGGAAAAAATATAAGGTATGGTTAAAAGTGTGTTATGGGAAATGGTTAAGAAGGATAGGTTAAAATAAGTCAAGGAACCTAAGGCTTAAAAGATAGGTCATAGGGTTGAAGGTTAGGGATATAAGCTATGAGGCTTAGAGTTGTGATAGGTAGTTGGGCCTAGGGTAGAGAGAGAGGTAGTGAGGCCTAGGGTGGAAATGGGAGAGTAGGTTAGATAGTTAGGTGGGTATATGGCTGAGCTAACCTCAAAAGACCCCATGTCGATTGAGTGCTACCTACATAGCCCAATTGAGGGCCTTAGACCAATGTAGTTCTCCCAAAGAGAAGGGAAAAAATAGTGGTAGGTTATATTAGAAAGTATGTGACTTGAGGTGTGTGTGTATGTATGTAAGCTAGGTAGGAATTAATTTTATAAGATCAACTACCTATTTTACTAATGTATATGAGGAGGGATATCACCCTAAATGAGTGGGATCACATGGCAGCCATAGGTTTAGGAGGAGTGTGATGATATTACAGAGTCGCACAAGATGTGAGTTTGATGATAGCTTTGATCAAGAGGTGGGATCACACCACCAACACCTTCCATTTTCCAAATGGAGAGTTGACAGTGACCTAAGAGGATATGTACAAGATTTTAAGGTTGTCACTCCAGGGTGAGGATCTCTTCTCATGTTTGAGAGAGGAACATGATATTCATATGGTGAGATTATTTGGAGAGCATGTTAATGAGGCGACCTATCATTCAGTGAGCTTTGCCTATGAGCCACTATACATTATTGATGAGGAAAAACATTAGTTGAGCATCTTAATGATGATAGGGATTATATTATATGCACTATTGAATGTAGATGGTGGGAGATTTCCTATTGCATTGATAGGTGTTCTAGCATATATGGTTGAGCAGTAAATTGTATGTGCATGGGGACTAGCTTTCTTGGCACAATTATATAGAGATATATGAGGGTTAAGACTATGATGAATATATAGCTTATGTGTCAATCATCTAATCCATTATTGGTCATATGAGCATATCATGGTGACATGACCATTATGGTTACCTACCATGATTATACGTAATTTTAGGGTTTGTTTTAGATGATGGAGAAATGGTATAGTCTAGACCTGAGTAGACAACATAGTGTGAGATATTGATCATTATAGGTGCATGATATAGGGATTGATCCCTACAAATATTGTGTGGAGACCTTACTTAGCATACACTACATTAAAAAGATAGATAGAGAATATTGTTGGCTTATAATGCACATTATCAATCAGAGGGAGATGAACTAATGAGCTAAAGATGATACTCATGGCACGGGTCAAGAGATAGTTTGGATTACTATAGGATGTACCTCTTACCCTACCTCAATATAGGAGGGATGATATAGAGGTACCCCTACCCTTGCCCTAGGAGATAGATGGGCTAGATTTCGAGGAGCTACCAATAGGGTCAGGTGTAGTAGATCCTAGATGTACAGTGGTGTATCTTGCATGGTGGACATGTTTACATCCTATGGTTCAAGTTAGGAGGATACCACTAGATTTATAAAGTGTGATGAGAGAGAGAGATGTATTTGTGTATGCCTACGATGCAGTGATATAGGCATAGGATATAGTAGTACAGGCTTGAGATGTTGTAGTGTAGGCTTGAGATGCAACTCAAGCATAGGTATTGGTTTTATAGGGATAGATGGTGACATTATAGAGCTAGGTCAGTGCATTATAGGGCTAGGTCAGTGTATTAAAAGGTCAAGTTATTTCACTAATAGTAGAGAGGGATAGTTTGAGAGTAGTAGGTCAAGTTACTCCTCCTCCTCCACCATAAGGACCACTACAGGTTAGGCCTTTAGTAGGTGTGATGGGACCATCACAAACTATATCTCTAGTGAGATACAACACTACCCTTGATGAGATTGCTTATTATGATAGGGACATTAGGGAGTTTCCATAGATTTAAAGGTATTATGAGTTTAGAGAGTAGGAGAGATTAGTGGCATGTGCCACAACTTTAGCTCACACAGATGTAGATAGGTAGAGAGTGGTGATGACACTACTTCTTCATGACTATGCATATAGCCTCAAGGATTTTGACTACCAAATTTTGTTATTATTATATATGTTGTATATATACCAGCTTGCAAGCTAAAGATGATAGATGTATATTTTTAGGGAGAGATGATATTGTTATGATCTATTGATGTACATTCATGTTGAGGATTTATATATATGAGATGTGTTATTGTGATTTTGAGATGTGTTTATTATGATAGTGATGATGATGATCTTATTATAATGATGTGGATGGTTATTTAATGTCATGTTAATGTTGAGCAAGTTAGTTGAGTTAGACTAGAGTTTCCCATGTGTGTGATGGTATATGCATAGTTGATTTATTAGCTTCATCTTAGCATTTTTCCATATTTATGATATTGTAAGCTTAAAATGAATAGTTTGGGTATGTTGTTTTATTTCAGCATTTTTTCATTTTTGTGATGGTGTATGCTTAAAATAAATGGATTAGGTTATTTATGCTATTGTTTGTATGAATTTTTCATCTCAGTAGAGAGATCAACATGTGATTAGGATGGGAAATAAAGAGGCAAAATACTCATGTACTAGTGAAGACCATAATCATAACGTAAATAGGCTCAGGAATATGAGCCTCTTTCATTCTTTGCAACATTGGACCATTTTATTTTTTAGAGAAGCATCGTGTTCAACTTGTGTTAAGTGAGTTTAAAGTCCCTTGAAAGAGTATGAGGGGGAAAGGTTAAAATGAGTGAAAGTGTTTGGGTAGAGTAAACTTTGAGGATGATATGCCCCTATTGTGGGTGACTCGAGAGATACTATAGGAAATTTCATGACTTAAATATATTTTTTAATATAAGCTAATAAATACAAGAAGCCTATAATGGGATTTTATTTGTGTTGAGGTCATATGAAGCTGATCAATATGAGAAGCTTTTTGTTTTATTTTTTATATTTTTTATATTATTATTTTTATATTTCCCTTAGTAACAAATCTTGGCCTAACCATCCTTCAAGGGAGTGGTCTAAGCATTTGTTTTTTGAGTTTGAATAGCTATCCTTCAAGGGAGCAGTCTATGTTGAGAATCATGACTTGATAGATTAGAACTTTTTTATACATCCCATTTTTTTTACTTTTAGTCATGGACAAGACTATAGAGGCTTAGGGGTTTTCCACTTTGAGAGAAAAAGTATAACACTTCATAGGTTAACTAAGTGTGTAAGAGTAAGGGTTAAGAGGAAGCGATATGAATGTAATAGGGGTGCTCAAGAAATGAGCTCAAGTTAAACATTAGGTGAACCATCACTTGGTTAACAAAATAATGGTCATAGGTGTAAGGCATTTAAAGGCTCAGGTTCTATCTTTCCTTTGAGAGAAGACAAGTGCTAAGTTCTTGAGCCACATTTATGAGCTATGATGTAGGGTCCAAGATAATTAGGAGCAAACTTACCCCATTTGCTTTTCTCCATGTTCATCACATGTTGATTTTATTTTAAGATGAGATCTCCAATATTGAAATCTTGCTCCTTGACGTTTTTGTTGTAAGTGCATTTGATACACTCTTGATAGATTTGGAGATGGTTGAGGGATATGAGACAGTGCTCATCAAGTAACTCAAGTTGAGCCAAACATTCTTGGTGAAAAACATCATTAGTAAGTATGTCTTTTAGACAAATGTGAAGAGAAGGAATATAAACTTCAAGAGATAAAACAACCTTCATCCCATAGACCAAGGAAAAAGGTGTAGCACCCGTAGGGGTTTGAATGCTAGTGTGGTAATCCCATTAAGTAAAAGGAATGTCTGTGTGCCAATCCTTTCCCGTATTATTGACTATCTTCATGAGAATTTTGTTTAATGTTTTGTTAGGAGATTTTGCTTGTCTATTTACTTATGGATATTACAATAATGAGAAGCTTAATTTAATTTTAAAGGTATCACAAAGACTTTGGATAGTGTTGTTTTTGAAAGATTTATCATTATCTTTTATAATTATATATGGGACACCAAAATAATAGATTTTGTGATGATTGATAAAATCAATGATTTTGTCAGCCTTAGTGGAGATGAGAGGAATGGCCTTGACCCACTTGGTGAAGTATTTAGTGGTAGTAATGATAAAACAGTGATGGAGGGATGAATGAGGGTTAATATCACTTATTAAATCCAAGCCCCATTGGGAGAAGGGCTAGAAGTCTTTGGTGACTCGTAATACATTACTTAGAACATAAAGGAGGTTAGCATGTTGTTGACATTTGATGAAACATTAGACATAATCACCATAGTCTTGATGGAGTGTTGGCCAATAATAGCTGAGTCGAAGGATACACTTGGCAATTGTGTGACCATAAAAATGTCCACCACAAATACCATCATGGACTTCCTTAATAGTGAAGGGAGTTTTATTACTAGTGAGGCATCAAAGGAGGATACCATCAAAACCTTGCTTGTAGAGAATTCCCCCTAACATAGTGTAATGAGTGACACATTTTATGAAGGCATGTCTTCCATTATTGGAGAGATTAGAAGGGGTAACAAAAAAGGAAAGATAATGTGTGAGATGCTTGTACCATAAGTCATGTGGGTTATATGTTACATTTATGATGAAAAGTATGTTAGTTGATACATAGGAGGGTAATGTTAAGTGATGCATGGTGACATAGATTTTCAAGGAAGAGGGTGAAGAGGGTATGTGTGAAGCAAGTGAAGCCACTATGTTAGCAAACTTTTTTCTAGATCGAGGAATAGTTTTTAAGAGATAGGATTCAAATGATCATAATAGCATATCTACACGATGTTTATACCACTACAAAATTTTATTTTTACATAGGTAGGAACCATTAACCTGATTAACCACTAGCTAAGAATCAACAAAATTGGTTATTAATTTGATACCTAAGAAGATAACCATTTGAAGACCTAAGATCAAAGCCTCATATTTGGCCATATTATTAGTACATTCAAAATCTAGTTTAAATGACAAATTCATAGGCTCACCATCTAGAGGAATAAGAATGACCCCCATACCCCCATTGTATTAACATTTAGACCTATCAAAGAACATCATAATTTTATAGGAGATGTCATTGGTAGAAAGTGTTATGATGGATTCATTAGGGAATTCAAGGTTTGAAGGTTGGTTGTTAGGTAAAGGGGTGATAGATAACTAGTTATCAATCATTTTCCCCTTGATAGAATTTTATTGAATAAACTCTAAGTCAAATTTAGTAGGGAACATGAGCAATTAAGCTACATTTTGGTTGTGATATGGCTTGGAATGCATGTATTTAAGGGGATCAATATGGGTGACCATGTAGTTTTTGTGATTTAAGAGATAAGGGTAGAGTTTGGAGGTTGAAAAGACCAATGTGAGGTAAAGCTTTTTGGTATGGGTATATCAAGTCTCATAATCAATAAGTGTGTGGATTATGTAGTAAACCACATGTTATATATATTTATCATCTTTATGTGTAGTCATAGCACCTAGATAATGATCTGTTGTAGAGATGTAAAGGTAGAAAGGCTAATTTTATTTAGGTGGAATAAGAACTAGTAGGTAAAGGAGATATTGTTTGAGTGAATCAAAAGCTTCCTAGAAATTTGTATTCTAATAGATGGAGACATATTTTTAAGGAGATGGTGAAAGGGTTGGCAATGATCCAATAATTGAGATATGAAGTAGTGGATTGACTAAAGTTTACCTTGTAGGTTGTGGAGTGGTTTGATATTAGTAGGTGTAGGCATCTCTAGTATTGCATGAACCTTAGTAGGGTCGACTTCAATACCACAGAGAGAAATGATAAAGCCTAAGAGCTTACTAAAAAGGAAACCAAAGACACATTTATTTGGGTTTAGTTGAATGTTATATTGAAGGAGATGAGTAAATGTGATTTTGAGAATCATGAAGTGATCTTGACAAAGTTTAGACTTTCTGAGTAAGTCATCCATGTAGTCTTTCATAATTTTTTGTAGGAGATCATGGAAGATGTATGTCATAGTGTGTTGGTAGGTGGCACCTAAATTCTTTAGACCAAAAGGCATGACCCAATAACAAAAATTCCCTCATGGGGTAATGAAAGTTACCTTTTGTTGATCCTCAGGAGCAACCAGGATTTGATTATATCTTGAGAACCCATCCATAAGTGATATCATCTCATGGTTGGCTATTAGATCAAAAATTTGGTTGATACTTGGTAATGGGAATTCATATTTTAGATAAGTGAGGTTTAGGTCATGGTAGTTAGTGAAAATGAAAATTTATTTGGTTACTTTTGTGATAAGAATGATATTGGAAACCCATTATAGGTAGTCAATGGGTTGGATAAAGTTAACAAAAAGGAGGCATAGGATCTCATCTTTGACAAGGAGAGAAATATGAATATGTATTTTGAAAATATTCTACTTAATAGGTTTAACATCTTTATTGGTGACAATGCTATGGGTGATAATAGAGGGGTCAATACTAGGCATGTCATTATAAGACCAAGTGAAGGCTTTGCTATGGTTATTAAAAATTGTGGCATAATTAGCTTTTTCATAAGGATCCAAAGATTGGCCAATATTGAGGATGTGGGGGTTATCATGAGAGGGTAAATTGATGTCAATGGTTGATTCATTTAACATAGTTTATGTTTCAGATGGGAGTGATCATTGGATATAGGAATCATCTACACCCATGTATGTGAAAATAGATTCATCATCTCGACATTGGATAGTGTTAATAGTTGGAGAGTCTTCATCAATAATTTTAACATGAATGAGAGGAAGTGACCTTGTTTCCTTACCCTGGTGATAGGTGAGAGACCCCAAATGGATGGCATTTATTGAAAAAAAATTAGGAGGTATAGATACCTCTGATTTGATAGGTGATGGTGGAAAATAAGGTGGAGAAGGAGAGAATGGCTCTTTAATAATTGGTACATGGGAAGTTTTGGTGAGTTTAGTTGGTTCATCATAACCCACTCCATGCCTCTTTTTGACATTTTCAATGATTTTTCTAGTGAGATATTCAATGGGCATATGGACATCCTTTTCATAATGACCCAAACCAAATCCTTTCTAGGCACACTTATAAAGATAAGTGTGAGAAAAACAAGGCTTGATCATGAAATATAAGTCACAGGTAAATGGTTATAGTGAAGAGGATGGATTACTGATAGTGGGAGTATGATTAATTCCCCCATATGTGAAATTAGTTTGAAGGTTAGGGGGGCATAAGGGATGACCATCCCAATACAAGGATCATGATTTGGGTGCATATGAATCTTTACATAATATTGTGAAGTATGGAACATGTTGAGTGTTAATAAATGATATTCTCTGAGTGATAAACATTTAAAAGTTTCCTCCATGGGATCTTTGTCAAGAATTTGTGTTGTTGGTATTTGTGTAATCAGGATAGTGGAGCTTGTGGAAGCTTCAGAAGTATCATGCATAGAAGATGATTTCTTTAATGGAATGATAAAATCATTGGGACTATAAGTCATGTTATATTTTTAAATAGACATGGGTTGGTGGGTATAACATGCACTTGCCCATTGTGATCAAATTTGACACAATGGTGCAAAGTTGAGGGTGCATGCCATAACATGTATCCAAGGTTATCCAAGAAGTATGTTATATTATAACTCTACTTGTATAACAAATAAGAGCTTAGGATTTATGCGAGGACCTACATAGATATGTAAGACAATAGTTCCCACTGTAGTAGTTGTGGTATCATTAAAAGAGCAGAGCACTACATTAATTTGAGACATGGAATTATTAGGAAGAGCTAGTTGTTTATAGGCATGGGTGGAAATAATATTAATACTAGCTCCCCCATTGATCATGACTCTTTTGACATGATTTTGATCAATATATGCAG
This sequence comes from Torreya grandis, assembly GCA_037957365.1. Lineage (NCBI taxonomy): Eukaryota > Viridiplantae > Streptophyta > Pinopsida > Cupressales > Taxaceae > Torreya > Torreya grandis. Next base: position 913,529 of record JARHVA010000331.1, read on the forward strand.
TAATAAAAAGGTTTGAATCTTGATCTTTAGGGTGTTGAGGTGGAATTTTTGAATTACTAAAGGAAATTAGGGAGATGGAATTAAGAGAGCTAACCAAAGATGTAAGAGGTTGGGGATCATTAGGTTATACCTCAATTTCTTACAAGGCACTAATCAAATATTGATGGTGTTAGGGTGAGTTATGAATTAACTCATACAAGGAAATTTTCATAGTTGTTTGTTGAAGCTATTTCACTATCAAGATTTGATAAAAAGATCTAAAGATATTGGTTTCAGGACACCCAAGATGGAAAGCTTGGGATTCGGAGGAGTGTCTTTGGAAAAGGGATGAGCCCAAGGAGTAGTGAATTTTTCCTTACCTTTATCCTTTTGGTTTTATGACCGCATAGCCACATTAACTATGTTGATTTGAAACATAGGTGAAGGGGGTGGCAAAGCGGGTATAACAACATATTTGGGTTTGAATTTAGGTAGAATAGTATGAGGAATTTTGGATGTCAAAGGTGGAATAATAGGAAGGTTAATGGGAGTATTAAAGAAAATATCAACATCAAAGTGTTACTAGATGATTTTTGTGAGAGCTTTATAACTCTTAGTATCATGTCTAGGTGAATGATGATATATATGCACTTATGTATAATTAAACCAAGATGGCTTTGGTCTAAGAGGGATATAAGTTTTAATGGGAGGAAGAGTTATTACAAAATATTGTAACAATTGATGTAGGAAAAACCTCTGAGAGCATATGAGTGGGCTAGCACTTGTTGTGGCAATAAGAGTAGACACCTTTTATTTAAGAGTCACAAGGGTGATTTTGCATGGTGATTTGTTTGGCGGTGGTGGAGTTACATGTTTTTTTGACACTTTATTGGTGTTAGGTATCATGGTGTTAGATTTCAAAGGCCTACTATGTGGTAGAGGTAGTAGTGGAGGTGACTTATCCTTATATTTCACTTGGATTGGTGATACTCCAACTAAAATAGAGGGGTGGGGTCCCAAAATTGATGATAAAGTTGAGGGTTGAAGATGGAAGGATCAAAGAGATCTAAGAATCTTAACATTTTACTATAGTTTAGGCCATGAAACTCCCATTTGTGGTTGGAGAGTTAGATCTAATTTCACCTATCGATGAATTAGATTGGATATGGGCCATACGCCTAAAGATCTGATCTAATTTAATGTGATAGATGCCTATGAGGGTGAGGGTTCTAACATACATGGATGAGATTTTGGTTATTTTGGTGAAGAATCTCTAGCTTTGTCAAAGACCTTAGGGTAAAGGGTAGTGAGAGGGTTGGTAGTAAAGGTTGACACTCATTGTGTAAGATAAGGAGTTTTAAGTCAATCCCAAAATGTTGCATGATCCAGCTTTGTGGAATCAAGAAATTTTAGACTTTTCACCAACCATGAGAAGGGGTTAGATGAAGTTGATGTATGCCTTACAATTTATTCTTTAAAAGGTTGAGGTGATTGAGAGAGAGGAAATTTTTTGTTATCTACTACCTCAGGCCAAAGATGAGAAAGAGCCACAATAGGGTTTTCTTTTATAGAGATAGGAGAAGAGGCATGGTCTTCTATGGGTAGAGGAGAGGTAGGCAAAGAGGGTTCTTTGAGGAGATAGAGCATAGGTATAATTTCTCCCTCAATATGTGGGTGAGAAATAGGTAAATTATGATCCTCCATAGGTAAAATAAGTGGTAAAAGTGGTAGAATTGGAGTAGGCACAATAGGTCTCTCATCCAATGTAAGAGTAGATATCATTGACTCTTCTAGGTGAAAAGGTGGAGTGGATGGGGTATTACTCTCTATCGGTGGAGGAGAGGTAGGAGAAGAGAGTTCCTCAAGAGGTTATAACATAGGAATGATGTTCTTCTCAATATTTTTGTATGGAATGGGGAAGATGTGATCTTCAAGTGGTAAGAGGATAGGTAACATTGGTGAAAAAGGAATTGGCAATATAGGCTCTTCTAATGTCCAAAGGAGTGGTAAAGGAGGCTCTTCCTCATGTGGGAGTTGAACATGTGAAATAGGCTCTTCTAACTGAGGAGGTATAATGAGAAAAAAAATGCCACTAACTGTAGGGAAGGAGTTGATAAAATGGACGTCTCCTATTATTGGAGAGGTTGAACTGGAGGTAAAGGAAATACCATATTAACTATATGGATATTATGATCACATGAGTTAGTCATGGTCTAAATAATATTTATATTGGGTGAATGGTTAAGAAAAGGCTATTTTAACACATCCATATTTTTATTAGTAGGTGCATAAGGATTATCCAAGATGAGATCACCCCTATCAAGCATGTCTTGAACAATGTTCTTAAATGTTTTATAGTTATTAGAATTGTGGCCTTTAACTCGATGGTAGCTACAAAAATCATCTTCCTTGTACCAAGTTGGAATAAGATGGGAGAGTTCAAACTCTATAGGAGGTTTTATTTGAGGAAGGGTTATGACACCTTGATGTAATAATATTTCCAAAATGGAAGTATATGACTACCCAATGGGAGTGTATTGTCTTTGTTCATACTATTATTGGAATTTATTAGGTATTGAGAAGTCAAGGAATTAGGTTGGTTTATGGTTGTGGAAGAATTTGATTTAATGAACACCGCATTGGTGGAGCCTTTATATTTTTTGTTAGAAGGAGAAGTTTAAGAAGAAGAGGAGTCATTTGATTTGGAATTAGAATTCTTATTGCATAGCTTGACTCTACCTTTGTCTATAGCCTAAATCTAAAATTTTTATGCCATTGTAAAGGCCTCATAAAATGTGAGAAAAGTTTATACTTAGAGTGTGGACAAAATGTGTTTAGCACATTCCCACGAGAAGATCTCAATAAGCTTAGGTTGGGGTAAGGAAAAAGAGAGTTAATTGATCAAGCCTCTTTAGTGAGCGACAAAATCTATGATAGACTTATCATCAAATTGTCTAATAGAATAAAGGTCTATAATAGAAACCTTTTTAGAAATGTTAATAAAGAAATGGTCTAGGAATATTTGTGTGAGTTAGGTAAATGAAAAGAGGGACTATTGAGTTATAAAGATATACCAATCTAGAGTAGCACCCAAAAGAGATAGGGAAAATATGAAGTAATATTGTATCATCATGCCCTATTAGATAACAAGCATGTATAAATGCTCACAAATTCTATTGTGGGTCCTCTTTATTCTAGAAATGAGTAAATTTGGGGATTTCCCATTAGCTTGGATAATATAAAATAGGCACAGAAGGATGGATGGGTTCATTACATATATGATCATAAGATAACACATTATTTGAACCCAAAACAGATGTTAAAATTTGGAGATTTTTTATGGTTGGGTTACTTGTTGAAATGATGGTTTGAGTAACCATGGAGAAAATAGTGGTGACAATTGAAATTGAAGTTGTGTCCATTAGAGAGGTTGTCATACAATATAGTGGGTCACCCAAAGAATTGTAGGTTCAGCTCATGCCAAGGTATTGTTGAAGGGTTTCCACATTATGATCAAGAAATTTAACAAAATCTTGATCTCCTTCAGGCACAATGGGAATTTGGTTGGGGCTGGGAGTATGCTTCATATCTAAAGTATGCTCCATGCTAGAATTACCAACAAGAGGGGAAGGTGGAAGTGGTTGTCAACTTACATAATCAGTAAGAAATTTGGCTTGGGCTCACGTCAATACCATGTAATAAGAATTATAAATAGACTTAATACTCTATATTAGTGACATAATAAGGAAAAACTAGGTTTGGGTGAAGGTAAGTAGGTTATTTTAGCTTGTTATTTTGAGAAAATTAAAATTACATAGTCACTGATGTCAGTGACTTGACCAATGTTGGTAGTCAAATTTTGTCAACATTAGTTGGATTAACTAATGTTGATAGGCTAAATTATGTCGACATTGGTGGAATTAACTGATGTCAGTCACTGTGAGATACTGGGAGATGAAAAATCAAACATTTTAGAAACCCAAAAGTAGAATCTAGGTAAAATAGAGGATGTAAGAGGTCTGTGTAAGAAGAAAGAACACTTAGAAAACCTGATATAATAGGTTATACAACTTGTGTATTAAAAATAGTGTTGATTTTGTGAATTAATGGAAAAATGCCCTTACCAACTCCAAAATATAGAAGGCAATAAAAAAACACAAAAATAAAATATAACCATTAATTATTAACTCCTTGAGATTAATTTTAGTCTTGTGTTGGCTTATGCCTTAATCAGATAGTGAGAAGAGAATTTGGTTAATGAAGGTAATAAAAAGCAATCTAGAGCTAGTTTGAGGTTAATTTTAGTGCTCAAGAGGAAATCTATGTTAGACTAGGTATGTGGCTTGTTATAAGAGCTTGATCCCCACACTTCATGGCCCTAAAGCCAAGCTAGGTCACTTAGCCAAAATATACCTTCTACCTAGAGTTTATACTCTACCAGAGAATGGAGTGGGTTTTCCCCTTGGTGATGAAATTGAAGTAGGATAGTCAGGTAGGGTAAGAGGTGATGAAATCTTGATGGGCCTTATCTCAGGTGAGTTTAGATGTTTATTTTTATGAGTATGATCTGGTTTTGTAACAAAGGTGCAATAAAATTCATTCATAATACTTGTAATTAACTAGGTGAGCTAATATGCAATAAGAAAACAATGAAGTGTAATAAGTTTTAAACCCAAATCCAAAATGTTTAGTTTCAAATGAAAACAATGATGAAATAGGAGTAGAGAATGAAATTTACTATCCTAATGTGCATATAAGAAAGAAATAAAGAAGAGATTCTTTTTAATTGTAGTAAAAATGATACATTGCTTTTAGAGGCAAAGAGAAAAGAAGAGTTATAATGAAGAATAAATTTTGGTTTATTGCCCTTAAATAGAAAATAAAATGTTGATTTTTTCACTTTGAGGGAGAAAAGAAGAAGAAAGTGCAAGAAATTAACTTTTCACTCTAATTCACCTATTTGAATGTTTAAAACAAGCAATAAACCTAAGGAAAACTCCAAGGTCCCACCGGGCATGCCAAAAATGTTTTGCTAAAATTATATCTATTTTAAGTTTAAAGAAAAATAGAGAAGGACAGGGATAAGTGATTAGAATGAAATCAGATTGGTTTGTATGCCATATCCAGATATTGTGAACACTCCTCTTTGGTTGGGGAGGACTACCTACAAGTAAGAAAGCACTACCATAAAAATATCTATTAGTAGATATATGAGTGGGCTACTAAGTTATGCACTTGTTCTAGGAAGTGTCAAAATTCCTTATAGATGATATTTCACTTTTGAGAAACAAAGAGTAATAGATAATAGAGGAAAAGAGAGAGTAAAATAGACATAATGTTACCATTATTCACAACTTGAGTGTAGTAGAGAGTAATAGAGTATAGGTGGTATATTTAGTTTGTATTTGGGAAGTTGTTTGTGTAGGTTTTAGAAAGGTTACTAGAGATCCGCATTTGTCAAAATTGGTTAGGCTACTGAGGTCATTGAGAAAGTGTGACCAATATCAGCTGGGCAACTAATGTAAATAGGGGAAATAATTTCCTAAGAGCTTACAGAATGATTTTTTGGGTATGCAAAATGGTTTTGGTTAGGTCTAGAAGGTTGGGGAGAGTTTAGAGAGAGAGAGAGAGAGAGAGAGGGAGTATTATTTGGATGGATTTGGTCAAAGGTTTGGTGTGTTGGAATAAGGGGAAATAAGTGAGGAATATTTATAACTCATTCACAAGGGTTGGGTCAGGAATGTGTAAAATAATAAATATTAGATATAAAGTGATTATAAAGTAACTTCCTAAAGACCTATGAATAAGTGATGTACTTAGTTGAAGAGGTGATTAAATGATAAGTGTCAAATGGATGGCTCCTATAAGGCTTCCTAAACCAATGCCTTGAATAGAGAAAATAAGTGTGTGTTGCTAGTTCTCAAGAGCTTGGTTCCTAAACTGGATTGACTTCTACAAGATAATAGTAAGCCAAGATGTGGAAAATTGGATGCCAAAAGCTTGTATGTGAATAAAAATGACTTTTCTTGATTTTTGCTAACCTGAACATTAGTTTGGAGTTTGGCTTAAGTAACTTACATCAGTGATCCCACCAACATCGATCATGGGTTGACCAACGTTGGTGGCATGAGATTACGTAAAAGGACTATTGTTAGCTTATTTTCTATTATTTCTTGTGCCAAGTGTGGTATCTATTAGGAAATGGTATAAATAGGAGTTTAAGAAGGATGTAGTTGGTTAGTAATTTTATTTTTGGGGTGAGAACAAGTTATGGGTAGTTAGGATAAGGGGATAAAGTCTTGAGCTGACTTAGAGGGTAAGAATTAGTCTTAGGATGAGGTGGCTAGGTAATGTGGCATAAGTGGTTTTTAATTAACTTAAAATATTTCAAAATAATTAAATGTGTGAGGGGTAAAAGCATGGGTTAGGCAGGCTAATTATTACTATTGAAAAGGGGCTCAAGAGGGGTTTCAACATAAGGATTTATGCATGTGTGTGATGTAATTTTAGTGTCTACACTTATATTTATTTATTCATTAAGAATAAATTAGACCAGTCTAAGACCTCAAAGGAATTACATCAATCAAAGGAGAATAAAAACCTCTTCATCAAAATAAGGTAATCCCTGAGTCCCCTCCCCATATTCATTTGTGGGATTAACTAAATACAAAGATACAATATTTGAGAAGAGTGACATAGACTTTAGATTTCCACATTACTTATCACTTTAGGAAGAGGTCAAATCAATCAATTCCTACTCTTATAAATATGAAATCTCTCTAGAGAATAAACAATAAATAGATGATTTACTACCATTTAAAGAATAAGGTGTCCACCAGGTGGTGGCTAAAATTGAGGTAATGCCATGCATTGACCTCTTAAAAGTTTTGTTTATCAATAAAACCACTTTTGGGGACATCTTACATGTAAGGAAAGTTAATATTACCTCTTCTTACATCCTAGAAAGGGAATTAGAAATATATCTTAGGCTTCCCTACCCTAAGACCACCTATAATCAAGTCTCAGCCATGGCTTGAGCATAACACCATAGATAGAAAGTTTAAGAAATGGCTTACAAAGGGCCATAGGATAAATCCAAAAGGGGAAATATTCTCTAATTACATTATTAAATTTAGACATAGAGTTGTAATAGTGATGTCACTATTTAATAGGTTATATATTTTCCTAACTATTGCATATGTTCAGGTCGAATGGGTTTCATTAATGGATATACTCCTAACAACTAACAAGTTAGTTACACTAGGGGAGATAATAAGTGCATGACTAAAGGCACTAATAATTTACCCTAATTAGAGGGCTAATGATGGTAATCTATACATGATGTATTACTTGTTGGATGTGGTAATGGCCACTATTTACAAGCTTCATGGTTAGGAATGGAAACCCTCAAACAAGTATTTGAGAAAGAAGGTCAAATAATATTTCTCTTTTATGTTCATTCATAGGTATGGGAGTGAAATAAAAAAGATGATCAATGAGGTATATCCTCATATATACCAAGAAATGTAGGTCACCCCAATGCCCAGACTATCAGAAAATATAACATGAACCCTTAACAAAATGGGAGATTATGAGTTGTATTTAGATGTAACCATAATCCAAGTGGAGGGTATGAGGAATGATCCTTTACTATTTCCACATCATGCTCTAGATCATATTATATAACAATAAATATCCTAACAATTTTTCTATAGTATTGATGAAGAATTAGGTTAGAGATATTTGTACTACTACTTTAATACTAATTTTAGCATTGGATGAAATCAACATGTGGCTAGGTCACATTTAATTTTAGTTGGTAAGGATAGAACATAGTACAACTTATATCTTTCAAATTTTAGAGAGTGGGACCCCATGAAGAAAGTAAGGGAGTATGTCAAAAATATCCTTGAAAATAAGAAAGTGCATGTATCTTATAATCACCAAGCATATGATCATGATCAAATTTTCTTAAAATCCTTAAATGATTTAGAAGTGTGGATAAAGATGAAAGACATGAAAAATACTATGGTACTTACACATGACCTACAATTAAATGTGGAAGCAAACTAAGAAGAGGCCCAGATTGCATGGTATCAACAATGTCCACCATCTCCACAAAAGGGCTATCATCCATTAGATCAACCTCTTTCCCATTTAGTATAAGCTATAGATGATCAACTAGATCAATCTGGGAGTTAGAGGGAATTAATTCCTTACCTCAAGAGGTAGATTTTTAGAGGACTTCCTAGTCATCAATTCCCTTCTACTTCAATAGGTTAATATTAATAGGTCTTGTGCACAATAACTACCAGGGAAAGGCAAACCATTTACTCAACTGATTAGAGTAATAATATTTTTAAGATGACTCAATTTTTGGAAATATTGTCATTGATGTCAAAGGTTTAGCATTATTGGTGATAAAGGCCCCATTGCATTTAATGTTATTGGTAATAAATATATCTTTGCTAATATGAGTTAATATTTATTTAATATTAACGAATATATTTTTGGTTGCATATGAGACAAAAGAAGGGCCCATGGAGAAGTTGAAGAGCCATGGGATAAAGACAAAAGAAGGATGGGACACATTTTCCCATGAAGAGTCATCTTGGGTAATACCAAGAGTCACCAAGTGAAGACAAAAGAGTAAAGGCACAATTTCTCATGAAGGGACACTTTGAGGAATATGAAGAGTCACCAAAGATAAGGACATAAGTGGGAAGGACGTTTTTGGTCTTGAAGGGTCACCACATGACTTTTCAATGCTTGGATATGAAGGGTCATCCAAGATTGGCACCATTTTCCATGAGGATTGAAGAGTCAAAAAGGGAGAAGGGCAAAGGTCATTTGGAAAGCTATAAATAAAGGCCTAAGAAGCCATTTATAATGTGGATGTGAGAGGTTGATTTGATATTTTTATATCTAGCTTAGAAGAGCAATTGTGAGAGATGAATATGATTTGTATTTGTTATATCTAGCTTAGAAGATCAAAGGTGAGAGAGAGGAAGGAGATGTTGTATTGATATATCATTTGTTGAAGATAGCAACATTGAGAGATAGGTGTGTGGTATACACAAAGGGGTTGGTGCTCCTGTGAGTTGGTGCTCATGAATTGTTGTTGGGTTGGTGCTCTTGTGGGTTGGTGCTCACGAATAGGTGTTGGGTTGGTGCTTGGCAAAGGGGTTTGAAGCTCATGTCGGTTGGTGCTCATGAATTATAGCTGAGGTTTATACTTGGAAAAGGGGTATGGTGCTCCTATTGGTTTTTTCTCATGAATATATTTGAGATTGATTCTCTGTGGTTTTTCCCACATTAGGTTTCCATGTTATATCTGGTGTCTCTCTCTATCTTGTGTGATATTTATTGTTTGAGTTTTATTTCATATCTTGAATGTTTGATTAATTTGAATTTGATAAAGGGAAAGTTTTATAAGATATATAATATACTGATTCACCCCCCTCTCAATATATTCTATGCTTAACAATTGGTATCGGAGCAGGTTCCTTTTTGAAAAGTTTTATAGGTTGAAGGTAGATCAGGAAAGCATGATGGCTGGGTCACAGGAAGGATTTTCTAAAAATAAGGCACCTTTGTTTGCTGGGATGAATTATGCTTTCTAGAGCATGAGAATGAAGGTTGATTTGATGGCCTTTGGATTCAACATATGGAAATCAGTGGTGGAGGAATATGAAGAGTCACAGACATCTACGATTACTCCAGTAGAAAAGAAGGCAAGTGAATGTAAGTTGAAAGCTCTAAATTCTATTTTATGTGGTTTATGTGAATCTAAATTTTTTAAAGTTATGCAATTTAAATTTGCTCATGGAACTTAGGTAAAACTTTAGAATATTTACAAAGGTGATGGAAAGGTTCAACAAGCTAAGTTGCAGACTTTTAGAAGGTAGTTTGAAAGTTTGAAAATGGAAGAAGAAGAAGATATAGCAAGTTATCTTTTGTGGGTTGATCAAGTCGTAAATTAGATTCAAGGTCTTGGAAAACATTAGATGAGTCAACGGTGGTGCAAAAGGTTTTGAGATCTCTACCAATGAGATATGATGTAAAGGTTTCAGCAATTAAGGAGATGAAGAATTTATCCAAGTTAAAGATGGATGAGCTTCATGGTATTCTCATGGCATATGAGATGTGGATAGAACAAGATAAACCCTCAAAGAGAGAAGTAGATTTCAAGACATCAAATAAGGAGAAAGCTAAGATTCAAGAATCAAGTGATAGTTCCAGTGATGATGAAGATGACAATGAAGCACTTTTCATTCGTAGGCTGAAAAGAGGAATAGGTAAATATTAAGGAAAATTACCTTTTAAATGTTTTAATTATGGAAAAATTGGACATTTTTCAGCTAGATGCCTAGATAAGGTTAATGATGATGAAGAAGAAAATCCTACATACAAGAAGAATTTCAAAGGCAAATCCAAGAAGGGATTCGAGAAGAAGAGCCTATATTTTAAGGATCTTAGCTCAGTTAAAAATAGTGGAGTCAGCGATTCAGAAGAAGAAGAGATTCTATTCATGGCCATACATGAAGATGATCAAGAAGAAGAAGAGGAAGATGAAGTAGATATGGAAGGAGAAATCAATTGTGCCCTAGAAGAGTTATAAGCTATTCAAAAGAAGAATAAAAAATTAAAGTGCCAGATCAAGAAAAATGAACAAGAGTCAAAGGAAATGATTGAAGATCTACAAGCACACTTTGAAGAAGCCAAGAAGAATGAAGAAGATCTCAAAGTACAGTTGGAAATAGCAAGAAAAGATTGTGAAAGGTATGTTATTGAAATTGCCTCTTTAAAAGAAGATATTCAGAAAGCAGTCAATGATAAAGTAGTTAGTGATTCAAAATTTGAGGATAGCACTAACATGTTGAATAAGATATTGGAAAGTCAAAAAGCATATTCAGATAAGACAGGGATCAGTATTGAAAATAAAAAGAGCTATGCTAAAGCTTTTAAACAAGAGGAAACAAAAAGGGGAGAAGTGAAGAATACAGAGGACATTCCAAATAGAGAAGGCTGGAAGGAACAAATCTACAAATGGCAATCATGCCAGAGATATACAGACAGGTCTTATTTTTATGGCTATTATTTTTATTGTAATGGATATGGTCACAAGAAATTAGAATGTAGAAAAAGAGCTAACAATTTCAGAAATAAGGAGAAGAAAAGTCAAGTTGAGTCAAGTAGAAGCCACAACTCTTTTGCTCCTCTATCAAGCTTTGATGAAGAGACCATAGTATGCTACAAGTGCAACAACCTTAGACACAGCTCAGTATTGCAGAAGCATGTTTGAGTCAGTCAAGAAGGATCAGATTTTTAAAGCTCCATTCATCAAGAAGAAGGATTAGAGTGTCAAAGCTCCATTCATCAGGGAGAAGGTTCAGACAGGTTCATGGTAGAAGAAACAACATGAAGATTCTATGATGGTGCAGACAGCTCCACATGTGGGAGGTAAAGATCAACCATGGTTAATTGATAGTGGATGTTTGAGGCATATGACAGGTGATAAAAGTAATTTCATTACTTTAAAGAAGATCAATGGTGGTACAATGAGGTTCAGAGATAAAACCACTACCAAGATAGCCAGAAAAGGTAATTTGAGTTTGGATTATGGTAGAACTAAGAATAAAAATGTTTTGTATGTAAAAGGTCTTAAGCATAATCTATTGAGTGTTAGTCAAATTTGTGATCAAGGATACACATTAAGGTTTCATGCTAAAGGTTGTGAGATTAGAAGAAAAAATTCAAATGAGTTGATTGCAGATGCTCAAAGGATAGGGAACAATGTATATGTATTGTTAGATATCTTCTCTAAGGCACGATCAAAGGATACATTCAAAGATCGGTGAGAGGAGTTAGGAGTAATTTCTATTACTTCCTGCCATTGATGTTCAACATCAAGTGAGGGGGAGCTAAGTGTTAGCTCCAAGTAGGCCCTTTGCCATTGATGTCAAAGGGGGAGAACAATAGGTACAGGTATAGGTACAAGTGTAGAAAATAGGTAAAGGGAATAGGTATAAGTTGTTACAATAAGGGGGAGTTACTATATGTTTTCAGATGACTGTATGTGTAGGTGACAGGATGTGGTAGTTTTAAGATTGAGGTTGCCATCAATGAGAAAGGGGGAGATTATTGGAAACATTGTCATTGATGTCAAAGGTTTAGTATTATTGGTGATAAAGTCCCCATTGCATTTAATGTTGTTGGTAATAAATATATCTTGGCTAATATGAGTTAATATTTATTTAATATTAAAGAATATATTTGTGGTTGCATATGAGACAAAAGAAGGGCCCATGGAGAAGTTGAAGAGCCATGGGATAGAGACAAAAGAAGAATGGGACACATTTTCCCATGAAGAGTCATCTTGGGGAATACCAAGAGTCACCAAGTGAAGACAAAAGAGTAAAGGTGAAATTTTCATGAAGGGACACTTTGAGGAATACGAAGAGTCACCAAAGATAAGGACAAAAGTGGGAAGGACGTTTTTGGTCATGAAGGGTCACCACATGACTTTTTAAATGCTTGGATATGAAGGGTCATCCAAGATTGGTGCCATTTTCTATGAGGATTGAAGAGTCACAAAGGGGGAAGGCCAAAGCTCATTTGGAAAGCTATAAATAAAGGCTTGAGAAGCCATTTGTAATGTGGATGTGAGAGGTTGATTTGATATTGTAATATCTAGCTTAGAAGAGAAATTGTGAGAGATGAATATGATTTGTATTTGTTATATCTAGCTTAGAAGAGCAAAGGTGAGAGAGAGGAAGGAGATGTTATATTGATCTATCATTTGTTGAAGATAGCAACATTGAGAGATAGGTGTGTGGTATACACAAAGGGGTTGGTGCTCATGAATTGTTGCTGGGTTGGTGTTCAGCAAAGGGGTTGGTGCTCCTATGGGTTGGTGCTCATAAATAGGTGCTGGGTTGGTGCTTGACAAAGGGGTTTGAAGCTCTTGTGGGTTGGTGCTCAATATTTTGTAGCTGAGGTTTTTATTTGGCAAAGGGGTATGGTGCTCATGTGGGTTTGTTCTCATGAATATATTTGAGATTGATTCTCCATGGTTTTTCCCACATTGGGTTTCCATGTTATATCTGTTGTCTCTCTATATTGTGTGATGTTTATTATTTGAGTTTTAATGCATATCTTGAATGTTTGATTAAGTGGAATTTGATAAAGGGAAAGTTTTATAAGATATATAATATACTGATTCACCCCCCCCCTCTCAGTATATTCCATGCTTAACATCATTTACCCCCTAACTATAGTCACCCAAGTTAACCTCACTAAATTCCTATAAATATCTCTCACTTCAATTCCAGCTACCCCTGACTCTCCCTAATCTCTTTATTCCCCTCATGGAAGCCCTATGCCTTCTACCTCATCACCTTCAACTACACTTCCCACCACATTTATTCTTGCAACCCCTCTACCATCTCATCCACATTCCACTCCACCTATATTCACCTACCAAAGGAAGCACAAGGATTCCCTTGCTCCTTCCCAGGGTAAACAACTAGAAGAGAGGCCATCACTTGGTCTTCCTATTATAGAAGAAGTTATTGAGGAGGAGGAAAAGGATGTGGAGACTATAATAGATTTGGGAGAAGAATAATAAATAGAAAAATTAATATCTTGTTAATTATCCTTTATAGGAAGAAAATCAAGACATGGGCATGGCACAACTAGATGATGAAGTGGACTTGGAGAAATCCAAAGCTTTGAGTCTGGGAAAGTAAAGAGGATACATATTAGATTACCTCACACAAGAACAAAGTTAGAAAAGTGATAAGGTGGTCTCTTATATTATTTCTTCAGTGCTTAAAGTATAAATTATAGTTGAAATTTTACCTTTAGTAATGCCTATAATTATATTATCCATTTCTATTGGTACTAATATGGATTCAAATATTCTTTCCTCACCAAAACTAATAAGGAATCATAGGGAATTCAATTTTTAGAATTTGGTTACAATTTATATTTTTAATAATCCAAAAAATCCAAATAATAAGTTAACCTAAGTGGAGCTTCACATTTCCTAGCCATTGGCCATGCTAAAAGCAACAATGACTATAGGGATAACCTTGGGTTCAACTAGATTCTTGGCTGAGCTAACACCATGAAATAATCCTCTCCATGGGAAGTGGTTGGATATAAACTCCCCCAAATCCCTATTCAAATAAGTTCCTCACTTCCAACCACTATGATCACATCCCTTCCAATGACCTCTCTACCTTTTACATATTCAAAACTTTATCAAGAAGAAGAAATAAGAGAACTTACAATTCCTCAATGGGTAAGGGAGATGCAAAATATTATAGATGAAAGGAAAAATTTGGTTTTGATAGAGATACCCATATCCTCAACTTTGTTTGATAAGGAAAGTGGTATTATATAGAGGGTGAAGAAGAGGAATATGGTAAATGTAATAACAAAAGGATAGGTAAAATTTGAATAAAGATAAAACTTATTCTCTGTAGCCAAAAATCCCAAAATAAATCCCAATGATCTTACTAAATACATTGAGTATTTCAACATATTTTTGGTTTCTAATGGATGATGATGAAGTAGATGCACTAGAGTACTAAAGAATCCTTGAAAATTAAAAGCAATGGTGGATTACATATGCTCCTCAAGAAGTGAATGTTGATGTATATAATGCAACTATAAAGTTGTATAATATTTTATTGAATACCAAAGTGTCCAAGGAAGGAATTTAGTCCCATAGATTATATATTGTCACATTTTGAAATAAAATTAAGGATAAATAAATAAGATTAATTTTTTTGGTTCAGTACTCTAAGATTATTACTTTTGATCAGCTCAATCTAATGACCAACCTAGATGCTTCTTGGTGTTTAAACTATGTGATTTCCAAGAGGGATGCCTCTCTAAATTGTCATAAACAAATAAAAAATTTATTGGGTCTTGGTTTTAGTCATGAAAATGAAGCATTACAAATTTTGGGAGATACGAAAGTAACTAGGGTGATCACCCAAGCAGGGGGGTGGTCAATAGACATAATTTTGAGAACTTTCTAAATTTGACTATTGAGAAATTTAGACAAGAATTGGAAGGTGATATATATAAAACCAATGAATAGGTATTATATTTGGTCAATTTTTCTAATGATAGACTAACAAGAGTTGAGGTTTTAATAGCTGAGTTCAAGAGCTCAAAGGTAGAGTGAGCAATATTAATGACTGAGGTAGCCATAATTTTGAATCCTTCATTACTACATTTAGAAATCATAGATAAATAGTTTTATGTAGATTACATACTAGTTGAAATTATAAAGGCTAAATAAGTAGATTCTAGATCTATAACACACACATAACTAGTTGTTAGTGCCACCAGCTTCACAAATCTCTTAGTCCTTGCCATAATTGTAACTATAGAATATTCATAAAATAATTTAGTTAAGAACATTGAATTAGAACTTAAACTTTAGAATGATTATGTATTTACATGGTTATCACCAAGGTGGGACTTTAGTTCCCAATCTATTTATTATACATGCATAATGTATTTTTAGTTGGGAAGTTTATTCCAAGTATTATCATTATAAATGCATCTTTCCATGATTTTGAAAGAGAAGTTCTATTTTTGGACTTGTAATATTAGGTTAAGATTAAATATATGAGACCTTCAACATCCTAATATTATAAATACATGTAACCTCATGGTCTCAAATGGATGATAATTTTGGCTATTCAGATTAATAAGAAATGTAAAGAAGTTCTGTTTGACTTGATCTTTATGTGCAAATCTTTATTCTTCTCCAATTATTTGGATTTATTGAGACATTCCATCATTATAGTATATTTATGTTTTAATTATGTATGAGGTATTTATTTTAAAATATAGTATTTCAATTTCAGCTATAGACAATTTGAATATCTTTTGCATGCTTATCATAACCCTCTTGTAGATGTACAATAGTAATCTGGTAACTAGGAAACCTTTAATTTCTGCATGTTTGAGTATGATATGTTCTATTTTCCTTTGACTCTTCACTATATTTGATTATTTGTGTGATACAGAAGCTTGTATCAAGTATTGGTTTAGATTCTTTGTCCTATTTGATTTTAAATACTAGTCTTGAAAGGCTTTATCCATGGATTTTCCATAGGCTTTTATTTTCTATCTTACTCTTCCCTCTTTTTAAATTTTATTTTGAAATCCTTCCCACCTTAGTTATAATCATCATCCTTCCACCCACTCTAAGTAAATTTAGGTTCACCCATAGCCATTTCATGTGTGGTAAACAATTTGTGTCACTCACCACTATTCTACCAATAGGTTCTTACAAAACTGAATAACTTGCAACTTGTGCCTTGGAGTGATTCTATTCACCAATCCTAAAATGTTAGAGGAAACCTCATAATAATTTCTAGGGTGTGTGTAAAAATCACATCAACAAGGGGATAATGCAATGTATGACGTTTACATTTTTATGATATACTATTGAATGAAAGGTATGGAAAGGTTACACTTATTAGCTATTGTACTCAAGTTATAAACTAGTTCTAAATAATTTATATTAATCATCTACTTCTAATGAAATGGTCTGAGAAGAATGCATGATTGAATAACTATTTTATCATATGTTTGCTTGAACCTTGAATTGTAATTTTTTTATGTTTAAATGAAGAATTAAAACTTTCCTAGAATATTTTATTTCCTTTTTAAAATTTAAAATATAATAAGAGAGGGTATATATCTAATTTAGGTCTTATATATTTATGGAATGTTGCCCTTATTCTACTATTATTGGGCCTAAAAGTTGAATAATTTTTTTGTATGTATAATCAAAATGCTTTTGTTTTATTAAATTTTTAAATCATGCTTATATTTTATGTTGGTTTATATTATGCATCAAATTTTCACCCTTTGGAAGGTAGTTCAATCCTTCCAAATTTTATGTAACATTTAAATACCTCAAGGTTGTGGGTACCCTATTGGTGAGGTCAATATTTAAGTTAAATGGCTAGTTCCCCTTGATGAATCACTTTAGATCAAATTCTACTCTAACATTTTAGAGGAAAAGGGAGAGAAACCTACTCTAATTGAGTTAATGTACAAAATATGAATTTATCACTACTAACCAATTACAATTGTACTTTAAAAAAGATCCTAACTTGTACATAACACTAATCTAAATTTGTCTCTCTACATTAGTATTTATCATGGAGGTTTATGAATCAATATTAAGTTAGGAGGAATAGTTAAGAGGTCATTACATGACACTAATGTAATAAAACTCACTAAACTCATACACAATTCATTTGAGCACTTCGAGATACCTACAAAAAGACTTTCAAACTGAATATGAATGATAATAAGGACATTATGCCAAGGAAGTGAATTTATCACTTAGCAAGATTAACTAGTCTAACATGCACATTGAAATAGTCCATGAAGAAGGTAAAACCAAGTTGGTATTCATTTATCAAAGGATGAAAATGGGTATGGATTTGCCATACCCAGGTGTGGGATACAAACTCAGCCAATTCAAGCTCAATATATAGATAAAGTGAGAGAGAAAAAGAGAAGGGCTAGAGAGAGAGAGAGAGAGAGAGAGAGAGAGAGAGAGAGAGAGAGAGAGAGAGAGAGAGAGAGAGAGAGAGAGAGAGAGAGAGAGAGATGACAAGTGTATCATGTGTTAAAAAAAAAAATGAATTATGAATATTCCTCAATAAGTCTTAAATGTCATGTGTATCTCCTCTGTAGATGATCCCTTACTCCAAGTGGTGTAGGAGTTGTAATGCTTGCTTGACACCTTGACTAGCTCTCCAAAACTGCCTTTTATTTTGGCTTGTTAAATTATAAATGGATTTATTGATGGTCATATCATGTTGTATTATAAATTTTATCTTATCTTGAAACCTCTCAACTGATCTATTCAGTTTCTCTTTGACACATCACTTATTTTTCTTGTTAAGTATCTAGAAGACTCTTCATCTCCTTAGGCCAATCTTTCATACAAGTGTCAAAACTTGAATTCATATTATTAATATCATATTATTTTCATATATGGAATATTTGACTCATATAATACCTTTAAAAATCTATTTTTGAGTCTCAAACTAGCCCCAAGAACTCCTACACCAAAAGCTTCAAATTGTCTTCATTCGTTATACCCCTAAAATCATGCAAACCTCTTTGTGTAGAGAAAATTAAGGATGGTACTAAGAATATAAAGGAATATTTTTGGACATATTATGGCATTACAACTCAATGTAAATTTTTATGATCATAAAGTGTATGGTGTGTACTTTTCTACTACTCTCTCCTGACTAGGCCTCAATTAGGCCTCCCTACCTAGAGACTAAAAATTGACTCTAAAAAATTCCAACACATTAAAAACCTAAAATAAACATTTATTTCAGTGATATCATCTCCTAAGGATTATCCATGTTAATATTAAAGTTTTGAAACCTTGTACAAACTTATAAATAATATAAAACAACCCTTTTTGGCCTATTTTGTATAGTTCCATACTTGAA
Organism: Torreya grandis; assembly: GCA_037957365.1. NCBI lineage: Eukaryota > Viridiplantae > Streptophyta > Pinopsida > Cupressales > Taxaceae > Torreya > Torreya grandis. The sequence continues at coordinate 932,029 of JARHVA010000331.1, forward strand.
AGTATAAAATAGTGGTATGGGATTATTATAAAGAGATTTTTGGGAATTTTTTATGTCATTTTATATTTTAATAAATCCATTTGGAGGCATATAAATCCACTTCTCTTGCATCAGGTCATTTTGGCTCTTCCAAGCATCCTGAAAGTGCCTCAAGGTCTTAATGATTATTCATGAAACCTAGGGAATTAATCCACTAACCAATTCCAAAAATTTAAATTACACCAGGTTAGATAACTTCCCCTAGGATCCCAAAGTTCCATGCAACACCTCCATATTTTATTGAGCAAAAGAAGATAGTTTCTCAGGGTGTTAGTAGGTATTTTATAAGGTCTGAGAGAGAAAAGAGGTTAGTGTATACCATCTTGAAGTTTTTTATGAATATAAAAAATTTAGGGAGGTATATTAGAACATAATTTAATTTTACCCATATTTATAAAACTCTTCTATCTCCATTAGGTCTCCTGTAATCTCATTTGCTTAGTCCTAGGGTTCTTAAGCCAACTTGCATAGAATACCCTAATTGGCTATATTCTCTCTTCTCTTTCACTATTAGGAATATAGGTATTCATGAAATTTTGAAAATTTTTATCAAAATATCATGAGTTTCTCTATGGTCCTCATCTCACTTCAATAATCCACATTTCATCTAGTTTCCCATATAGACATATGTATGTAATTAGGTATGTGTATGCAATCAGGCTTAAAGAAAATTTTATCAACATGTATTTATTTTTGAGTATGAGGTATAATTTAATATGTATAATTATCATGTATACATCCTATAAAACTTCACATATACCTCGAAACATTTTAACCAATAAACTTCCCCTAGCAAGGATTATTTTTATGAATAATTTGACCAATCCCTATTTTTGTCATTTCCTCAATTCCTTACCTATATATATTTTATTTAAAATTAATTGATAAAATATATTTCATTTATAAACTTAAAAAACTCATACACCACTATCTCATGTTTTTCAATACCCTTAGTCACCTAAACAAACCTACAAGTGCCATTTGCCCATGTGTATTCATTTGGGATGGTCTACAAACTTGGTATTTTAGGAGCCTTATTTATAAAATTGAGCCTCTTAAAAAATATTTTAATATCATTGGTATTATATAATCCATTAAATATCCCCATTCAAGTCACCGTGAATTCACATCATGTAGTACTTCTTCTTACTCTTCCTAAGTCTGACTATAAGTGTCATTCTAGAAGAACATCTAGCCATTGAAACTTGGAAGCAAAAATTGAACTTTCTCATGGAACCTATAAATAACCAATATAATTTATATTTATTTATCATATTATAAAATTTTCAATTCCATTTTCCATAGTACTTTAAACCCCTATTTTATATCCTCAGATCTAAACATATACCTGAGTGTTTTATTCTTATGGACTCTATATTATTTAACCCTTATTGGCTCTATGTTAACTTAAAGTATGGTGTATTCATTGGTTTTAAAACTTAATAGTTAATAATGTATTTAAACCCAATTTATTTCAATAAAATTTTCCTACTTTCATCTTGAAACTTGCCTATATTTCCTAGCAGACATGTAGGCCTCTATTTAGGACAATGTGACTATATTTTAGGGTTTGACTATGTTTGAGGGTTTATTGATATTAAAAATAATTATAAAATATTTATATAAATATCACATATGTTTTTTATATCTTAATACCCTCTTAATTTCCATAAAATTCAAACTTCACCAACATCATTGTCCTGCACTCTTCAATATAGGTGGTTGTAGGTGACTATATGAGCATATAGTTCTGAGTTGGAATTTTTTGAACTACACCATGATCTATTATATATTTATAGACATTATTAAGTGTTAATTATCACTTCCCTCATGTCCAATATAATTTATGTCATCCTAAAACTTTCTCCTTTATGTATACAAACTGTGTTCATATAATCTACTCTAATGCAAAGCCTATGCATTGAAAGTTGAGTCCTTTGATGATGTTATAAGATTATAAAAATGTTATTGAGTGTCATATGAGTTTTTTTGTCCACATATACATAAATATAATACCTTCACCATTTATTTAACAAGGTGAAAACCACACCTTTCAACTATTATACACAAACAACTCCAAATGCATAGTTTTCAAGTTAGGAGCACAATGACATTTGGAGAGTGGTACGGTAGGTATTAAAGTGATAGGAATTTTTTTTATGAAATTAAAAAATTTATAAAATTTACAATAAACAATTTAAAACATATTAATCCTATATAAAACTCTATAACAATGGAAAACACTAATAGTCACTTACATCATGCAAAAGGGTCACTTTCTCTATCAAAAGACCTCCCACATGTATCAACCTAGTTGGTGAATATTTAATATGTTTATTCCAACCTATAATTACCTTATCCAAATATTTTAATGCATATAAGATCTCATACTTTGCATTGGAGTTGTGTAAAACTTAGCCTGTGGGGATTTAAGCCTAAAAATAGTAGTCTAGCTCCTTAGCAATTATTCATAAATATAAGGAGCTAAATCCAACTAATAATGACATATATTTTAATCCCATATGGGTCCCAAATTTTTTATAAAATATTATCCCCCAAATCTTCTTGTATGACATGTAGCATGCAGTTGAAAATGGCCTTCATGAGATTATGAATGGAGTGATGGAGGAGAGAGAGAGAAAATTTTGAAACTATTAGACTTGAAACATATTTTCATGATTATTAATTACCTTTAGAATATTAAATGACACTTATAAACCATTTTTACATGAAATTGATCTCTGCAAGTTTGTACAAGTCTCTTAACTCCTCTCTTAAGCATTAAAACTCAATATTCTAACTTTTCTCTGACTTGATGATAGTTTTAGTAGTTATATATCTTATACAATGTCATTTTAAGGTGTTTTTATGTATTTTTCACTTGGTTAAATTTTACATACATGAATGTTAGCCAAAAATCACCTTTTCCTCATTTTCACTACCTTAAAGTTCATAAATAAACATTAAACACTCCAAAACATCATGAAATGTTATTAAAAATTTATTAATACATAAAATTAATTTTATAAACTTATAATAATTTATTAATAAACTTTACCAAGCCTTATGTCTCCATGACATGTCTAGACCACTATATCACCAAAACAAGACATCACCTTAACTTCTCCAAACTTACCTTAATCAATGCTAATAAGGTTTTATGAAAAATGTTAGGGACTATAAAAGCTATGAAAAGACCACATATAAGTTTTTAAAACCCTAATAAAATTTTAATTTATAGGGGGTTGACCAATTTTGACTTGGGGTCAAAATTTGGTCAACAGTTTTATGACATATAATTGTATTTAGGAACACTTAAATCAATTCATTTTTACTTACTAGTTGTTATGAAATTAAAGGATTTTGTAATTTATTTTGGTCTTAAGGAAAGAGTATGATGGTTTTTATCTTTCATTGTAGGTCAAATGAATTGTTAAGTTTGAAAAACATACACCATGTGATAGCATAGGTAGAAATTTAAGAATCCTTACCATAATTAATGAAGAGTTTAGTGTGAAGAGAAAGAGACATATCTCTTGAATAAACAAATTAATACTTGATCTAATAAAAAATCCATGTAACTACATATGGCTATAATTACACATATGGTGGTTATGTATGGCAGCCCATTTTATGGGTACATACATAAAACACTTATCCGATGAGGGCTCATCTAACTCACTTAAGTGGGTGAAGGCATAAATTGAATGGACCCTTAATTTTAAATTGATGTCATGCATGTTTGATTATTTATCACTATTAAAACTTATGAAAATAAGTAAATTACAAAAATTTGATTAAAAAATTTGTGTTATGTGGAGATTATACTTATGGGTTAGGTAATTAAATTGATATTGTTAAACTACACTTGAATGGCATAGGTAGTTTATTGTATTGTAGCTTGTAACCGTAGGGGGAATGCACCATACCTAATGGATAATAATATGAGATGATATTTTACCCTTGAATATGAATTAATTATGGAATTTATTTCTTCAAGTTATTTTTCTTCTCTATCTAAAACTTACATTGAAATTGATTTTTTCTTGACATGAAGTTAAAGAAATGGAATTAGGTTGTACTAGTAACCCCTACATGAATGAATTCATAAATATTTATTGGTTTTAGCTTCAAGTAAAAAAAAAATTCATATTGAATTAATTTAAATAAGTAATTCTAAATCAAATGGAAAATGTTAATGAGAAAGGAATTATTAAATTTGAGGATGAAGACTAAGAGTATGGGTTCACAATGCTAACTCTTGAGTGAGAAAAATAAATTAAATCTAATTTATGAATTTAACATTCATAAATTTTTAAAAATTCAAGTTAAGATGCAAATATGGATTTTATTATGGATTCAAAGATAGCATAAGTGTTTGATGCCTTAACAAACTTAATTTGCTAAATTAAATGGAGTTAATTAAATTAATGTGCATGTCAATTGAATACTAAATCTATAATTTTCAAAAGGAATTTCCAAAAAGGCATTACTAATGTCATCTACTAATGAACCCCATAAAAATCAATATAAGAATAAAATTGAATGATTAATAATAAAATTTGTGGAAAATGTTATAACTAGATTGAAGCCACACATTCTCAACCATGAGAAAATTAATTGGTATAAATACATTAAGATAATTGACTAAAATGGGCTTACCCTTTGAAAGGATTTACTTGAATAATACTTTAATTGACTAAAAATGGAGTCAAAACTTAATATAGTCTAAACTACCTATTTGTATGAGCATGGAGCCATATACCAATTAAAAGTATGTATACAATAGTGACTGTGTATCAAAAAGAACTAGTAAATAGTTAAAAATAATAAATAAATAAATTTATCTCAAATATCATTGCTTGATATCATGATCCAATTGATGACTCATGAGTGGATGATATGGGTTTCCACCTTAGTCCTAGTGATAATTCTAGCACTTTATTATGGGCATGACCTAAATAAAAATAAGTAAAAGGTAAGACTATAATCTTTAAAATAAAAAATAGATATGGTCTTAGTTATATATAATGACTATGGGCATAAATAATATAAGGACAAAAATCTTACTCTAAATATTTGAATAATGAGAGGTGGCAAAAAATCTCCAAATATACTTGTATTCACTACATGAAAAAAACTTGATATTGAATATGCAAGATTACCTAATTTTTTAATCATGATAGTAAGTAAAACTTGCTTAGTAAGCAATAATTACATAATTGGGATAAAGAAAAGATAAAAAAATATTCTTAATTTTAGGGTTCTCTACATTTGGTATTAGATTCTAAGTTGTAACACTCGAGAACTTTTATAATGTTTTTTTTAGATACTATGTTATATGTTTCACCTATGATTGATGTTAATTATGTAATTGAAAAGATGGTGAGGTTTCAGTCAGGAGGTGATGACAATAGAGAAATAAACATGGAGGTGGTATTTTTATAAATATTACCAAGGATTAGAAAAAATAGAACTCTAATAATAATATTATAAATAATTAGGAAGAAATGGTGGAACCCACTATTGATACTACAATAGCCTTGCAGGGTATTCTCACCTCACTAGGTAACCTTAAAGTAAGGATTCTTCTCTTTGGAGCCAAAGGTATCATAATTTTTTGATTCCTTAAATAAATTAATTCCCTAAACTAAATGGTAAAATTAATTAAATCAATGTGTAATTCAATCAAAAATGGTTGCATGTAATTCATGTGGAAATATATTACATATATAATTTTTAAGGGTACTTTCAATAAATGCATTAACAAGGTGATAGATTAAAGAACACCATAATATTTAAGATAAGAATAAAATTAAATTATTAAAAAGAAAATTAATGGAAAATATCTTCATAATAATGAAGCCATACCTTATCAATTATGAGAAAATTCATTGATATCAATCCACTAATATAATTGATTAAAATACATTGACCCTTTGAAAGGATTTACTTGAAAATACTCAAATTGAACAAAAATGAAGTTGGAACTTAATATAGTCTAGATTACCCACTTGTATGAGCATGGAGCCATATACTTATGGGAGATCTATCTATAAGACAAATTGTGTATCAAAAGGAACTAGGACATGGTCGTAAAAAACATATCAATTAATTTCAAATGGCATTGCTTGATAGAATGAGCCACTTGGTGAATCATGAATGGATAATAGGTTTGTCCACCCTAGTCTTAATGGTAATGCTTTCACTTTATTAAGATTAAATCCTAAAGTGTGTTATGTAAAAATGTCAGATTATAGGATTAGTCTAACATAATGATTATGATGTTAGTCAAATATAATGACTATGGTATTAGTCATTAAAATAATAGAGGCTACTAATAAAAAATTATTTTCACAGAAAATTACTTTACCAATAAAATAATGGAATTAGGTTTAACGTCTAAAAAATAGATTCTAATTAAAGTCCCTCATAGTATGGATGAATCAATGGAAATAGTTATGGTTAAGGAAAATAAATTTAAGATACTCAATAAAAGGAAATAATATATATACAAAGCACCATTTAATATGAATGAATCTAATTTACATAAGAGGTAACCACTTCAATTTGATATGTCTAGAGATCAACCACATGATATTTTACATACATTGTTAGATGAGAAGTTAATAACTCTCCCTCATGACTTTTATCATCATCCTCATTGTATAAATGTCATGAAAGTTTGCACATATCATGTTATTAATGGACATTGAGATAATAATTGTTATGCATTGAGATAAAATATTACACAACTTATAGATAAAGGGATTATTAAATTTCAAAGAAATAGAACAAATATGAAGTATTATACAGTCCACAATAAAGTTACATCTCACATTACATAGACAAGGTTACTAAAACAATAATATTTTTATTTAGATCAAATATATGAACATATAATGCATGATTCAAAGATACCAAAAGAGAATCAACAATGTCAACCAAAAATATAAAATATAACCAATACATGTGACTTTTCTAAGAATACATAGCCAAAACTTTAGTATTAAAATGTAGTTATAAACGATGATTAGTATGATGCATAATTTTTGTTTCTATCAGGGTGGTCAATTCATTATAGGATTCTTAGATGATTTGATTATACACATTGTCATGATCTATAATGGGTCAAGTGGAAATGCATGTACAATGGTACCCCTTCATAGTCTTAGATTCACAAATAAGATATCTAAAGAATAGTCAAGGCATTTGATGTACATACACAAAAACCTCTTGGGTATATAGTTCCACCACTCCAAGTTGGTTCATCAACAATGAATACTCCATTTATAGTTTTTCCAAGCATAAGGTTCCTCAATATGTTATTATTATGCCCTTGGATACAAAAAATCTAAGTAATACCATATATAATACATACATGACTCAAGTATATACATTGTATTCAAGAAGGAAAAATTCAAGGCATTGAATATGGGTACCCTCTACATTCAAAGATAACTCCTCATTCTCCCATGACCCACCACCACAATAAATTATGGGACCTATTCAATAACACATTAAAAATAAAAATGGCACCTATTTAATAGTGCAATGCAAAGATAATCATTGCACCCATTCAATAGCATAGTGTAGAATCACTTATTATACCTACACATAATATTTATATTCATTCAATACATAAGAAAGAGGTAAACCTTCTTAATCAACAAGCTTCATATTCAAGACTTACTTAAGGTTCAAAGAAATATAAATATTTTGTAGTTCATCCTAACATAGCACCTTGGATAGTTCATCATATTCCACTATGAATATAAGAAAGGATACCTTATTTTATTATATATAAAAACCATTAAGTCCTAAACCTTATCAGGTTAAACATGTGGTAACAAATTATATAAGTAATGATCACAATAGTTATAGTACAATACTCAATGCCTTTTTTTTTAAAGATACACATATATGTATCACTTTTTGTAAATGAAAATTTCATTTTCAACATATATGATCCAAACATGAACTATAATCCTCCCAATGGTTAGATCATAAGTTAAGTTCCCTTTAAAAAGATCAAAAATTGTAAAAATCAAATATTTAAAAAAATTAAAATTCAAATCAAATATTTCAAGAAATCTAAAACCATTCAAAATATTTTCCAAACATCAAAAATCAAGAGTTGACCATGACATGAGATGCTTGTTACTTATTTTCATCTGTTATTTATCTCATATTTTGGTATATATAATATTTATTCTCTATACACGCATGCATTTCACAATGTGTATGAGTGTGATGTAGGGTATGAATTATACATGGACTCTTAGATATTTATTTTACTCATACCCATTGGCACTACCTATTCCAGGGCCATATAATTGTATAGATTACATCATTAATAGATTATATTTATATATGACCTCAAATGCAATATTGAACTACATATATTACAATTGTGTTGTTAATCACTCATATTTTACATTACATGTTACATTATGTGCTACTTTTTTATAACATGACATAAATACATATGGATGGAATAGAATATTTTTTACTTATTCTATGTTCCTTTGATGTTGTTTACTTTATTGCATAATAGGTTATAAATTACTTGTTTATTATGTGTCCCATGGCCCTTGTGTACAAATTTATTAAACATCTCTATGAGATATCTATGTAGTATGTGTGACATTTGAACATGTCTATTATTTCAAGCTCTTATCCATATATGTTTGATTTTTAATTATAACCAATAATTTTTAACATGTCCCTTATATGTGGCCCTTGGTCTTATTGTATGGCATTATGTGGTGTCACATCTTGATTTTACCCTATGATTTATAACCATAGAATCCATGGATTTATATGGTTATAAGCTGATTAATAGTGCTTTGATTTGATATTTATGACATATATTATTATGAAACAATGATATTATATTTAATTTTTATGATATGACAACTATACTTTTTTATTATATACATTTTAAATGTATATTTATTAGTTGACATCATTGATTGATGTATATGATGACTCAAATTAACTATCTACTTATTTTAAGGTGGATGCAGGATTGATCCTACTCTTAGAGCATGATGAGGGAGAGCATCATCATAGAGGATGGAATAGATGGGATGATTGAGGGATGATAGAGGTATTGCTAGTGACCGAGCACACATATCATAATAGAATAATATGTTTTATTCTTGTGTGATTTAGATTGATAGTATGGTTTTGAGTGCTAATATATTCTTCTATGATCATCTTGTTTGATTTTTACACTAACCTAATTGCATTATGGTATTCATTGTCCACATATCAATTTAAAAAATATGTTATGTTTTAGTATTTATTTACTATTGTCTTTTGGTTATGTATCACATAAACATTGTTTTGTGTGGATTTTATTGTTATTATTCATGATGACATTCATATGGTAGGGTCATTATAAAATAGCATTAATTATTACCAATTATTAAAACAAATCTTAGTACTCAGACAATAAACATAAATATTATGCAATTGATATTAGTCATATGTTATGTTAACTTTATAATATATGGACATCATTGTTTCCATTATTGATTATTTGTAAAATATTTAAAAATGTCTCTTTATAACCAAGTGTTATACTTACCTCATCATGTAGTCTTTAAGTTATTTGAACTTTTCATTTAGTTGACTTTGTATGAGATTATAATGTCTATGGTCTTTAGTAAATTAGACTCATGATTAGAAATGGATTGTAGGTATTTGTAGATTAATATGAATAAATTATTAAAATTCATGATTTTATAAAACAAATTAGACTCAAGTTAAGTGGAATAGAGAAAAAATAGAAAAAAATTAATGATTTATTGCATGATTTAAAGTTTAAATGAAAATGCAAGCTAATTTTAGTATTTAAAATAAATACTAAACATTAAAATAAAAGGAAAATAAATCAAGTAAAACTTTAAGATAATTAAAGCATCGAATTAAGGGGAAGAGAACTTAAATGAAACACAATAAGTTTTTTTTTTGAAAAGAGAAAATAATAAAATAGTGGCCTTCATGCCAAAAAAAGTAAGGGTAAAGATTATTATCAGAACAAAAGATAAAGGACAGTAAGTTACATGAATAAAAGGAAAGCTTAAATAAGTTCATATGGCCATCAAATAAGAAAGGAATAAAGGAGGATGAAAGGGAATACAACTTATCCAAAAATGGTCTACTGAATACAAATTGGTCTTGATTTGCCTTTTCATGTGGATGTTCTAGTGAGTGAGATATTAGATTCAGAGCTTGGATGATAGATGCATTCATATACCAGTAAGTTTTATCTTTAGATTATTTTTAGGATGCATATTATGGTAATAAAACTATATTATCAATGTAAATTTAAGGGATTTGTATATTATCCATTTATGGAATACATTCTAAATAAAGATATTGGATTTCAATATTGATATGCCAAATTATTTAGGACTGCATTCCAATTTGAAATGAATGAATATTTTTTAATATATTCATTGAGTGAATTTAATAAATACATTATGCCATAATAAGCATCATCCTTTAAAATGGGAGAATTGAAAAAATGGTTAGTTGCATCTTATAGGTTATTGGCTATCATACAAATTATGTATGTGTTATATACACTATGTGCGGTGTATGAAATTTATATTAGACTATGTTTAAATGAAATGCCATGTCACTATGTTTAAATGCTTAGTCACTTAAAATAAATGTTGAATACTAAATTATTAAAATTATGAATAAATTATTAAAATTCATGGTTTTTGAAAACAAATTAGACTCAAGTTAAGTGGAATAGAGAAAAAATAGAAAAAAATTAATGATTTATTGCATGATTTAAAGTTTAAATGAAAATGCAAGCTAATTTTAGTATTTAAAATAAATACTAAACATTAAAAGAAAAGGAAAATAAATCAAGTAAAAATTTAAGATAATTAAATAATCAAATTAAGGGGAAGAGAACTTAAATGAAACTCAGTAAGTTTTTTTTTTAAAAAGAGAAAATAATAAAATAGTGGCCTTCATGCCAAAAAAAGTAAGGGTAAAGATTATTATCAGAACAAAAGATAAATGACAGTAAGTTACATGAATAAAAGGAAAGCTTAAATAAGTTCATATGGCCATCAAATAAGAGAGGAATAAAGGAAGATGAAAGGGAATACAACTTATCCAAAAATGGTCTACTGAATACAAATTGGTCTTGATTTGCCTTTTCATGTGGATGTTCCAGTGAGTGAGATATTAGATTCAGAGCTTGGATGATAGATGCATTCATATACCAGTAAGTTTTATCTTTAGATTATTTTTAGGATGCATATTATGGTAATAAAATTATATTATCAATGTAAATTCAAGGGATTTGTATATTATACATTTATGGACTACATTCTAAATAAAGATATTGGATTGCAATATTGATATGCTAAATTATTTTAGGACTGTATTTCAGTTTGAAATGAATGAATATTTTTTTATATATTCATTCAGTGAATTTAATAAATACATTATGCCATAATAAGCATCATCCTTTAAAATGGGAGAATTGAAAAAATGGTTGGTTCCATCTTATAGGTTATTGGCTATCATACAAATTATGCCTGCATTATATACACTATGTGCGGTGTATGAAATTTATATTAGACTATGTTTAAATGAAATGCCATGTCACTATGTTTAAATGCTTAGTCACTTAAAATAAATGTTGAATACTAAATTATTAAAATTATGAATAAATTATCAAAATTCATGGTTTTTGAAAACAAATTAAAGTCAAGTTAAGTGGAATAGAGGAAAAAAAATGATTTATTGCATGATTTAAAGTGTAAATGAAAATGCAAGCTAATTTTAGTATTTAAAATAAATACTAAACATTAAAACAAAAGGAAAATAAATCAAGTAAAACTTTAAGATAATTAAAGCATTGAATTAAGGGGAAGAGAACTTAAATGAAACTCAATAAGTTTTTTTTTTGAAAAGAGAAAACAATAAAATAGTGGCCTTCATGCCAAAAAAAGTAAGGGTAAAGATTATTATCAGAACAAAAGATAAAGGATAGTAAGTTACATGAATAAAAGGAAAGCTTAAATAAGTTCATATGACCATCAAATCAGAGAGGACTAAAGGAGGATAAAAGGGAATACAACCTATCCATAAATGGTCTACTGAATACAAATTGGTCTTGATTTGCCTTTTTGTGTGGATGTTCTAGTGAGTGAGATATTAGATTCAGAGCTTGGATGATAGATGCATCCATATACCAATAAGTTTTATCTTTAGATTATTTTTAGGATGCATATTATGGTAATAAAACTATATTATCAATGTAAATTTAAGGGATTTGTATATTATCCATTTATGGACTACATTCTAAATAAAGATATTGGATTGCAATATTGATATGCTAAATTATTTTAGGACTACATTCCAGTTTGAAATGAATGAATATTTTTTTATATATTTATTGAGTGAATTTAATAAATACATTATGACATAATAAGCATCATCCTTGAAAATGGGAGAATTGAAAAAATTGTTGGTTTCATCTTATAGGTTATTGGTTATCACACAAATTATGCCTGCATTATATACACTATGTGCGGTGTATGAAATTTATATTAGACTATGTTTAAATGAAATGACATGTCACTATGTTTAAATGCTTAGTCACTTAAAATAAATGTTGAATACTAAATTATTAAAATTATGAATAAATTATTAAAATTCATGGTTTTTGAAAACAAATTACACTCAAGTTAAGTGGAATAGAAAAAAATAGAAAAAAGAATTAATGATTTATTGCATGATTTAAAGTTTAAATGAAAATGCGAGCTAATTTTAGTATTTAAAATAAATACTAAACATTAAAAGAAAAGGAAAATAAATCAAGTAAAACTTTAAGATAATTAAAGCATCAAATTAAGGGGAAGACAACTTAAATGAAATTCAGTAAGTTTTTTTTTTGAAAAGAGAAATTAATAAAATAGTGGCCTTCATGCCAAAAAAAGTAAGGGTAAAGATTATTATCAGAACAAAAGATAAAGGACAGTAAGTTACATGAATAAAAGGAAAGCTTAAATAAGTTCATATGGCCATCAAATAAGAGAGGAATAAAGTAGGATGAAAGGGAATACAACTTATCCAAAAATGGTCTACTGAATACAAATTGGTTTTCATTTGCCTTTTCGTGTGGATGTTCGAGTGAGTGAGATATTAGATTCAGAGCTTCGATGATAGATGCATTCATATACCAGTAAGTTTTATCTTTAGATTATTTTTAGGATGCATATTATGGTAATAAAAATATATTATCAATATAAATTTAAGGGATTTGTATATTATCCATTTATGGACTACATTCTAAATAAAGATATTGGATTGCAATATTGATATGCTAAATTATTTTAGGACTGGATTCCAGTTTGAAATGAATAAATATTTTTTTATATATTCATTGAGTGAATTTAATAAATACATTATGCCATAATAAGCATCATCCTTTAAAATGGGAGAATTGAAAAAATGGTTGGTTGTATCTTATAGGTTATTGGCTATCATACAAATTATACCTGCATTATATACACTATGTGCGGTGTATGAAATTTATATTAGACTATGTTTAAATGAAATGCCATGTCACTATGTTTAAATGCTTAATCACTTAAAATAAATGTTGAATACTAAATTGGTATCACTTAATATTTATTGAAGTACTTAAATATTATTTGAAAACACTAAGTATTTATTAAATGAAATACCCAGCCAATTATGAAAATGCCCAACCATAAATATAATGCCCAGTCATAATTATAATGTTGGTTATTTAAGTAAATACTGAGTATGTATAAAATTGAGCACTGAGGTTATAAGTCTAATTATAATTTATATTTGGAGCATCATCTTATATTTTTGGGTAATATTTCAATCTAAAAGACCAATGCCTTATTTAATAAGATTATGTTTCACTTATTCTATTGGATGGTGTTTCACCTTATGTAAATGTGTTCCACTTTTATGATAACACTCCAATATATTTAACCAAACAAAATTACCTAAGGTAAATCTTGTGCCCACTGAGATGGGTCCACAAGTATTTTATTATTCAAAATAAAATAAGTATATAAAAAGGGTACCAATATGTAGTTAAACCTTTTACATTCAAAAAACATATATTTATAGGTTTTCACCACATATCAGTAAAAAAAACTAACCTATTAACCAAATCCCAAGGGAATTCCACCCAAAGGTATTTCTAATTATTTAACACAAAATATAAAACTAACCAAATAAAACTAAGTTAATTTATTTATGGGGTGTCTTTATAAAAATAAGCATGCCCCATTTACATTTATTATTTAAATTAAACTTACCAAAATCCTAATATAAGTTAAGACTTTGGAACAATTAATAAAAAACCCCCCATGATCCAAAGTTAGTTCTTTGGACACATGCCAAGCATTTTTCTAAATTTTTCAAATTTCATTCTGTCAAGGGGTTTTATGAAAATGTCAGCTGTCTGATTAGTACTTGGGAAATATATAGGATCAAGTTCTTTATTTTCCACAAACATTAGTAGATAATGGTATTTGACATCTATATGTTTTGTTTTGGCATGAAATACTATATTTTTGGACATCTTTATTACACTTTGATTATCAATGTATAACTATGTAGGAGCAATCTGAGAAACCTGAATATCTTCAAGAATGCACTGGAAGTAAACAATTTATATGGAAGCATTCTATGATACAATGTAATTTTATTATACTAATGAATTTTCCATTGTATGATTCTTCTTAAAACACCAAGCAATGGAAGTTGAACCCATATGCATAGTGTATCATATTGTGGATACTCTATCATCCACACATTCACCAAAATCTACATCACAATACGTAAAAAGTTTGAATTTATTGTTTTGATGGACTCAAGGCCATATTTTTTAATTATTTGAAGGTAATGAATTACTATTCTTACTACATGACAATGGATTTCTCTAGGCTCATGCATAAACCTAGACAAAATTCCAACTAAAAATGATATATCAAGCCTGGTAATCATCAAATATATCAAACCTCCCAGTAATTGTCTATATTTTGTGCCATCAAAAAAGACACTACTATCATCCTTAGTTAATTTCATGTTACTTTCCATGGGTGTGAGGGTAGGTTTGTAGTCACTCATGCCAAATCTATTTAATAACTCAGAAATATACCTAGTTTGTGAAATGAAAATACTATGCTCTTTCTGATTTACTTCTATGTCAAGATAGTAGTGAAGAAGTCCAAGATATATCATCTCAAACCCATCTATTAATTCTTTCTTCACATACTCGTTATGATTTGGCATCTCAAACCCATCATTGCCTGTGATAAATCAATCATTGACATAGAGAACAAGAATCACCAATTTCTTACCCTACACTCAAAAATAGAGAGTATCATTAGATTCACTTTGTTGAAAGCTAATTATCTTCATGTATGAATCCATTTTCTCATACCAAGCTCTAGGTTCCTATTTTATCCCATACAAATCTTTTATCAATTTACATACTTTGTGTTCAGCACCCACTTTCTCAAAACCTTGAGGTTGTTTCATGTATACTTCTTCTTATAAATAACCATTCAAAAAAACACTTTTAACATACATCTAATGTACTTTCCAACCATTCGGTGTTGTTAAGGCAAGTACCATATGAATGGTGTGCCATTTGGTAGTTGGCACAAATGTTTCATCATAGTTAATAACTTCTTGTTTTGCATATCCTTTCATAGCAAGCCTTGCCTTATGTTTATCAATGGAGCCATCTGATTTATACTTAGTCCTATAAACCCATTTTCATCCTATGGGTTGAACATGTAGAGGAGGATCAACTAAAACCCAAGTATTATTGTAAGTATTTTATCATACTCATTTTGCATTGCCTATTGATAAACATGTTCAAAAGAGGCCTCCTCAAAAGTAGATGGATCAATAGAAGAAGTAGTAATAACCATTGCATATTTCATCTATTTATAAGAACTCTTAGGACCTGTTAAACCAAATTCATCTACTTTCAAATCAAAAAAGTACTTTGAGTCCATTTTGGATACTTATTCAAATTATTCAAAGCAGGAACACCAAAATTATTATCATGTGTACCATTTAAAGGAAGACTTAAAAATAAACAAAATTTTCTAAGTCATCAACTTATGAATTAGTAGATGAAGGAGAGTAAATTGAAGGGATATTAGTCCCATACCACAACCTTAGAGAATTGCCCTCATTATTCAATCCCTTATCATGTTTTACAATTTTCCTCTCTAACCTCTCAAATTGAGAATCAATCTCTGTAGTGTTCATAGTACCAAATTCATCAAATACTACATCCCAACTCACTATGAATTTTCTTGTATCCTATGTAAGCAAATTATGCCCCTTTTATTTTTTTGAATATTTAAGAAAGATGCATTTTTGACTTCATGGTTCTAAATTAGTTTTATGTTTAGTGGGAACTAAATCAAAATATAGGCATCCAAAAACTTTTAAGTGTTTAATTTTTGGTTTAAACCCATACCAAGCCTCATATGGAATTTTTCCCAAAAGTAAAGCTATGGGGGACCTATTTCTCAAATACACTGCAGTACTAATGGCTTTGACCCAAAACTTATCATTGAGTTATTTATAGTAAAACATAACTCATGTTGTTCCATCTAAAGTTCTATTCATTCATTTGGATACTCAATTTTACTATGGAGTGTAAGAATTACTATATTTTTTATGAATGCCATGTTCTTAAAAATAATCCAAAAACTCATTTGAAGTATAATCACTACCATTGTCTAATTGAAGAGTGGTTAACTATGAACCTATTTATTTTTCAACTAAGCATAACCAATCAACAAACTTAGTGAAAACTTCTAATTTATTTTTCATGAAAAACACCAAAGTCATCTTAGAAAAATTATCAATAAATAATAAAAAATATCTACACCTTCCAATGGATGACTTCTTCATGTCACATGCATCACTATGAACTAACTTCAAACATCTATTAGCTCTCCATGAAAAATTCTTAGAAAATTTTTCTCTAATTTTGTTTGCCCAAAATACATGATTCATAAAGAATACTATCTTTGTGAAAAGCGGGCAACCCACTCACCATACCATATATTTGCAATTCCACTAAAGATTGAACATTCAAATGTTGATAATGTATATGCCATAACCATTATGTAGACATAGTACTTGTACCTATTTCAACAACTACCACAAATTCCACTATAAGAGGAAGCACTTTACAATGCAATCTAACCAAATTTCCATCTTCATATCTTGTATACATGGTTTTATATTCATCCTTCATTGAATTGATATAAATGAGCCCATTTTCAAGAATAATTTGATAACCTTTCTTTAGAATAGTTACCAAGGAAAAAAGATGTTTTTGTGAATGTGGGAACATACCAAACATTCTCTAAGTATTTGATTGATCTATTAGGAAATAGAATCCAAATTGACCCAAGACCTTGTGGAGTTTGCAAAGAATTATCTACCAAGGTAATTGGAGAGACTGAAGCTTATTTCAAAGTCCAAAATAAGTCTCACCTAAATGTCATGTGTTTGGTTTCTCTTGTATTTAAAACCCATACATCTATGAGCTCATCTCTAACCTCATATTCCATATAATCAATGTAACCTAAAGTAGTGAATGCAAATTCATGAGTAACTTTTCTAGAGTCATCATAGTCATGATCAACATATTGATCAGAGTTAGACTTAATCATTTTTATGGCCTCTAAATTTTGTCAAAAGGAATCCTATACTGAGAGCCAATGTGACCAAATTTTCCACATCTATGACACTAACTGTCTGATCTACCTCAACCTCTGCCTCTATAAGAGTTGTGTCCACACCCTGTATCACTCATCTTATTTGAATGAGAATGGATATATTGTTATATATTTGAATAACCTCTACCTCAATTTTGATATCTGCCTCCTCTATAACCTCGACCCCCTCTATAACTATTCTCTCTATTATTTTGTTGATTAGAAGAAGATGAACTAGGCTAACTCTAAAACATGATCTTCCTTAGTTTTCTTGGATTTCTTAGGTAGACAGAGGTCATGTTAAATAAGAAACTTAGTCAATTTATCAAAAGTGATACATGTGATCTTATCAGAGACATGCAACATTTCTACAAAGATCTTATACGACTTAGGTAATCCTTTCAATGTAGAAGTAACTATGAGATCATCATCTAGTTTTCCAAACCTAGCCTTAGTGTACTAAGTAGTAATATTCTTCAACTTAGACATGTATTCTCTCATATCCCCATCTTCCTCTAACGATAAAGTAAACAACTGTATATGAATGTCTATCTTCTTATGCTTAAATTTATTATCATACAAATCAAATAAGGTTTTCCATATAGTATAACTATGGGGAGAATTTTCAATATGTATGTAAGTATCTCAAATACAAAAACACTTGATTAAATATAGGGCCTTAGAATCACATAGATTAAAAACATCAAGTTTGGCTTGTTTTATAGGCAATGTAGGATTTTCATTCTTTACAATATCCCATAGATTATTAAAAACTAACGAAGCTTCCATCAAACATTTCCAATAAAAATAATTAGAAATTATTAATTTATCACTATATAAGAGTAAATTTTAAATTTTTGACATCTTAAAATGAAATTAAGTGCAAAAATGAAATAAAAACACACTCACAATAATATTTTACATAAAATAATGCTTCTATGAGGTTTTCACTTAGCCTCCACATAAAGAAAAAGAAATATATTTTTTATAGGTTTTGCACTTAACCTCACCAAAAATAAAATATTTAAACTAATTACACCCTTATTTCACCAATGAAACACTCAAATATTGCTTTTCTCACATTAAATTTCATTCTTTCACATAATTGATGTTCTTTACAATATTCAAAACATGTAAAATATTCCAAAAAAAGAGAATATTCTTCCAAAAAGTAAATACCCAAATATAAAATTTCACCAAAAGAAATATTTGAACTCTAGACCTCCAACTTCCAAGGGTTTTTACAAAATCATGCTTTCCAATAACTCTATGAGCTTTTACAAGACATATAATGAGAAATTTATTTTTAAAGCCGATTTTTCTCTCTGGAAATTTTAAAAAGAAAAATACTTTTCCAAGTAAAAATCAATTCATCTATGAAACTTTTGGAAAAAGTAAAAGCTCTTTGATTCGTGGACTTCTCAAACCATAAAATCTTAGATCAAACTTTATCAAACTTTAGAAAATGAAAAATATTATTTTTTAGTTGCATTCCAATGTCATGCTACATCCAAGGACACCATGGCTGAAAAAATAAATTCCTATAACTCTTTTCTTGATGTACCAGGCCTTACAAATCCATATAGGGCCAAATAATGAAGTTTTAAAGCAATTTTAAGGAAACTTAAACTACCAGAAAGGGATTTTTTGAAAAATGAAAGATTGATAGAATTTTTGGACACTATGGGAGTTATAAAAATTTAAAACCAATCCATACAACTTAGAAATTTGATTTATAAGCTTTCAGGATAGTTTTGGATCAAATTTTTTGGCCTTAAAAAACTTAAAATTGATAGAGATTTATCCCAATTTTTTAATTTTTTTTTTTTTTTCCTAAAAACTCATAGAGGTCATACCAATTTTTTATAGGGGTTTTAAAATCTTATAAATCCATATAAATATATTATTGGGCAGATTTTTAAAATTTGAAATCAAATAATCAACTTCTAGGCTTTAACAGGGAAAATCAAGCTTAAAAAAAATGGAGGATGAAAAAATTAATTTTGTTGCCTCTCAGATCATCCATACAAAATTAATTTATCAAATTATTTTAATTCTCAAAGTCCTCCAATCACAATATTTAAAAAAAATATATATTTGAAAATTTTGATATTTGAATAATTTTTCAAATATTAACTCCAAAGTATATTGATAAGGGGCATACCTTATATTTGTCAAAATCTATTTTATGTGAGATTTCTTTATCCAATCACATAAATTATTTAATATCTTCTTCCCATTATCACCATGTTATATTTTACCTTGCCTTTGCCAAGCATTTACCAAGTTGCAATGCTCTGATACCATTGATAACACTCCAATAGATTTAACCAAACAAAATCACCTAAGGTAAATCTTGTGCCCACTGAGGTGGGTCCACAAGTATTTTATTAATCAAAATAAAATAAGTACATAAAAAAGGTTCCAATATTCCATTAACCCTTTTACATTGAAAAACATATATTTATATACTTTCACTACTTACACGAAAAAAATAACTAACCTATTAACCAACTCCCATGGGAATTCCACCCGAAATGTAGTTTTAATTATTTAACACAAAATATAAAACTAACCAAATAAATTAAGTTAATTTATTTATGGAGATGTCTTTATAAAAATAATCATGCCCCATTTACATTTATTATTTAAAATAAACCTACCAAAATCCTAAGCTAAGTCAAGACTTTGGAACAAGTCCTAACATTTTATTTGAATTGAGTTTCAATGACTGTGTATTGTTTAGGGACAACATCTTATACATATTACTAACTATGTTTTCCTATCTAGTCTATGTCCTACCTTTTCATACTAGTAAAAAAATTAATAGACAACATTTTAAGTTTATTATGGTCTACGTTTCACTTTTTGAGATTGTGTATTATTGTTCACACATCGCTTTATAATTATATTGGTTGAGTTTTATTTGATAGCTCCCCAAGTGAATATATAGCATCCTTGTATAAAACATAGCTCAAAAATGGCCATATAATTATGTGTTAGCATTCTGTCAAATTTTAAAAGTGTCCTAATGTGGATAAAAGGATATCACTTTCTATGTGATTGGTAAAATTATAAGTTATAGAGTTGTGTTTCAATTATAACAAGAAACATTAAGAAATTTTGACTGAGTATATATAACCAAAAATAATATTAGAAATGAGAAACATAAAATTTGAGTGTCTTTTTTGAGATCCTTACATGAGATATTATGTTTTTTTGACAACTTCATATGTTAGGTAAATTTATTAAACCTATATAATAGCTTGAGTTATTAAGATAACCATTTCATGGACATATCTGTATTAGCCAATTATATTGGAATTTTTATAAGATATTTATTATTATATGAATATTTAAGAATATAAAAATGGAGAATATGCCTAGATGATATATATTATAAATCATGCTAAAACATCCATGAGAATGTAATATGATAACAACAATTGATGAAAGTCATTGATCAAAATTTGAATGACTGTTAAACCTTGCAATCCATATTAAGTATTTGATAAGTAATTTTTAATCAACTAAATTATTAGGGGTGTTATTATAGAAATAAATTCATAGTAAATTAGATAATATACCTATATCTAAGGTAAAAAATTGATAATAAGAATATAATAAATCTAGGAAACAAAAAACTTCAATAATATGAATACCGACCCTTAAGTTATATTTTTACAAGGTATGACTTGATTTATAGTTATCTGATATTATGATAACTTTTGAAGATTAAAACTTATATGAAATTCATATTGTGAGAGTATTAATATGTTTAAATTATTATACATTTATAGATTAAAATTATGCTTCAGGATGCATGCTTATAAGTTATATTTTCATCTAATTATTATTATACAGTATTATCTAGGGTATGCCTAGGTGGTATAATCTTATACTTTATTATTATTTTGAGTGTAAGGTTATTTGTTCATGTTTGATTATAGTACTCATACATAATGAGATATGATATTATGGGATATCATACAGTACTTTAGCTTAAATGTATATACTCAGATGGTATATACTGTAGTTGTAAGTCTATACTCTCACCTACGTTGATTGATTAAATGTATGTGTTGTTTATTACTTGAAATATGTTTTGTAATAGTTAGTATGACAACATATATGTGTGCATACATATTTAAGTGTGTACTAAATGATAAGTTAGACTTTTATGTGTTTGTGGAAACTAAGTCTTGCTTATTACATTTAATGTGCTTCAATAAAAGCTTATGTTTATATGTATTTATGACTACTTTGTTTATTTGTTCATGAGAAACTAGTAGTTATGTGGGAGAAAACTAGATTATGATATTATGGGATATCATGAGGTGTAATTATTTAGATCTATATTAATTGGGAATCTATAGTTTAATATTAACCATACCCGAGTGGTATAAATTATAGGTATTATTTCTTATGTGAGTTAAATAGTAATGTATGATTCATTCATTAGTTGATGAATAAAAGTACACTTTGCTTACTCGTATGTTTAACATGTGATATGACATAATTTATAGGAGTATGTAATTAGTATGAATATTATGGTTAAATATTGTATAATGATAAATTATCTTATGGTATGTATGATTTACATGTCAGTGATATCTTATAATAGAATAGGTTTTCTATGATACACTGCATGTTTAGTTTTAGAAATCATACACACTCAAGTACTTATTTATTCTCTAAATTTCTCTATTATATCTAACTATCTATGAAGGGATGGCCATTCCCTAATAAAATTTGTTTGAGGGATCATTAGTCTATGGTTGTTATGGAAAAGTGCTCGAATGATGCTCTCCCTCTCCACAATAATACTACTTGGAGACCACACTTGAGATTGTCAGAGATACATGGCTTGGTTTGACTTGAGCTCTAGACAACATAGTATCTATTTATTGTATTAAGGTTGAATGCCTAATGGAAATACACTTGTATTATATTTGTATATAATTGAGTAGTAGTTGTTGTATTAGTAGACTAATTGTGGCTGAGTCCTAATGTAATTTACTTTACTTTCAATTGTAATTAAGTTATATTACATTTTGATAGTTGAATTTAAAAATTGTTATTATACTAAGTTACTATTTGGTTAAGTTACTTTTATGTTATGAATGTAAAGTAATTAATTTTTTTTTTAATATTTTTTGCATTTTCTAAGTAGAACTTGAGGGGTTGCCACATGTGGTGTGCTTGTTGTGTTTACTAAGATTGAATAGTGATGCCATGATACATATCATGCACTTTTATCACATATTTTACTTCAAATATGGATACTCTATTACAAGCTTCATTTCCAAAAAAATATAGACATGACAGTTTTATGCCTCCTTTTAGTATGTTACATACATGCTTCAGATGAAAATTACATTTATATGATAACATAATCTCTGTAGACACTTAAATCTAGCCACCAATGACCTCTAACCAAGATTTTGACCAATTTCCACCTAAAGTGCATAATTTGGCCTCAAAACATTAAAATGTATTAAATAAATTGAAATTGATATATTCAAGTGCCAATTTTGACTAGAGTGTTACTAAATGGGATAATGTAATTTATGGGCCAACTAACTTTGTTTAGATCATTTCAAGTCAAATTGCCACTTTCACACCTAGGTGCCCTAGAGCACTCTTTTCTATCAAATCTTTTGCACAAGACACGTGCCTTTGTTATTTGGTTTTTTTAACATCCTAAATGGGATAATAGATCCAATGGATTTGACATTGACTTCTAATTCCAATCCAGTCAAATTTTGGACCAATAATAAGACATTTTGACCAACTTGATTAATTTGTGTACCAAGAGCCAAAATTTTCACTAAAGTTAACTAATCATTTTTTAGGCTAATTAAACTAAATTAGGGCCTTAAGTTAATTTACCATGGAACTTGTTGAATAAATCTTTATTATAAATTGATTTCTATTAACTACATCATCATGTGACATCATCATATGGGGTGGCATCTATAAGCTATAAATGCATAAATTATAAGGTTTATGGGTCTCCCATACCTCATTAAGACCCTCCATGACTATCCAATACCCATATATCCAAAATATTAATGGGGATATTTATATAATGAATTTCATATTTAGATTTATTCATGGCCACACCTCTCAATCTTGAGATGGATGGTCATGGTTGATTCTCAAACCATTCTAAAAATCTATAAATAAGAGGCCTTGCCTATTGAATATTAAGATATTTTATTCCAAAATTATAATTCCCAAATTCATTCAAAAATTATTTCATCTTAATTTTATAATACCAAATTGTTGAGGCAAGCCAAGCCAAGCCAAAGTCAAAGGTGCCAAGAGGAGATGAAGGTAGCCATACTCCATTGAAGAATATCTATTGTAGCACAAGTTAAGTAATCCAAAGAAGGAGCCATTTGGATACATCAAGAATTTGTTAAATAAATTGGTTTTTTTTTTTTTTTTCATATTTCATATTTCTTATTTATTTCCATTTTTAGTTGTGTTCTCAAATGGTTTTCCCTCACTAAGCTCTCCCTAGTAACTAAGCCTAGAGATGTATGATAGCTAGTGTGTTAGTTTTTCAATTTGATTTAATTTTTTCACTAAAAAGATATTAAAACCTATATTTATTCAAATTCCTATTTCACATAATGACACACTCTATGGGACTATCTTCATGAGAGCACAATCCACAAACTTTTTTGTATTTCACAGTTTTAATTTTTTGTTTTGTTTTTGCTTTGAGTAAAAATGGCCAATAAAGAATTCATAACTTTTTATTTACTTACTATTTTTGTCTAATATATATATATATATATATATATATATATATATATATATATATATGATATGATCTAAAATTTTCACAAAAAAATATTTATATTTTAGAAGTTATAGCTATTTTAGTGACTATCACTTTCTATATTTTATTTTTCTGATAAAAATAGTTAGAATAGAGTTAATGATTTTTTTATTGAATTTTTAGACTTGAAATTTTTCATATATGTTATAAATATATTTATTAACAACATATTAAATTTTTCTATCAAACTGATCTATGTTTTAAAAGTTATGTTGAAAATACTAATTGTAGGTTTTTATATTTTATGTGTAGGCTTTTATGTGTTATGTGTTATATTTTATTTTTAGCCATTTAATTTGTTGTTTTCAGGTGTTCATATATTTAATATTATTTATTTAAAATATTTTATTTATATTTGTGTTATCATTTTCTAACCTAACATATTTTATTTTTGGGTGATGCCTTAAGGGTAGATAGATAACTAGTGGACTTCAAATTTGTGAAAACATGTTTTAGACCATCTTTTGCATGCTTTTAAAATGAACTAGGAACTTTGTTTTAGTAATTAATGTAAAATTTAGGTGATTAAAATAATTTTTTTATATTTATCCTTATAAATTTACAACTTAAGACCAAGGGGTCAAAATAACACCACCACACCTTTCGATTTGGGGCTTCAAAATGAACTCATCTTTCAAATCTTTTGTCTTCACTACTTGTTTCATTTAGCACTTTGCTTTCAAAAAATACAATGATGTTGCATGTGTTATCTTCCATTTTTTTCCTTTATGGAACCCTTAGTGCTTTCATTATTTTCAAACTACCTACTCCAAGGCATAGAAAGAACGTCATCTAAAGCACTCCCCCAAAACTTACAAAAGTATTGGGTGACCTTCACAAAGACCCTAAAATCTTTCTATTTTATGTTTTCTTTATTTCATGTAAATTTGTCTTGCAAGGGGGATGTCATTACCTCCCATGAGTTCTTTAGGGAAGCTTTGACCTATGGTTTCACCTCCTTGCACTGACTTCATTTGGCTATATATTAGAGTTACACACAGGACATAGTAGTACTTTGGACATCATGCTACACTAAGCGAATGACAAGATGTAGTGGTTTCCAAAAGGACTAGACCTTATTAAAATAATTCAAGTGATATAGACCCAAAATTTGTGCTTTTATTTTTCATTGTTTGATGTGAAAGTCATTGTACAATTGATTCCCTTAGAATGTTCAAAAACTTGTAGATCTTAGACAAATCTCCACTTGCCATGGAAGTATTATTGGTACAAGGTGGACCTCAAGGTCTATGTCATAGTACTATCATTTGAAATAAGGTGGGGTGTAAAAACCCTACTATATAATGTGTATTTACTTTTAGATGAACACTTAAAATCCTCTCAAATGATGTATATTGACAGATTCTAATAATACCAAGCAACCATGTCAGTTTAGGATCTAAGAATGATTAATTAGTTGGTTTTGTCCTAGAGTAAAGTATTTTTTGGAGTAAAAAATTAGTGTAAGTAAATGATACAAATCAAAATACATGGTCCTCATTTTATTTTAAATAAAGAGGAATTATTCTACCCACATGTAATTATCAATTTGTCTTGTTTAAAGTTCATCAAAACTTAGAGTCATATCATCCACTTTGGTGAAATTATGATGTCCAATTGAGTTGACCTTTTCCAAAGTTGTTTAAGTCCTTAATTTATAATCTAAATTCAAATATACACCTTTATAAGTTCATAGTGTTGATGTGTTAAGTGGGTTTTCCATTTGCACTAAACTTGAGGGAACTTAGGTTCAATTTTGAATTTGGGTTAAAGGTCATTTAAGACTCATGATTATTATCATCACTTGATAGACTTAAGTTATTTTGTTTTAAACACTTGTACTTTGAGTCTATGAACCATAATATTTTGATTCAATAAAGGTAGTGTTATGCTGTAAAATTTATGAGAAAATATCTTTGCCTTAGAGAGTTTTTGAAACAAGCATTTTGTCACATCTTTTGGGTAGTCTAGCATTTTTATGCTGCCTAAAACATTTTATATATTGTTTCATAGGTCCTCTTATTTTCTACATTTTCAAACCAATCTGAGTATACTTTTATGAACCATTATCTAGCATAGTTACACCGTTCACTTTTATCTAGCTTATTTGTCAAAAGAACCAAGTTTTATACCATTATTTATGAGAAAATAAACTATCTCTAAATTGCCTTTTGTTTCATAAATTATACCTATTTGATCAAGTCCATTTCTAATAATCAAAATCCTAATGTTTTTTAGAAGTGTTTCAAATCTGTTAGATTAAAAATTTCATCTATTTTCAAAATCTAGCTTTTGACGCTATTTGGCTAAGAGTCTTAGCACATGCCTTGTTTAAGCCTACCTTTTGATGCCGAGTTTGACCAAAAGACCTATCAACTTTTAAGTTCTTAAATTAGACTAATTTGAAAAACTTTGACCTTAACATTTTTTATTTTTCATTTTATTTCATTTACTTAATTTTTTTTGTGTAAGACGTGTAACATTAGACACTTAACATTAGCTTTTGTTATCATAAATATTTGCATAAAACTTTTGATAATTTTGATGAATATAGCCTAAGTTGGAACATCATATTTTTTTAGACAATGTATTTTTAGAGTTTAAATACCTTACTTTGTTGTAAAGCATTGACTATGGATCCCAACATGTATTCCTATACTCGTAGTGGACTAATGTACAATTTGGGGATTAATAATGTGGTTGTGTAAGAAGAAATGGTGCAAGATACTTATATAGATAATATTTATTATGAGATGGATCCTTATCCCTATTACAATACACAATTAGGGTCACAAAGCCAAGATCTATTGACTAACTATTTGGTTAATACACCACCTTATTCAAAACAAGACCAAGAACAAATCACACAATACCTAGCTATAATACCCACAACTGACGAACTAGTTTTTCAATAGTTATGCTCTACTAATATGCCTTCCACATATGATCCATTTTTTTTTTAACATCATTTATTTGAGAACAAAGATGAGATTTTGGTTAGATCCATAGAGGTAGGGGCCAAGTTTCTAGCAGACTTCGGTCATGAGAATTTACCAAGCCTAGTAAGAATGCCCCACAACATAATTTATGATCAATAGGATTCTTCTATAAATCCTTTGGCTCTAGTCTAAATAACATATTAGGACCCTAGTATGCCTAATAGAGGAAACAACCTCATGGAATACCACTTTAACCAAATGTAGATGACATATCAAACCTACCTGAATCTACCATAAAATTTAAATTAGATGATGATGGTGAGAAAACCTCTTATTGACTTAGTTCCTTCAACAAGAGTTTGATAGAGTTAACTAGTCAAGACAATCAGAGTTTAAAACCATTTATGAAAAAAAATTGATAGAAAACTACTACATTTTCCCTTTATTGAATAAGTGTATTCTACTTCTACATAGAACAATGAGCAACATATAGTGGATAATGTGCAAGTAATGTCCAATCCAAATCAAAGTGGTACTAATGCACAAACAACTAGTCAAAAATATGTGCTTATATTTAATACCATGAGTGGAACATCATACCAGGGAGTAGGAGTTTCTACATCCAAACTTTAACTAACTACTTCATCAATTGTGCAACCAATAGGATTAGGTAGTCAAATAACACCTAATGTCACACCTCAATAATAGAATGTGATGAATCCTACTCCTCCCCAACAAGGGATAAGTAGTATTATGTAACAACAGGCACAATCTAATGTATGAACACAACAAAGGTCAAATATATTGCCACCTCAACAAATGGAAAATAATGTTCTACCTCATCATGTAGTGGCAAATACACCTCCTTAGTTACAGACCAGTGTACAAATCCGAAAGCAAATGATGAATAGAAAACAACATGTAAATATTGGTCAATGACATATGCCAAATCTTCAACATGCTTTCAATTCCCAACAAAGATTCATGTAATAACGAGGATCTCATGTTTTTCAAGTACCTATTAGATAACAAATAATTCAAAATGTGCCACAAGTTTAGAGACAGGGTCTTAGTCCATAAGTTCTCACTCAATAGCAAGGTCTGATTAGTCAATAACATGTCTCTTTTCAACCATAGCAAGCATAGTATAATTATATCCCTCCATCCCAATCATAAAATTGTCCAAGTCAAACCTTCATAACTAGCTCAAACTAGAATATTACATAACCAAATGTGCAATTTCAAGTACATCCTAATCCACATATGCATATTCTTGATCCATTTCCCAATCAAACCAATATAGCCCAATAGATATCTCCATCGGACGCTGGTCAAAGTTTCCCACTTGTGACATCCCAACCATCTACCCAAACCAATATTTTCCTCAAACCAATGTTCCTTCAAGTTTCTTATCCCAAGAATTTCAATAGATGAAGGATGCAATTACTACCATTCAGGCTAAGAAATAGAGTAAAAAGTTTAAGTTGAATGACATGTGTTCTTATCCATTCAACATGGAGTACTTGTAGATACCATTTCCTCCAGGATATGAACCACCACAATTTGACAAATACAAAGGGAAAGGTGACCCTAAGGACCATTTCACTAAGTTTTTTGTCACATGTAAACTAGTGGCATATAGTGATATATACCTTTTGTTGTTGTTTCCAAGGAGCTTGGATAGACAAGCCTTAGAGTGGTTTTCAAAGTTGTCCAAGAATTCAATAATAAATTTTGATGATCTTTTTGATAAGTTTGTGCAACATTTTTTCTATAATCTCAAACATGAGATTTCTTTGGTAGAATTAACATAAGCAAAATAAAAGGTTGGTGAGAGTTTTGAAAGTTATCTATAGTGATGGAGAGCCCTTGTAAGCTGATTTACCCATATTTTACTAGATAAATAATTAGCCACTATGTTTACTAAAAAATTTAAATAGTGAGATAGCTTATCATCTGGAACTACAATGTGCACATACTTTCAAGGAGATTATTAACAAAGGCTTGTTGATTGAGTGAGCCCTTATTAATAAAGAGATCATCAAGCTTACATCAACTAATCAAAATCAAGGTACCAATCAGGGAAGTGGCCAAAACCAACATCCAATCCAAGCACTAGCATCATAACTAGTACATGCCAATAACCAAGATAGACCAAAGAAATTTAAATATAATAGGAATGTTGTGGGTAATGGAGTAACCAAATCACATCATGTCCAAATAGTGTAAACATCATTTACACCACCTTTTTAACTTACTCCTACCCAACAACCTCTCTAACCAACATTGTAAGCACAATAACCAAGACTTGTGCAACAAATGCAACAACCTTTACCATAAAAAACCCCTCCTCCAAGGATAATTGTGCCTATGCATCATGTCTTTAATGACCTAGGAGAGCTTATCAAGTTTATATTTCACAAACTTGTCATTGTTAATTATGTTAGTTGGCCCATACCAAAGCATTATCCACAAGGCATTCCTTATCTTGATTGGTACCATGAAAATGAATTTTGTGAATATCATCGGGTCAATAGGCATAATCTATGAAGATGTGTGAAAATCAAGAATTTAATTGAGAATATGTTGGAGAATGGGGAGATAACATTGGATAATGGTGCTTCCACCTCTAATAAAACTCTTGATATTTATCATAACCCCTTTTCCCAACATAACAGATAGCATCATTATAACAATCAACAACACCAGTTGGTGCAATAATAAAATACATAGTATTAAAATCAAAGGCTGAACTAGTAGAATTAGTAGAATCCATAATAGAACCCACAATGTTAGAATAATAGACAAAACTAAGGTTAGGATGGTAACAACTAACAAACCTACCATGCAGTTGCACATGACTATAATAGGGTTGTAGGTAATATTATAGGAGGCAACATTAATACCATCTCCATTAATCCTAGATCAAACACTAATCAATCTAGACCATTGCTAAATAATACCACTCAGCTAAATTACATGGATAATCCTTCTTTGACTTGGGACTGCACATAGACAAACTAGCAAATTGAGACTCCCACTTTTGGAACATATACCGATAACTTGCCCTTGCCACATGACCACATACAAGTGCACCAACAAATGAGAATTTTCCTATCTAATCCCACACCATTCCTAACATTTATTAGAAATTATGGTCCAATATCTAATCTTGATTGTGAAATCACAACTCAAAGGTCAAATATTACCATCCTAGGTATATAACCATCTCTCACTTTGCTTGTTATCCAACCAACCATTCAACATCTGAATAAACCTTTCAGCATTGACCAAGACAAGAAGTTTGATATTATGGAACAATTATATAAGATACCAACACAAATTTCTATTTTAGATTTGTTGTGAACATCAATAATCCACAAGAACATTTTGAATTATTTTTTAACCCAATCCACTATTTCCAGTGACATATCTCTTGATAAATTTCAAGCTTTGGTTAGACACCTAGCTCTAGCCCAACAAGTCACATTCAACCAAAGTGATATGTCTTTCTTTGGCCCACTCCATAATAATCCAATGTACATAGAAGTTTATATAAAGTGGAATAAAATGAAATGTGTCCTTATAGACAATGGATCACGCCTCAACATAGTGTCTCTAAATCTCATCAAGATTCTTGGGTACATAGTGGTAGATCCCCAACTAAAAATGATAACTATTAAAGCTTATGATAATCAAGAAAGAGAATCATAAGAAACTAATAGCTTATCAGTTATCATTGAGCCTTTGACCCATGATACACTTTTCCATGTGCTTGATCTTGAGTTGTTATATAATATGCTTCTAGGTAGGCCTTGGTTACATGAGATTCATGTAGTCCTATCAACATTTCACCAGTGTATCAAGTTCTCCCACTTAGAGATGCAAGTGAATATTCTATGAGATTTACACCTATATGAACACTAAAAATATATTGAGGCTAAGTTTTAAAACTATAATTACCAATATAGCATGAATCCAAGTTCTAAGTAGGATAAAGAAAAGGCCATACTTATTGATCCTCCACAGGATAATTGCATAGATCCTAATATCTTAGATTCCCTTTCCCACATGCCATCTATTGAAGCTTCCAATCATTTCACCATTTTAGATAATGGCCCGAGGGAGTTTGTGACACATGATACCTTGTATATTTCCAATCTTCCTCATAATCTAAAGACCTTTGAGTGACCTAAAAATAACCCACACATGCATTGACAACAAAAGAACAAAGATAAGGGCCCTGTCATGTTTGTACCAACATCTAGCCTAGAACCATGCCCTCTTGAAGGGGATGAATCATTATTGTACAATGACAACCAAGCTGATTCTTATAAAAGTGAAAAGTATCCTATTCCCAATAAGATCATGGAACATTAAGATTATGAAGGAAGAGGCTTCAAACCAAATCAACAAGGATCCATTGAGCCAATCTCTATGACTAAGTACAAAAGACCCTATGGACTTAGATTTAAATTGCCTGGGGGTGATCATGCATATCTTATTCAAGTTTCATCACTAATGGATAGTGATGATGATGCTAACAATGAAGTAGAGTTTGATTATAGTATCACCTTTGATGACCTAGTTGAGACTAACCTATTTGATAATAATGTCATATGTACTCTTACCCCAATCATTTATCACAACCTATTGATGTTATATTATCCCTAATTGATAGATTGAGACCAATAAGAATCTAGTTTATTAGTTGATAAGTTTTAGAATGATGAGGCATTTTGTAAATTTTTAGGCCTTAGAGACAATGTTCCATTGGGAGATCATAAATTAGGATTCTCAATTACATTGGATCCTAAATCCTATTTTGGAGAGTGGTCGAACACCTTTAACCAAAATTAAATAAATAAAACATTGAAGTCCCAAAGTGAAAACCTATTTAAGGCACTTTTGACCAAGGGAAAAGTAAATATAAAGGCTATTCTAGTGGTGAAAACCTATTTTAGGTGCCATTAGATGGGGGTGTTTATTCTTCTTCAAATCTAGACTAGGAGAATGCCAACAATGACCTTGCCTATGGATCTAGGTTACGTTTTGTGCAACAACAATTATTTGATCAAATTTTTCAAGAATTTTTGACTATTTTTATCACATGACCAGATCTCCCATTGTGAGACTAAGATTCATCATACCTAGGAGACATTGAAGAACAAGTCCTAATAGAGGACCATGATATAGTCTAATAGTTCAAGTCTTTGCCTACTATCCTAGAAGATGGTTCGACCCTTCTAGTCAAAGATACAATAGAGGTAAACATCAAGAGTTCATTAGACCCAAAATGTATAAAATTAGGCATGTCCCTCACTGAGGAGGAATGTAAAGTCTTTATATCTTTATGGAGAGAATTTTTAGATATCTTTTCATGGGCTTATTCTAACATGCCAAGTTTGGACCCTGCCTTGGTTCTACACCACCTTGTCATCAATCCTGATGCCAAACTAGTGAAACAAAAGATACATAAAATGTATCCTCACATTACTATCTTGGTAAAGAAAGAGTTGGAAATACTCATAGAAGTAGAATGTATCCAATTCATTGACTACTTAGAATGGATATCTAATATTATACTTGTTACCAAAAATCTTGAAGGAATCAAAATCTATACTGATTTTAGAGACAAACAAAACTTGTCCTAAGGATGAATTTCCATTTCCTAATATTTAATGATCATCAACTCCATGGTAAGTTATGAAATGCTTTCACTCATGGATGAATTTTTAAGATATAACCATATCAAAATAGCACTAGAAGACCAACATAAAACAACATTCACCACTCCATGGGGAACATTTTGTTATTAGGTAATGTCATTTGGTATTAAAAATTCTATACCTACATATCAAAGGTCCATGATTTTCCTATTCCATGATATGATGCATGATATTGTTGAAGACTATGTCGATGACATATTAGGAAAATCTAAAACCAAGGTTAACCATCTAGCAGTTCTACATAGGATATTTAAAAGATTACAACAGTATAAAGCTAGACTCAATCAAA
This sequence comes from Torreya grandis, assembly GCA_037957365.1. Classification (NCBI taxonomy): domain Eukaryota; kingdom Viridiplantae; phylum Streptophyta; class Pinopsida; order Cupressales; family Taxaceae; genus Torreya; species Torreya grandis. The sequence continues at coordinate 965,661 of JARHVA010000331.1, forward strand.
ATAAATGTGTGTTTAGAGTAACCTTAGGAAAGTTACTTGACGTCATTATGTCTCATAAGGGAATTGAAGTCAATCTGGGGAAAGTCCATGCCATAATTGAGATGCCACCACCAACTAATTTGAAGTAACTATGTAGTTTCTAGGGCAAGATCCAGTCAATCTAACATTTTATCTCTCATTTAGTAGACAAGTGTCATCAATTTAAATAACTTTTGAAGATATGAGTTACATTTCATTGGGATGACCACTACCAAATATATTTTCAATAACTCAAGGACTATCTAGTTAATCCACCTATTTTTTGCCTCCTATTCTAGGAAGGTCATTCTTGTTGTATCTATTAGCTATTGACAATACATTAGGGGTAATTATAGCTCAACATGATAATGATGGAAAATAGCATGTAGTATACTACTTAAGTCATACTTTGGTCACATATGAACACAACTATGCACCTATTGATGAATCTTATCTAGCCATTGTCTTCATAACTCAAAAAATGTGCCATTACATGTTGAACAATAAGACCATGGTCATTTAAAAAGTAGTTCCACTCAAGTATCTATAATCTAAAATATCTTTACAAGGTAGAATGGTCTAATGGATCATACTTATTAGTGAGTTTGACATAAATTATGTCAATCAAAAGGTAATCAAAGGATATGTCCTTATAGATCAACTTGCTAGAGCACCCTTTGGAGACACAAAGCCACTCACATTTTATTTTATTGATGAATCTATAATGACCATCATTGACACACCTCTTGAGGAGTAGAACTAGAATCTATATTTTGATGGTTCATTTAATACACATGGATCAAGGGCAAGCCTCTTATTTATTACACCGTAGGGGGATATAATCCCTAAATCATTCAAAATCAATTTTCCTTGTACAAACAACATCTTTGATTATAAATCACTTGTCATAGGACTTTGATAGGTAGTACACTGGAACATATCTCATCTCCAAGTTTATGATGATTCTTAGTTAGTCATCAATTAGCTCACAGACCATTTTGAAACCAAAGATGACAAGTTGGTTCCATATAAGGCTATGGTCGATACCCTAAAAAAACAAATTACAAATATCCAATTTGAGCATATACCAAGGGATATTAATAGAACTATAGATGCCATAGTAACTATTAGCTCTTTGGTTCAACAAATAGACAAAGATAGAGAATATCAATTCTTTATTGAAAATTTGTTTGCACCAGCTCATGAACTTTCAACCATTGCAATGATTTGTGATATTGTTGGTCCTAATTCTATTTGGTACTTAGACCTTTATAATTATCTTCATCACCAAGTTATACCACCTAACCTATCTTAAAAATAAACTAAAGGCTTTATTCATCATTCCACTCATTATACTCTACTTGGATCCACCCTTTACCATCATACTTTTGATGGAACTCTACTTCATTGTTTAAATTTAACAGAGTCTACACTAGAATTAAGAGAAGTTCATGGAGTATGTGGAGCTAATTCTAGGAGGGAAGTCCTGTCTAAAAAGCTCTTGTGTACTAGATATTATTAGCCCATGATGGATGTAGATGTAGCTACATATGTAAAGAAGTGTGACAAATGTCAATGGAATGCTAATCTCATTCATGCCCTAGCATAAACTCTAAAATTGATATTAACACCATATCCATTTGCTACATGGGAACTTGACCTCATTGGTAAAATCAACCCCACTTCATCTGATGGCCATAAACATATCCTTAATACCATTGAATATTTCACTAAGGGAGTTGAAGCTATACCCCTCACTTACATGACTGAAAAGTAAATTTCCAAGTTTATCTTTAACCATCTCATTTTCCACTATGGTATCCCCTCTAACATTATATCTAATAATGGAGGATCATTCAAGAATAAGGATGTTGATAAGCTATGCACTGAATACAACATTACACTATATTTTTCTATGGCATATTACCATCAAGGTAGTGGCCAAGCTAAAACATAAAATAAAACCATTATCAATATTCTCAAAAAGTTTTTCAATGGTCATGATTGACACCTTTAGATATTCCCCACCCTTTGGGCATATCATACCAATCATCATACTCCCATAAGAACCACTCCATACTTGTTTATGGTATTGAATCCATCTTTCCCATTGAGGTTGAATTACCTTCATTTTACATATCTTTCAAGCATTTCTTAGATGATTATGACTATCAAGTAGCTCACTTATAGGAGTTAGACCTATTTGATGAAAAATTCATAGCTATGCTCAATAATCTTTAGGCATATCAAAATCAACTCAAAGGCCACTATAATCAGTGTGTCAAGTATAGAACATTTAAACTTGGTGATCTTGTTATAAAAGAAAACCAAAAGAATACCATGGATAATAAGAGGCACAAAGGTAAATTTAAACCAAACTGGAGAGGACCTTTCATCATTATTATAAATTATGGATTAGGAGCATACAGGCTTACCACACTAGATGGAGATGAACTTCTTGAGCCAATGAATATTATTCACCTCAAATGGTACTATGCTTGAGCACTAAGGTGTATCATCTATAAGGACCATTTTAGTGGTGCTATTTTATCACTATTCTTATTTGTATAAATATCATTCTTATCCATCCTCTTAGTCGTATCTGCTTTACATTTATAATCTATCGACCAAACATGTTCTAAATCTTAGCCCATTTAACTTTGGTTTCACCATTAGTTGTACCTTTTCATCAGTAAGGAATCTGATCAATTTCATCAGTTGTTTTGAGTAATTCAAATAGAGATTGTATTTTAGAGCAATATGACAAAATTTTTAGAAATTTCATCTTTCATGTGTTGTTCCTTTTTTATTACTAGTCTTTCTACTAATTATAACCATCTTTGGACAAATTAGTACCATTGATCTATGTCATTATGTCTTAGTTATAAATACCTATGGGAAAGCTAAGGAAAACATTTGTTTATTGGGACTTGACATACCAACTTGCCACTTCTTATGCCATACTATGTCTTTTTACTAACTATGCCTATTTTTTTAGAATTGATGGCTACACTAGTTTGATTCCTCTACTATAAGGGCTTAACTACAGTGACTTGAGATCCTAATCTAGGACTATGTAGGAAGCATTTGATACTTGTTGAGGTTAGCTTAGACACCCTTTCCACCATGCCCTCACCGTTTTATGAGCAACCTAAGTTTGAATGCTCTCACTATTTTATGATCAACCTAACTTTAAACATACTCACCATTCTATGAACTTGAACCATTTAGTGTCTCATCATTATTTATTGAGTTGAGATACTTCAAAAGTTTTTAAAACATCTGTAAAATAATTAAAAAAATCAAAAACACTGACCACTTCTTTGCCTTAAAGACTCTAGGAACCCTTACTAATTTATAAGCAAAATCACTTATTTCTTAGTTTCCCATCTTTTTTGGTGTTTTACTCTCATGAACTTATTGTTTTAAAATACCATTCCTATTATTTTATCACATCCATTGTGTTTGTTTCACCATTTATCACATTCTTTCCATTCCTTGGGAGAAATACATTTGGCCTGATGTTTTTTATTAGATACTACATCCATATAACTATGTAGGTGACATCCACTTGCCTAGTGTATATGGAGACAGCTCGATCACCCCCTTATTTTTCTTTTATTCCCCCATTTTGTTCATTTATTATTTTGTCACATATTTTCTAGGGACAATGTTCATATAGTTTCTATTATGTTGTTTGTTTGTTTGTCTCTACTTATTTTATTTTATTGTCTACATGTTTGTTTGCTTTTAGCACTATTGCCTTGATTCAATTTATGTGTGTTTATTAGGTGATTCCTTTCCCACACTTATGCTCAAATCCATCCATATTCATATGTTTACATTGTCATCATGATTTCTATCATTGGTGCATTGTTTTTTATTAATTATTGGATTATGGGAGTCAGTCCTCATGCATATTTTGACCTAGTCCTCATGATGTTATACCATGATACCTATCGGCATGTACTACATCAAACCTCATATTTAAGAAGTCTATTTAGTAATGGTGGCATCAACATATCTTCAAACTAACATCTTGATTCAATCCCAATCATAGTAATTAACCACAAAAGAATTTCAACCTTTATTAGTTCAAATGAGCATCTCCCTACTAGTAAGTTGTTTCAATTCATCATTACCCTCTATGTTAAGTTATCATCATTCTCGACCAATTTTATCATGTTTTCCATAATCAACATTTCTTAATTATTATAATTACCTTTGATCAAAACATTGTGTTATCACCACTTTACTTTTTCTATCCATATAAGGGCACATTGTTATCTTGTTTATCTATCATAACTGGGTAGTTCCATCTTCTCAATCATTATAACCACCTTTGGGTAAATAATATTGTTATCATACCATATTGCCACTATCAGGGTACAATGCTTATAAATACCTTTCGACAAACCATTGTATATCATCCCACTTATATTCTCGGTGATTTTGACTACTTTTTTAGAATCATTATGTTTTCACCCCATCATCTTTCCTTTCTTTGGTCCCCTCATTTTGCTTCTTATTGAGGGATCATTTGTCAACCTACTTGTGCCAACCATTCCCTCAAGGGGCATCATAAAATTAGTTTATCATCATTGTAATTGTAGGCATACATGACCTTTTCATTATTTGAGAATACATTAGTATGCTTATATCTTGTAATGCCTTCCCAAATAGGAGCAAACTATAGACACCTAAATTTGGCCACCAATGACCTCCACCAGGCTTTTGACCAATTTCTACCTAAAGTGCATAATTTGACCTAAAAACACTAAAAATCATTAAATGAGTTAAAATTGATATATTCAAGTGCCATTTTTTCTAGAGTATCACTAAATTAGATAATGTAATTTATGGTCTAGCTAACTTTAATTAGATCATTTTGAGTCAAATTGCCAATTTCGCACCTAGGTGCCCTAGATTGTTATTTCTTGTCAAATCTCTTACATGAGACACATGTCTTTATTATTTGGTTTTGTTAAAATCCTAAATGGGATAATGCATCCAATACATTTGACATTAACTTCCAATTCTAATCCAATCAAATTTTGGACCAATAACAAGACATTTTGACCAATTTGATTAATCATGTTTTAGGCTAATTAAACCAAATTAGGGCCTTAAGTTAATTTTCCATGGACATTATTGAATAAATATTTATTGTAAATTTATTTCTATTAACTACATCATCAAGTGACATCATCATATGAGGTGGCATCTATAAGCCATAAATGCATAAAATATCAAGATTATGGGTCTCCCATGCCTCATTAAGACCCTTCATGCCTATTAAATACCCCTCTATCCCAAATATTAATGGGAATATTTTTATAATGAATATCATATTTGGATTTATTCATGGCCACACATCTCAATCTTGAGATGGATAGTCATGGTTGATCCTCAAACCATTCCAAAAATCTATAAATAGGAGGCCTTGCCTATTGAATTTTAAGCTCTTTTATTCCAAATTTATAATTCCCAAATGCATTCAAAAATTATTACATATTAGTGTTATAATGTTAAATTATTGATCCAAGATGAGCCAAGACAAATCCAAAAGTCCCAAAAGGAGATGAAGGTATCCACACTCCATTAAAGAATATATCTTGAAGCACAATTCAAGTAGCCAAAGAAGGAGCCTTTTGGAGTAACCAAGGATTTTGCAATAAATTGGTGTTTTGTGTTCATATTTCATTTTTATTTTTATTTTTAGTTGTGTTCTCAAAAGGATTTCCCTCACTAAGCTCTCCCTAGTAACTAGGCATATAGATGTATGCTACCTAGTGTGTTGGTTTTTCAATTTGATTTCATTTTGTCACTAACAAGATACTAATACCTCTCTTTAGTCAAATACCTAGTTCACAATCTCCGCATGATGAGATAAATACTACATGATCATATATTTATCATGTGATACAATTAACTCTTCTTTTGAGATGAGTTATTTTCAATATATATCACTCATTTAAAATGAGGGAATCATAGTGGTCTTGTCTTAGAGATCCAAGCCTACATGAACATAAAAACTTAGACTTAAGATAGAGTATAAGTTTAAAAAATACACAATACATGTTTTTAAAGATTCAAATCAGTGTAAAAGTAGATTATATAATAGAGTATAGGTTTTCAAAGGTTCAAATAAAATTAAAAAATCATATATATAACATATGTTGCCACATTCATAAAATTATGGGGGAGTATTACATACATACGTACTCACTATTTAGAAACTCAAAGTAAATGAATCATTCAAACTTCAATGCATATGCATGGGCATATGCAAAATAGTTGTATTATCATATTTACTAGTTCAAAACATAGTTACAATCAAACATACAGGTGCATAACATTCTATATCAACTAAAAAAAAATCAATGTTTAAAGAGGCATGATAATTGTTCATGCATACTTTAAAACTTTAAAGTTAAAATTTTGAAAATAAAATATTAAAATACATAATTGATTTACTAATAATGGGGGAATGAATATTTTTCATTCTCTTTTGATCATGAAAATAAAATCTAGATCTATCTATAGTGGTGTGATTCAATCTATTATGGTAAATGTGTATTGAGGTTTAGAAAAGCTCAATGGTGATAACATTACTTTTATTGAACCCATTGTGTGGTTACATCTTATGTTGAGAGTGATCATCTGAGTCTAGTGACACTCAATGACCTTGGAATCACTTATAATAAACCCATCATCATTCCACCTTTTTGAATTAGTAAACTAAGTACTTGTAATCATATAAAATATGAAAATTGGTAACTTGAGTGTGGTTAATGACACCCAACCCTTAGGTCCCTCTTTCTTACTCTCATGACCTTCATAGGCATATTTTCACTAATTCCCAATCATCTATAGCCTTTCAAACTTGATTCCAACTGAGCCAAAACCCTTTTTCCATGATAGATCTATCCCCCTAGGTCCCATCCACTTAGGATAATAGTGGCACGCTAGGACTATAACATCGGTGCCACTCCTATCTACTTTTGATGCTATTATACAAGTCTATTTTTGGCCCCAGTGGTCATTTTATTTTGGTTCCCCATCCTTCTCCTTGTTATAATAATACAATTAAATTCAATCCATGACCAATAAATCCTTATAAAATCCTATTTAATGATCATTTGGAAAGGGTTGACAATTATCACTAAGCAAGAAAGAATACAAGTAAGACTACTCAATCAATCTTCCCTATTCTTTGAATGCATCCATCCAACACACTTAAAAGCTTATTCAAATCCTTATAAAATTCCCTAACCACCTCAAGAACATCTATTTATCATTCTACATCTACATACGCATAATTACATAAAGCATAACAATTAAAAGAACTACATATGTCTTGATCCCTCTTTAGATTATTGATGTGTAGGTAGCGTGCCCATATAAGGGGCGTGGATCCACATCTAGTAAATATTACACACACTAACCCCCCCCCTCTTTATTGAAATTAATCAAATTATAATGGAATAAATGGTTTGAAGAGATAATTTGATCTATAGACTTCCAACTAATGAAACTTCACAAGTAGGGTCACACATACATAGCGAACATAACCCAAAAATTTCAAATCCTAAATAAGACAATAGGAAAGGTGGACTAAAATAGTGATGCCACTCTTATCCAATTTTTATCTTCCTATCCAATCACAAAATGAAGTTTAGATCTCAGTTTGTGATAGTGTCCCACTCCTACATGATGAATTCTAGCCTTTGTCTCAGTTGGATCAATCAATTTCGAGCTAAGTCTTATTTTCTTCCCCTTATTACTATTTTTATAAAATTTTGAATTAAAATATAATTTACAAAAAATATTATCTTAATTATTGTATATTTATTTATTGATTTTACTACTCAGACCCTTTAACTAAATTAGGAATAATACACCAATATTCGCAAAATTGTTAAATCATTTGGTGAACCCAACTTACTTCATTTGTGCATAAAAACCCTTGAAACCCTAGGGTAAATTTATTACTAGTTTTTTATATATTTTTCTAATTTTTAATTGTATAGTAAAATCATACATTAGCATTAAATTTTATAGTAATTTTAAAATAATTTTCTTTCAAACCCTAGTTGCCCATCCTAGGTCTCGATATTTTCCTAGTATTTTTTCCTATTTTTTTCTAATTTTTTAAATGCACAATAAAATCATAAATTATAATTAAATTTCAAAATTTCATAGTAATTTTAAAATAATTTTCTTTCAAACCCTAGTTTCCCATACTAGGTCCCGATATTTTTCCTATATTTTTATGATTTTTTATTTACATATTTGAATAAAAAAATTGCATCAAATTTTAAAATTCCTTAGTAATTTTAAAATATTTTCATTCAAAACCCTATTTGTGTGTACTAAATCCTATTTTTTCATTGAGGTATCACTGCACATCTAAAATTAGATTTTAAAAATGGATCTCACTTATTTTCAAATATTTCTTGCATTTTAGTAAATAATAAGGAGACCATACTTGGTCCTATCATGTACATAAATCATAAGGTTTACCATATGATAATACAAATATTAATTATTTACTTTTAATACCTACTTTTCATAATATGGGATGATATTAAGAAAGTCGTTGTTAAACATAGTAAGACACCTCTCCTTCAAAGCAAAGTTTACTTGTCTTTAATACAAGGTTTCATCTCTTGCTTTCTATCTCTCATATGGAATTTTTTTCAAGTTTATCATAATAAAGATATTATAAATGTAACATCACATTCCAAATTTTCTTATACATTCATACACAAATTCATGCTTTCTACTCCTTGCTTTCTATCTCTCATATGGAAAAAAATGCAAGTTTATCATGCTAAAAACATTAAAAATGTTAGCAAATGCCAAAGTTTCTTATGAATTCATGCACAAATTTATGCTTTATATACCTTGATTTATATCTCTCATATGGAAAAAATTTCAAGCTTCTCATGCTAAACACATTAGAAATGTCATAACACATGCCAAAGTTCTATATGCATTAATGCACAAATTCATGCTCTCTCCTTTGATTTTTATCTTTCATGAGGAATGTTCTTTATAAACATATTTTTATACAAATTATAACTCCGCTTTCATGAATTTTATCTTGCATACATGGTTTCTACCTAATGAATTCATTGCATAAGCTAAAAACCACCTATCAAGTTTCAATGTCATATCTTATGCACAAAAATTAGTTTCCTTCTCATCTTCTCCCCTAAGAAGGTGATAAATACTTTCCCTATAACTAGGTTCATGATATAACCCCTCTAAAAAGTGAGGCAACATATACTATTGTTCCTAATATATACATTCAGATTATATTTTCTTCACACACTCTTTAAAATATGTACTTACATGTTTAATCAGAAGCAACTAAGGTTTGCACTTGTGAGACTCTAAGGGATCAAATCACCAGCATGACAAAGATAATTTCAGATTTATAAACATAGAATTAGATATTACATGACAAGATCACAACATTGGAAACTAGATTATAATACAAAAGCCTCAAAGTAAGCATAATGTCAATCATGTATATGCACCTTCACCTAGTCAATTGGATGCAAGCAATATTACATATCAAAACAAAGTAACTCTACAACTAGTGATTCAAATGTTGGAAATATTTTCATTGATGTCAAAGGTCTAGAATTATTGGTGATAAAGGCCCTATTGCATTTAATGATGTTTTTAATAGTTATATCTTGGCTAATGTGTGTTCATATTTATTTAATATTAATGAATATATTTCTGGTTGCATATAAGACAAAAGAAGGGCTCATGGAGAAGTAAAAGAGTGATGGGGTAAAGACAAAAGAAGAATGGGATGTATTTTCCCATGAAGAGCCATCTTGAGGAATTTCAAGAGTCACCAAGTGAAGACAAAAGATGAAGGGCACAATTTATCATGAAGGGACACTTTGAGGAATATGAAAAGTCACCAAGATAAAGAAAAAAGAGGAAAGGACACTTTTGATTATGAAGGGTCATTGCATGACTTTTCAAATGCAAGGATACGAAAGATCATGCAAGTTTGGTGCCATTTTCCATGAGGATTGAAGGGTCACAAAGGGGGAAGGTCAAAGGTCATTTGGAAATCTATAAATAAAGGCTTGAGAAGTCATTTGTAAGGTGTGAGATAGAGTATGATTTGTATTTGTTATATCTAGATTAGAAGAGTAGAGGAGAGAGAGGAAAGAGATATTGTAATGAACTATCATTTATTGAGATAACAATATTAAGAGATAATTGTGTGGTATAAACAAAAAGGGTTGGTGTTCATGAATAGTTGCTATGTTGGTGCTCAACAAAGGGGTTGGTGCTCATTAATTATTGTTGTGTTGGTGCTCATCAAAGGGGTTGGTACTCCTGTGGGTTGGTGCTCATGAATTATTTCTATGTTGGTGCTCAACAAAGGCATTGGTGCTCCTGTGGGTTGGTGCTCATGAATAGTTGTTATGTTGGTGCTCATCAAAGGGGCTGGTGCTCTTGCAAGTTGGTGCTTGTGAATATTGTAGTTTGAGTTGGTTCTCATTCATATACTTGATATTGTTCTCTATGGTTTTTTACACATTAGGTTTCCATGTTAAATCTGGTTTCTCTCTCTATCTTGTGTGGTGTTTATTATTTCAATTTTATTACATATCTTGAATGTATGTTAAAGTGGAATTTTATTAAGGTAAAAATGTTTATGATATACTGATTCAAACCCCCTCTCAGTATATCCCATGCTTAACAATTGGTATCAGAGTAGGTTCCTTTTGAAAAAGTTTTATAGCTTGAAGGAAGATCAGTAAAGCATGATGGCTGGATCACATGAAGGATTTTCTACAAATAAGGAACCTTTATTTGATGGGATGAATTATGTTTTTTGGAGCATAATAATGAAGACTTATTTGATAGCCCTTGGATTTGACATATGGCAAGTAGTGGTGGAGAAATATGAAGAGCCACAAACACTTGTTATTACTCTAATAGAAAAGAAGGCAAGTGAAAATAATGCTAAAGCTTTAAATGCTATTTTATGTGGTTAATGTGAATCTAAATTTGTTAAACTTATGCAATGTAAATTTTCTCATGAAACTTTGATAAAACTTGAGAATATTTACAAAGGTGATGGAAAGGTTCAGCAAGCTAAGCTTCAGACTTTTAGAAGATAGTTTGAAAGTTTGAAGATGGAAGAAGAAGAAGATATATCAAGTTATATGTTATGAGTTGATCAAATAGTAAATTAGATTCAAGGTCTTGGAGAAAAGTTGGAAGCGTTAATGGTGGTATAAAAGTTTTTGAGATCTCTACCAATGAGATATGATGGAAAGGTTTGAGTAATCGAGGAGATGAAGAATTTAGCCAAGCTAAAGATGGATGAGCTTCATGGTATAATCACGGCATATGAGATGTGGATTGAACAAGATAAACCCTCAAAGAGAGAAGCATATTTCAAGACATCAAATAAAGAGAAATCTAAGACTCAAGAATCAAGTGATAGTTCTAGTGATGATGAAGATGACAACGGATCTCTTTTCATTCACAAGCTGAAAAGGGGAATAGGTAAATATCAAGGAAAATTACCTTTTAAATATTTTAATTATGGAAAGATTGGAAATTTTTTAGATAAATTACCAAATAAGGATAATGATGATAATGAATAAGGAAAGTCTACATACAAGAATAATTTCAAAGGTAAATTCAAGAAGGGATTCAAGAAGAGGAACCTGTATTCTAAAGATCCTAGCTCAGTTGAAGATAGTGGAGTCAGTGATTCAGAAGAAGAAGAGATTCTATTCATGGCCATACATGAAGATGCCTCTACAATAAAAATTATAGATTATCAATAAGAAGAAGAGGATGAAGTTGAAGTGAATCTAGAAGGAGAACTCATTTGTGCCTTAGAAGAGTTAGAAGCTGTAGAGAAGAAGAATCAAATATTGAAGCACCAAATCGAGAAAAATGAAAAGGAGTCAAAGGAAATAATTGATGATCTAACAACATAATTTGAAGAAGCTAAAAGGAATGAAAAAGATCTAACGTCATCATTTCAAAAGGTAATAAAAGAATGTGAAAGTTATGTTATTGAAATTGCATCTTTAAAAGAAGATATTGAGAAAGCAGTCAATGATAAAGTAGTTAGTGATTAAAAATTTGAGGATAACACTAACATATTGAATAAGATATTAGAAAGTCAAATAGCAAATTTAGATAAGATAGGTATCAAATTTGTAAAGAAAAAGAGATATTTTGAAGCTCTTACAAAAGAGGAAACAAAAAGGGAAGAAGTGAAGAATATAGAGGACATTTCAAAAAAATAAGGATGGAGGGAACAAAGCTAAAAAAGGTAATTAGGTTAGAGCTATACAAATAGGTCCTATTTTTATTGTAATGGATATGGTCACAAGAAATTAGAATGTCAAAAAATAGCTAACAATTTTAGAAATAAGAAGGAAATTCATGTAGAGTCAAGTAGAAGCTACAACTCTTTTGCTCCTCTATCAAACTTTAGTGAAGAGGGCATAATATGTTACAAATTTAACAACTTCAGACACATAGCTTGGTACTATAGAAGCACATTCAAGTCAGTAAAGAAGGAATAGAGTTTCAGGGCTCCATTCATCAAGAAGAAGGTTTAGACATGTTCATGGAAAAAGAAACAACCTAAAGATTTTATGTTGATACAGACAATTTTGCATGAAACAAATGAAGATTAGACATGGTTCATTGATAGCAGATGTTTGAGGCATATGATAGGAGATAAGAGTAAGATCATAACTCTAAATAAGATCAATTGTGGCACAGTGAAATTTAGAGATAAAACCACTACCAAGATAGCTAGAAAAGGTACTTTGATTTTGGATAATAGTAGAACCAAGACTAATAATGTATTGTATGTTAAAGGTCTTAAGCATAATCTATTGAGTGTAAGTCAAATGTGTGATCAGGGATACACATTAAAGTTTTATGTAGAAGATTGTGAGATTAGAATAAAAGAATCAAATGAGTTAATTGTAGATGCTCAAAGGACAAACAATAATTTATATGTATTATCAGATATCTTCTCAAAGGAATGATCAAAGGACACATTCAAGGATTTGCAAGAGGAGTTGGGAGTAATTTCTTTTACTTCTTGCCATTAAAGTTCAACATCAGTTGAGGGGGATATAAGTGTTAGCTCTAGGTAGGCCCTTTACCATTGATGTCAAAGGGGGATAATAATAGGTACAGGTATAGGTAAAGGTGCAAAAATAGGTACAAGCTACTAAAGTAAGGGGAGTTACTATATGTTTCCAGATGATAGTATGTGTAGGTTTTAGGAAGTGGAAATTTCAAGATTGAGGTTGTCATCAATGATAAAGGGGGAGATTATTGGAAATATTTTCATTGATGTCAAAGGTCTACCATTATTGGTGATAAATACCCCATTGCATTTAATGATGTTTTTAATAGTTATATCTTAGCTTATGTGTGTTAGTATTTATTTAATATTAATGAACATATTTTTGGTTCCATATAAGACAACATAAGGGCTCATGGAGAAGTCAAAGAGTCATGGGGTAAAGACAAAATAAGAATGGGATGCATTTTCCCATGAAGAGTCATCTTGGGGAATTCCAAGAGTCACCAAGTGAAGACAAAAGAGGAAGGGCAAAATTTATCATGAAGGGACACTTTGAGGAATATGAAAGACACCAAGATAAAGAAAAAAGAGGAAAGGATGCTTTTGCTTATGAAGGGTCACCACATGACTTTTCAAATGCAAGGATACGAAGGGTCATGCAAGATTGGTGCCATTTTCCATAAGGATTGAAGGGTCACAAAGGGGGAAGGCCAAAGGTCATTTGAAAAGCTATAAATAAAGGCTTGAGAATCCATTTTTAAGGTGTGAGATAGATTATGATTTGTATTTGTTATATCTAGCTTAGAAGAGCAGAGGAGAGAGAGGAAAGAGATATTATAATGAACTATCATTTATTGAGATAACAACATTGAGAGATAGTTGTGTGGTATACACAAAAGGGGTTGGTGCTTCTGTGGGTTGGTGTTCATGAATATTTGTTGTGTTGGTGCTTATCAAAGGGGTTGGTACTCCTATGGGTTGGTGCTCATATGGGTTAGTGCTCTTATGGGTTAATACTCATGAATTATTTCTATGTTGGTGCTCAACAAAGGGGTTAGTGCTCCTACAAGTTGGTGCTTTGAAATATTGTAGTTTGATTTGGTGCTCATTCATATACTTGAGATTATTCTCCATGATTTTTCCCACATTGGGTTTCCACACTAAATCTAGTGTCTCTCTCTATCTTGTGTGGTGTTTATTATTTTATTTTTATTGCATATCTTAAATGTATGTTAAAGTGGAATTTGATTAAGGGAGAGTTTATAAGATTTATGATATACTGATTCACCTCTCCCTCTTAGTATATCCCATGATTAACATCAAAAATCATTCAAAGGTCAAATAAGAGTTCAAGTGAGGTACTAAGAGAAATGAATAAATCTAAGTTGATCAAAATACCTCCTCTACATCTAGTGAGAAGATCCAAATATTATTGTTCATATCATAAAATGCATGGGCATCACATAGATTCATATTTTGCATTGAAACAACATATAATTGCTAATGAGGACCATATACAAGGTAAATCAGTCAAGTAATCCATAGTGACATAAGAACATATTCATAAAGGGTCAAATTTAGAAATAGTACAAAAGTGGTTACCAAAGCATAACTCAGAACAATAAAAAGATCAAAAATCAAAATTAGAACAATAAATAGTACCAAAAGCATAGGTAAATCACAAAAATATGCAAATCTACCTCTCTATAATGAGGTTCAACTTTTAAAACAATATGGGTTTGGTAAAAATATCTACAATAGTTTGATTATAAAGGTCAAGGGTTGGGCAAGCATGCCAAAAGCATCACTACTCCTATTCTAGCAGTTGATAATGTTTGTCACCAAAGTTTGGGATTTATTGAACATCTTAAGGAAAATCATTCACAGACATAGTTCATCAAAGGAAAATATCTAGATACAACAAAAGTCAACACTAGCATTTCATTGGTCTAAAATCAAGATGATAATCATGAGTGTAACAATATAGGTTATTATGATTTCTAAGATACCAGTAATGAATATGAATATTCAGAGTCATATTCACAACCATTCCCTCATGCTTCATAATCATGCATGATTACTTTTTTTAATACATGACACCATGATATGGAGTTTCCCATGAGACTCATTAGTTAGTATCATCTATATTCACTCTTTCTTATATGTAGCTTCTTTTCAATTACTTGTACATAGTCTCATTATGATTGATTGTACATAGATTAAATATTTCAAAATACAAAAACATTCAGATATGTCAAAATACCAAAAACAATATAACATCTCAAAATCCAAAACACTCAAATAATTCAAAAAAAAAAAACATATTTAAATTGTATGCATTATCTATGCTTTACATTTCTACTAAAATTCTAGACTTACATTTTTTGTTTTATTTTATTGTTTGTCAATTTATCTACTTTAAAATGCTTCACTTGATCTTATTTGAGTGTGTGTAGTGACATCTAGCTTTTTGATTGTTTCACTCTACCCATTAAGGGGTAATCCTACTTTTACATCAAGACACACCTCGATATGCATACCCACTATGGACATCTTCTATATGACTACACCATCCAGGTTATGACATTTCTACATCACACACTCTAGTTATCATGTTGATATACATTATTTATTAGCTTACATAGATTAGTATATCAACATCTCACTAGTGTATTTCTTAGCATATACCTAGTCTTATACTAACATTTATTGCATTCTTTCCCTCTTTATTTGATTATTTAGATGTGATTGTACTTTTAGTTTCTTGCATGCTTTCTTTTCTTGCTTAGCGTAACTTGATGTGATTTCATTTTCTAGTTCCTGATTACCTCTTGTATATGACTTAATAAATTTTCTAATGTCTTTTTCTTCTGTTTTGTGTGTTATTTAGGACATGTGCCAATGTCCTTTGCTTATTCACTTCTATGTGATTGTGGCTTCCACACCAACTTTGCTTGTTTAAATTATATGTGTATGTGGCATTTGAACATGCCTTATATGCTTGCCTTCTATTATGAGTGACATGTTCCCATGTCCCTTTTTTGCTTTGCCCCTTGGCCACCATTTTATGCTTCTTGATTCTTGTCTTGTGTGTTTTTTTCTTGTTTGATTCTCATTATTTGCAATGCCATGATCCACATCATGAATTTATCTTTCTTTCTTGGATGCCATGATGGACATCATGATCCATTCCTCCAACTAACAACTAGCCAAAATTTCATTTATAGTTTAGTAAATTACATATATTATTACATTATTATATCCATCTAGGCATACCCATATTGATATAACAATCTCTTAATTCAAATCATACTATATCTTGTCAATTATCATTGCTATATCATGTATCTTTGAAAAATAACACACTTGTAGGTCTCTTTATTTTGATGGCAGTCATTACATGGTATTAATTTATACCTTCAAAAGAGAGAGTAACAAATAAGGGTTTTGTCATAGATATCAAAACTATTAATGGTCAAAAAAGTAGCATTAATCACACCCAAAATAGATACCAAACATCAAAATAGTTAGAATAGACCATGTAGATAATGAGAATATCAAAATAGTTACCATATTTGGCCTAGGATAATAGCTTCCAACTTAGAATACAATTCTAATACCACTATTGTCCAATTTTAGCACTCTTATCCAAACAATAAAAAAAATAAACTTTATAGAAGTAAGTAGAAAAGTAGGTTTAGCTACAATTTTGCATAGCTAGAATAGTTTAGAGTCCATAGTTTTTAGCAAAATTTTGCTTAGAGAATTTAGATAGAGTGGGAATCATGTGTAGCATGATGTCTCTCACTTCTAGTTTCATACATGGTAGTTGATATAACTTTCAAATCCAAATCCATGTTCCACACACTAGTGATTGGGGATAATGTGCACAACACATTTGTTTTCTTTTCCTTTTTGATTTTAGTATTACTCAAGCATTCTCAAAAGTTCCATGCCTTATTTTATCTATAGATGGTTGACATCATTTTGGAATGGCTTTCATATAAGCATAACTTCCACATTTCCAAGTTCCTGAGTTCTCAAGTTCCCAAGTGGCTTTCATACAAGTCTAGTACACCAATTCAGAGTGGATTTCATATAATCCTAATGTCCATATTTTAGAGTGGCCAAGAGTGGCCTAGTTTTCATCACACATTCAACTATCCATGCAAACATTATCAAATCATAGTATGTTCATGGGCTTCAAGATCCATCTCATATAACATACATCTCATATTAATATCAGTTCATAGTTTCACTTCACAGGGTAATGATGGAGTCAAAGGACTAGCTAACCTTTGTATTCTTGAGCCATCTACTTATAAGTATTGGACACATAATCCAAATATCAATCAACATATGCATGATCATATAGCTTCACTTATTGGGTGATGATGGTTTTAAAAGGTCCAACCTTTACATTCTTGAGCCATTTGGAGAATTAAGTACTCAACTCCATTCACAATATTACTTTTGGCAAACATTACTTAGTAACACTCAGCATCATAATAGGTTTTGTATTGGTTTGCATACTCGATAAGGTGTATGTGTTCCTTTCTCTTCCTCTCTCTCTTACCTAGCTTTGTACATTATTATTTCAAATATAGCAATCTAGTAATAATTGATCTAATATTTGTTTTATTATGTAGTTTTATACTTCATAGGGTGCTCTCTCTATGTACACCCATCATCACACAACTTCATGAGCTTCACCCTTGTAGGTAAGTTTAGGTACACTTTCTATTTTTCCTTTATCTTAGGATTTTACTTTTTTACATCACTAGAATAAAGAGAGGGCAAATATAATCATATAAAATTTGAAAATTGATAACTTAATCATGGATAATGACACCCAACCCATAGGTCCCTCTTTCTTTCTCTCATCACCCTCATAAGCATCTTTTTACTAATTCTTAGTCATTAATAGACTTCTAGACTCGATCTTAGCTAAGATATACCCCTTTTTTATGATAGATCCATCCCCCTAAGACCCATCTACTCAGGATAATAACACAACACTAGGACTATAGCATTGGCACCACTATTGTCCACTTTTGGCACTATTATCCAAGTCCATTTTTGGCCTTAATGGTCAGTTTCTTCTAGTTCCCCATATTTCTCCTTATTAGCCTAACATGAGTATATTAAATCCAAGACCAATAGATCCCTATAAAATACCATTCAAATATCATTTAGAAAGGGTTGGCAATTATCACTAATCAAGTAAGAATACAAGCAAGACTACTCAAGTAATCTTCCCTATTCTTTATGTATAACCAACCAACACACTTACAAGCTTATTAAAATCATTATACCAATCCATAGCCACCTCAAGCACATATAATTTAAAATTTTTCATCTTCATACACATAATTTCACAAATCACATCAAGTGGGAGAACTACATATGGCTTGATCCCTCTTTAGAGTATTGGTATGTAGGCAGTGTGCCCACACAAGGGGTGTGGATCCACGTTAGTAAATATTACACACATTAACCCCATCCTCTTTATTAAAATTAATCAAAGTTTAATGGAACATAGAGTTTTAAGAGACAATTTTCTCTATAGGGAGCTCTATAGACTTATATCTACCAAAACTTCATAGATAAGGTCACATAGACATAGCAAAAAAACCCAAAAAGCTCACATCCTCAGGATAACAACAAAAAAGGTGGACTACTATGTTTATGCCACTCCTATCCAATTATAACACTCCTATATAATCACAAAATAAAGTTTAGATATCAATTTTTGATAGTGTTCTAGTCCTACATAATGAATTCTAACCTTTGTCTTAGTCAGATCAATCGATTTCCAGCTAAGTCTTGTTTTCTTCCCCTTATTACTATTTTTAGAAAAGTTCGAATTGAAATCTAATTACACAAATCATTAGCTTAATTATTGAATATTTATTTAATAATTTTACTACTTAGACCCTTTAACTAAATTATTAATAATACACCAATATTCTCAAAAAATTTAAATCAATACTACTTCTCATTCAAGAGATTTGAAATAATGTATCTTTCCAAATCAAGACCCCGACTAATTATTTAAAATTGGGACTTGATCATCTTGATTCATAATTTATTCAAAATATTTAAGTGATTTAGAAGGGGCATAATTCACCATCATCATTTACATGTTACATGGAACTTTAGTTTCACCTACATATAGGTATACTCATCCCTTTCTCTCTTTTAAATTATTAAATTTTCAAAGTTAAGCTTTTTCAAATTTTAAAATGAGAAAATGAATACTTAATGTGATGTTATAGTGTTTTATAAATTTTATTGCCTTGTATAATTTAAGTGTATTAACAAATACAAATTGTTTTATACACACTTGTGTTTAATTATTTATTTGTTACTTTATAGATTACACTACTAGAATAAGGGTGGAAAATATAAGCATAGAAATCTGGTCATATGTACTTTACTATGTTAATTCTTGACACATCCTGAATGACATGACTTTCACAAAGATACATGACTCTTTTCTTATTTGATAAGGTAAAATATATATTTTATATGGATTTGAAACCATGATAATGAATTACAATAGTTTTAGCAGTCTAACTAAGGTTGAGAGAACAAAAACAGAAAAACCAATACTTAGAATGAAAACAAGAAACATAAAACTAAAACTGATCTAGGAGGAAGTTTCCTCCTAATTGTCTTCAATAATAGTATTGTCCTTTACCAAGATAAAGGGTTTATCATTTAAAACCTTGGCATGGGTATGTTCCCAAGGCCTTTAACCACTTCCTTGAGGAAAATCGTCCTGGGTTGCTTCCTGCCTTTAACCTACAAAGGACTCTATTTAGGCAGATCCTATAGGGGATCCCAGGGGGGGATTTTAGGATTAGGGGATATTTGATAATAGAGTATTAGGGTGGGATAGGAAGAGTGGACAAAAGAGTGGACATTAGCCTTGATTACCTGATTAAGTTCATTCTAGTCATGTATTAGTTTCACCAGGCCAAACCAATCCTATATCATAGATACATGACTCTTATTTTCCATTCTTCTAAGCCTTTTAATAATATCTAAGATTGACCCTTTATTTTCCATTACTACTACACATAGGCTTCAATGTCAAAATTTTAAGCTAATTAAATTTTCCCTCAAACCATCTTCAATTCAAGACAAGTGTCCCTAATCTTTTAAGACAAGTAAGCCCTAGGTAGTCAAGAGCACTATTATGCTTCTATCCACATAGGTTGGTTACATCCCACACCAAATAATGGCTATTTTATGAAATTCAAAACATTTTTTTAGGTCTTCCCACACATTTCATAAGGTCAACTAAAGGAAATTATCAAGAGGTTTCCCTATAAATACATATCAAATGTCATCAATTATCCCCACTAACTACTCACTTGGTTAAAGCTTACACATTATTGCACATTGAGAAAATTTATCCCTATTATTTAAAAATTCAAGATCACTCATGAGTAGTATCAATAATCCAATTAAATAGCATTATAAATCAAGTCAAGATTTATCACTGCTAAATATCATATCCATTTTATAGCTGCATACATATAGTTAAAGGAACAAAATTGCACAATCATTCTAAATGGGATAATTGTGTGGGCTTGATTTCCCTCCTTAGAATATTAGATACATAGGTAGTATCAATCATCAAGGGGGTGATTTAGGTTAACTTAGCCCATTATACACCCCTTTTTTAGGTTTTCTATAAAATTTTCCTTAGGGTTTTAAAGGAAAAATAAGAGAAATAGTGAATTATGTGTAGCAGAAGTCAAGTTGTGATATCTCATATCACTTAGCACACACAAGTGTAGAATGCACATCAATCATTTTTTTTATCAAAATCAACTAAGACAAGTCCATATTCAATGGAATTAATCAACATGTGATTCAATCCTCATATAATGGAACTATTTAGAAATAATTTTTACTCCTATTATAGATCTATCATTTTTAGAACTCTCTTTCTTTTCCTTTTAGTCACAAGTCATAGTCAATAGGGAAAAATCTACAATCAATAGACTCAAATGTCCTATGTTGTTATCCACTTTAATTAGACCTATCAAGAATAAGTTTATGATTCTATCTCTAATCTTGCACATGCACAATTACCTATTATACTAATTTTCATTATCTGATATCTAAAATAATCAACATAAAATCCTAGTTTAAGATAATTTATTTTATTCATACTATTTTCCAAAAATAACAATTTTCCATCTATATAAAATCATCAAAATAAAAAAAATTGATTTTTATACATATTTATAATTATGATATTCTCAATTTTTACACCTATAATAACATAAAAATTTATTTTTTTAATAAAAAATAGGGTAAATACACACACATACATGTGTGTGTTTATGGGCATGTGTTATCATTTTCTACATCAAATATAAAAACATATATATCACTAGCTTAATGGTCTACCTTCAATAACCACATGGTGGTAGGCCATGCACCATGTTCCCAAAAGATTTTAAAGTTGTCACTACTTGTAGATAACTCTTTAGTGTATACGTATGAGATCATAATCCTTAGACTTATCCTCATGATCTAGATAACTTTGTCTCTAGACAGTTTACTTAGGTTATAGTCATCGTATAGATAATGATATCCTTAGTCAAATATATCTATGATAAAATATCCTACTACCACCCACATCATTTCCTCTTAATGAGACTATTGATGGATAAAAAAATTGCTCTTATCATTTTATATCCTATGTAGTCACACCAACTAGTATAAACCACCAAGCATATGGTTTAGCTAAATGTACCATTAGATCAACCATATTATTTTTATCATGTTCTAGTAGCACATTATCCAAAATCTTGTGATGCATGGTCTCTATAATGATCCTCCATCATGCTGTATTTTTTATTGCTTTTTTAAAACATAAACCAAATTTGATATTTTATATATATATATATATATATATATATATATATATATATATATATAATTATCACTAGTACCTACCATAGATATATCTAAGTCTAGAGAAGTAAAGTGATAAACAAAACTTGATGTTTAATTCCATTTTACCTATTACATGGCATTAGTCCATGATGTTCTCTTAGCCTACTCAAAATCATAAGATAGGGTCATTATCTTGACTTAGGATATGTCAAGCGCTGACCACCTCTAACTCTAGACCAATAAGACTCACCTCCCTAATTACCATGTTTTCACTTAGATGATCCATCAATATTATAATAGCATTTCCCCCTTTGTGATTTGTACATCAAGAGAAACCACTACCTATTCCTCCTCTTATATTTATACACATCACCACCTTTTCCATATCCCTTTAACTAGGGTATAAATTGGTCTCACAACAAGCATATCAGTCATCATGCCTCATCCTCCTACCTTGTGTATCTTTCTTTAATGCCTTACTCAATCAGATGGGATAATAAGAGAAGTCATTAGGTGTGCCAACCCAAACTACCAAAGTACAAAATTGTAAAGGTGAGGCTTGGAATACTAGTTCTACTTACATGTGATCTAGCTCCTGATTCATGTTACTACTATATATGGCCATGATTCCATTGTATCCATTAATCTATATGTTGGACCAACTTGTTGTTTTTTAAAAGTGTGTGATTTTTCATGTTTTTTTATAACAATGACTTCATATTGGTTCATTTTTATATTAGGACTATATTTTTAGTATTTTATTTTTAATTTAATAACTTTAAAACCCTAAAATTATTTATTAAACTACAACAAAAATATATAATTCACTCACTTATAAAGTTCTAAAAAATATTATTTATTGGGTCCACATATTTTCATTTTAATCACACTATTTTATAAAGTGTCATGGGAGGTTTGTTGTGTTTTCTTCGTAACCTCATCTACCTTCATGCATGTGTACTATGTTTTTCACACCTTTTTCTTTATTTTATGTAGTAAATAAGGAATGTTGGACATTATTTTCTCCCTAGTGCTCTTATTAATTACTTAGTAGTGATTCTTTATTTTGGATCTAGTCTCACATTGATATGGTCATTCTTTGACAAATAGATAGTCTCCCATTTTGGAGCTATTTTGGTGTATATAGTGTCTTCCTTGTATTCATTTGGTGTTTTTTGGATATATTATACTTGTAATGAATTATAAAGTGACATGGGGGTTTATTTTTTATATCCTAGTCCACCTTCATACGTGTGTACCTTATTTTTCACATTATTTTTCTATTTTCGTTTCTAGTCTATCCCATCATCATTTGGGCCATTTATCTTTAAGAGGCAATTTATGTATTCTTTGACACCTTAAAAGTAAATCTATCTCCTTTTATTGATAATTTTATGGCATACCCTACTTCTAGCATTGTACATTGTTTAAGTAATGGATTCAGACTACTTATACAAACATATTTATCCACTCCACCCATTCATAATTATTAGGGGGATGTACAAATATTACTTATTTGGCTATTGGGTATCCTTTATATCTACTTTAGGAATATGATGACATTATTGGTGTAATATTTTATATTTTTGACACTTCACTTGGTAGTATTATCTTCTGACATCCCCAACATTTGTTTTTCAATGATAGATTATTAGATTGGGACCACCCATGTAGTTTTTATTTCTTCACAATCTAGACATTATTATTTCACTTCTTGTACCTTATTTAGTATGGATTTTATCCCATCTAGTGTATAAATCTATAACTTATTTCTATGGCACCCTATTTCATTAAATAAGGACTTTTAGACCTTATCTCTGTAGACGTCTAATTTTTACCACTTAGATATGAAAAATTCAAGTCATAATGGCTTCCCATAATAATGCACAAACTAGACCAAATACCATTGAAAGTCTATAATTAATCTACACATGTCATGTGCAATTTATAAAATGTATTGATACATTCTAGAGTGGGAAATGCACTGTAACTAACTATCATATTCATTTAAATTAATGCAATTCAAATTATCACTTTTTAGGTAATGTTCTAGGGTAATTTGTTGAAATGAATATTTAAATTTTGATATTTCATAAATCACCCAAAATCTTATTAAGATTAATTAGTGAAGCAAATCAAATAAATTGGTTAAATGAAAAATCCATTGAAATTGGCTAATAACTACTTATTTCATATTCAAAATTTATATAAATATATAAATTGTGACATCATCCATAACATATCAAAATGTTGTCAAACACTAGGCATTAATGGAGATAAATATCAAAACTAAGGAAATCCATGCCTCATTAATGCAACCTATTTCAAAAATAATAAATTCATTTCCCTCCAAAATTGGATTGAATTATAGCCATTCATCATGATATTGATCTAAAGATAAAAGTCATTCTAGAAAACCTATAAATATAAGGGCCACCATAGACCAAAATTAAGCTTTATTTTGAAAATAAACTCTACATAAATCCTCTAAAATTTTCACCTATTTTATTCAAATTTATCCATAAAACATTCCAATAATTATTGGGGAGATGTTGATGGAACTTACACCATGACATTGCTAAAGATTTCAAGCTTTACACTAGGGAAAAATCATGTATGTGAGCCAAATTTGAAGGAGAGTCCATGAGGAAGGTATAAATCTACTTGTTTATGTTTTTTAGTTTTTATTTCCTTCATAGACCTTTCCAAAACCAAGGATCCATGATTTAGGAGTTGTGTTTCATGATTTTGTATATTTTTTTAATACTAACAAGATAAACTAACCCTTATTGTATTTTTGGTTTACATTTTCCATGCCTAGTGGGACTACACACCCCATAATTCTCCTTCCAAGCCTTCTTAGTCTTATAATTACCAAATTATAATTTTATTTGACTCTATTTATTCTTTTTTCCTTTTAATTTTTCCATGTTCTATCTTCTTGAAATCAACAAGATCACTCCCATGAATGGTGAGTTTGACTTATCAAATGGTAGGATTGCATTTTATTACTCTCTATAATTCCTATGTGTTTAAACATGTCAATGAGATTGACTTATGCATTAGTGAGTTTGACCTACATATTAGTGAGTTCAACTTGTGAATCAATGAGGTTAACCTACTTATAAATGAGGTCATGTTACTAGTTTTAGTGTTTTTTCTTTTAATCAATGATATTGACTTATGCATCAATGAGTTTGACATGCATATTAATGATTTCAACTTGTGAATCATTGAGGTTGACCTACTTATCAACGATTTAATGATATTGACATATCAATAAGGTTGACCTGCTAATCAATGAGCATTGCCAATTTTATTGTAGTTTCTTGAAATTGGGGGGTTTGAACTACATATCAATAATAATTATCTAAAAATGGTGGGACTAACCTGTTAATTAGCAAGGTTGTGTAAAGGTAACTATGTTATCTATGATACTATTTAATAAAATGGTGAACTAATCTTGTAAAATAATGAGGTCATCTTTCTAATCAGTGTAGTTAAAATTATATGTTGACTCACTATAGAATAGTGAGGTTGACCTACTAATTGGTGATATCATCCTATAGAAAAATCAAATCACTATATGTAAATATTATCAAGGATTAAAAATACATAAATTTGACTTAATTTGATATCAAAAATAATTATTTAAATGCTTAAATCATTTTCTTTCAAGTTTTTATATCTTGAAAGAATATTTTACATAATTAACAAGGAAATTTTTTCTCATCATTTTATGTGGTACCTAACAAAGAACATAAACTTTGATTTAGTGATTCTAAGATCACTTATATTTCATCATTGGATTAAGGTATTTTTTATTCCATTGTTTTTTGTGTAAACCATTGTGTCTATGCTCTCCCATTAACCCCTTTAGGGAGCCTAGGTGACTGAAAACACATAGTTTAATTATTTTATTCTCTACCTGAAGGATTCTTTAGAGTATGCTCTTCTCTTTCCCATCCATGGCATCCTTATAATTAAAAATAAACATGTCTTTCATTTTTTAATTTTTTTATTGTGTGAGGTGGACTTTATCACCTTCCTATGATTTCTTAGGGAAAGATTGCTAGGACATCATTGCCCAACATTCTTACCAACCTTGTTATCCAATGGGGTATATAAATTTAGGATACATTAGTGATATATTAGTTGAAATTTACCTTAGATATTAGCTCAACCAATAACACTTCAATGAGATATTATATATGAAGTGTCTATCAAGGGACTAGTCCCTTAGGTGAATAGCCCATTAAGACTCGACATCTAATTGATATATTTGTTCCCTTTGGGGACCATCTATAAATCCAAGTGAAAACTTTAGAATGGAAACCACTTTTGTTGTGGAATACTCATTGATGTAGGGGTGTAAATGTATTAGCCCAAAAATATTTCATTTTCATACAAACCTTTTAGAGAGGGGTGGAATTAAAATTCCACTATAGTTTATTTTAATTACTTACTGAACTATTAAACTGTAAAAACCTCTCAAAGGTAATTATATCAAAAATATCAATGATTATGCCATAATCCTATGTCAGTTTCTAAGGTACATTGATGATTACTTGTGTATTTTGTCAAAAACTTGTTTTGTGTTCAAAATCACATCTAAACAAAGCAAATCACTAAGGTGTTATGTTACCCAATTTTCCAAACCATCTTTATCTAGTTTCACAATGTTACACTTTCCAATTGAAATAAACATTTAGAACCCTTACCTCATTTAGAACCCTTACATTACCCATTCTTAATCAGATTCACACTTAGGTTTTTATTGTGTAAATATAATTTTAAAATCCAAAACCATTTGACCTTGTTATGATTTTGATCCCATAAATTATAGTCAAGGACTAACCAAGGTCAAGCCTTTTTAACATCCATTTACCATTTTGGGTATGTCTAGATACACTTGTAGTGGGGCTTATTATGGCACTAGTTTTGAGGAATAAAAATTCTAAGATCCTTTTGAATACCTTAAATTTTTTGAAATTAGTGAGGATGGGGAGGACCAGTCGACTTTGTTTGAATAGCTCCCTCCCATTACATGTTCTAATTAAGGCAAATTTGAACATCAAACCTCAAAAGATAAATATGAAGTGATTTTGAGACTGCTCAAATATATATCTAAGCTCCCATAGAGAAATTATACAACCTTATATAGAGGAGTTACCTCAAGTAGTAATTGTTAACCAAATTTAGCCTCTTCCCAAAGTTTAAAACCAGCTATTACATTATTTAATAGAAAGAAAAGGTAAATTATTAACCCGTCCTAACATGGCCAAATCATTGCTTCTATGATATAGTATATTATTCAATGATAAATTGATCATATGATATTTGATTTAATTAATTTTATATATACAACTTCATTCAATAATGCCACATTTATAGAACAAAACTAGTCACTTAACAAACACAAAAAACCATAGCCAATTATGCATCTAATTTAGATACATTGACTTATTTTGAACAACAAATTCTAAATGATGCTTCACAACAAGTTGTACTTGATGTGAATCATACATTTTTAATCACTAATAAGTCCTTTCCAATTCACAATAAGTGCCTAAAAATCCACACAAATAAGTTACAAACACTCCACCACCATAGAAAATGGTGAATAGATCATAACATACATTGCCTACTTTTTCTAGTTTATAACAATAATGGCTTTGTATGAACCAAAAATAGATCTAATTTAATTCATAACAAAAAATTATTTAAAATCAATATTAAATCTCTCTAAATTAGTATCACCCTACCAAGTCTCATGTAAATCTGAATCAATAACAAATCCCTTATCAAACTCAAAATTTAGGATATAAGGTGAAAGTCCCTAATAAAACTACATAAATTGGATCAATCCCTACTTATGCCAATTTCAATCAATCCCATTAGTCCATGAATACCTTAAAAAATACCTTAATTCTATCACAAAGTGATCCCAACATTCAAGAGTATAATATGATGAAGGAAATAATTTTAGGACTTCATGTAGGTAACCAAACCAAAAAGTATAAATTTGATGAAATATGTGCCTATCCTTTTGACCTAAGTTTTATCCAAGTACCTTTCCCTCCTAATGAAAAATTACCAAAGTTTTAAAAAAAAAATTGAAAAGTGATCCAAGAGAGCATTTATAGGCATTCTTTATTGTGTATCAAGAACTAGATTATAATAATATCTATTTGTTTCCCTTATTTCCATGTAGTTTAGGTGGATGAGCCTTGGAGTGGGTCTTCAAACTAACAAAAGAATAGGTAACCAATTTTTATGATCTATCAAATAAATTTGTCAATAGCTTATCCTACAGCATAGAGCATAAATTAATGATAGTTAATTTGTGTAATGATAAACAGTGGGGAGGAGAAAGCTTCTTGGCATTTTTATAAAGGTGGAGATCCATAACTAGTCATTTTTCACATGAATTTCCAAATAAATGTTTAACATATAATTTTTCATAAAACCTACATGCTGAGGTTGCCAATAATCTAAGATTTCATTATACAAACACATTTAAAGAGATCATTAACAAGGGGTGCATATTTGAAAGGCACTTATTAATAAGGGTATAATTAATGTATACTCTAAAGCTCAACCATCGATCAAGACCCAAGCACCAATTCAATCAAATTTAATAAAAAAACCTAAGGCCTTAAATAAAAATAAAAATATGGTTGGTAATGGGGTCATAGAATCAAGGCATGTGCAAATGGTGTATTCAATACCTACCTAAAATACCCTACCAAATCCACCACTCACCCTATAAATAGCTCCCCCATAAAGAATACTATTCTAAAATATATTTTTTATTAACCTAGGGGAGTACATTGAGGAAATATTTAAAAAAAAAAGTTGTATCTAATATGATTGTTTGGCCAATTATAAAACACTTTCTAGGGGATTAACCCAAGATAGAATGGTATCAAGCGAAAGAGTACTATGATTACCACCACATTGTCAGCCATGCAATCTATAGATGTGTAAAACTAAGTTATATTATCTAGTATTTGCCCAAAAATAGATAGATTGAATTGGATAAAAGAAATCCCAATGTGTTGGAATCATAATAATTAAGAGGGGGTGAATCAGTCATCAAAGACTTTCATTCAATTTCACTTAAGCAATCATGAATAATTTAATCAAACATATAGATCTAGAAAACATATGCAACTATCCACATAAGCATAAAACATAAAGACACATCAAATATGTGGGAAAAAATTAAGGGGAAGAAAACTCACTAATATATAAAAATTTAATACATTATTATAAGACAAAAACCAAATTTAGTGAATCACCAACTCCACATGGAGCACCAACCCCAACTAGACAAGCACCTACTTGACTAGGCTTTATCAAACACCCACTTGCAAGGAGGCACCAATCCTTTAGATGAATCAACACAAAATCAGACACATAATTTATTTGATCACCTTTAGAATAATATATTTCTCAAATAATATATGATGACCACATATTTAACTTTTCACACTCTTATCCCTCTCAAACTGCCTTCTAGGCCTCTTCACTCAACTAGGTCTCTTTAAGACTGATTAGGTCATATGAACTTGATTTTAATAAAAAAATCATATTAAATATTTTTTATAGTTTATATACACCCATATTATGGTCTAAAATACCTCTTTATATTATTCAATCTTATATTTCATTTTCTTTCTCTTTGCTTACCTCAAATAGGCCTAAACTTGCCTTGTTTATATATCATTCCTTGTTCATATACCACTTAGTCAGCCACACAACCTTAACCTATTAGGTAATCAATATAATAGGTATTATGACATATTTTTTACATTAATAAAATTATATTTGAGTCAATTTTGGTCTAACATGACTTAATTAGGCCTCATTTCACTTTTAGGTCTCATGGAGACCTAATTCCATTAGGTCTATCTCTTAACACCAAACCTTGATTCTTTTTAGCCCAGATGGATTCATCCAAAATTTTAAAACCATTTAACCACTTAATAAAGGAAATATTTTGACATCATCCATTATTTTTAAGATTTTCATCCTTCGTTTATACCTTGAAACCTTCTTTAGGACAAATTACCCTATTAGGCCCATGTGCCTAAAAAAACCTGTCTTGTAAGAATGAAAATCAAACATAGTTAAGATACTAAAATATGATAAAATAAGTATATACTTATTATAAATGACCTCAGGGTCATAAAAAAATGAATTAGACACTTCCACTTAGAAGATAAGGCTTTAATTACACTTTTGTAACTCACTTACTCAGAATTGCCAGATTATCTCAAAACAAAATCATGGTGACTTAGACCTCCAACATATATATAGAAATTTTAAATGACTTATGATGAATTTATATGATCTTATGAGATCATTGGAACATTATAATATATAAATATCATATGGTCAAATGGTAAATATTGGTCCTGTAGACCAATCTCACTATCTTATCTGAACCAGACATGTCAACTTGTGAGAAAAAATTTCACCATATTCACTAACCTAAAAAAATTATACCAAGAATTAAAATGTATTAAAATTACTAAAAAATTAACCATTTATTTTCATCATTATATCATGAAAACACATTCCAATTCATCATCTCACTATTGCCTAGGTTTTTCATTATTTACATCATTATGCCTATTATCAACTGGCTAACTTGGATACACAAGTCGCTATTAGTTATGACTAATTTTTGAATGGCCTACTGTGTGCTAGAAAATTTGAATGGCCTACTGCATGTGCTGGAAAAGTTGAACGTTAATGGGAGCGCTGGGCGCGCCCCCAGTGGGCACACTGGGCGTGTCCCCAGTGAGTGCACTAGGCGCGTCCCAAAAGTTTGATTCTGCAGGTATGCAGGCTGCTATTCCAGACTTGGAAATAGCTGTACTAGTGGTGGAAAAGCAGATAGGAGGGACAAACCCCAGAGGGAATGGAGGAGGGGTTGAGAAGAATATTGGATCAAAATTTATGGTTTATGCAAAAAATGGAAATTCTTTTTGTGGAAATGACCCTTTTTGTGGATCTCATGGATCCCAATTGGGGCAAGAGATTGAGAAAGAGAAAAACAAAGGAGACTTTAAAAAGGAAAAATCCTTAGAAGGGTTGAAGGTAGGGTATTCAGAACAAAGGACATGGTCATCTTTGTTTGGCAAGAAACCCACTGGAAAATCCCCTTTCCCACCGGTGACTGCAAAAACTTGCTGGGAGAAAGGTGAGTATGAAGTTTTTATTCTAGATCCTTTAATAGATTTTTTTGTGTCCTCCATGGATTTCACCTTAGTAGGTAAATTTTTAGGAGCAAAACCAGATCTAAAATCTCTTACAAAAATGGTTAAAATGAAATGGGTCATTCGAGGAGAGATAGTTATTGCACCTATGCTAAATGGTTTATATTCCTTTACCTTCAACTATAAAGAAGACATGAATATGTTTTTGTGTGGAGGACCATGGACGTTTGGAAAATGCTCTCTTACTATCAAAAAATGGGAGTTGAATATGGATTTCTCAGACTCTTTTTTCTTAACAACTCCCATCTGGGTTAGACTCCTTGGACTCCCTTTAGAGTTCTAGCATGAGGACATTTTCAAAGGAATAGCCAGTTCTTTTGGGGAACTTGTGGCTTTGGACAAGGCAATGGCAACTAGAACCAAACTTCAAGCTGTCAGGATGTATGTTAAAGTGACAGATTTGAATAAGCTCCCAGAAAAAGTGGATCTTATCTCCAAGTTTGGTAAAAAATCTCAAGGAATTTTTTATGAAGATTTACCCAACTCTTGCTATGCCTATAAAAAATAGGGGCATTGGGTTAAAAATTGTCCATCCAGAAGCAAAACTCATCTTAATGGTGTTTTGGATGGGAAAAAGCCCACGGTCCAACTAAAGAAAGTTTGGAAACCCAAAGAGGATTAGGGACAAGAACAAATGGATAATGAAGAAACTAAAGATTTAAATGCTGAGGAGGGTAAAGAGTTGTCTTTTAAAGATCCTAAAGGCCCACTTCCTAAGGTAGATACAAAGATCTCTCTTGAGAAAGAAAATTTTGAGACAGAAGGAAATGGATGGCAAGCAGAAACCATATTACCCACACAAAGCAAAGAAGATTTGACAAATTTATCAAATCAAATCGTCCTATACCAAAGGGTAGAGGATCAATGGAGAGAGGCAGAAGGCAAAGTAGTGATAGAGGAAGGAGAAATCTTGGCTGAAATTGGAAATAAATTAGAGGAGAGAGATCCTCTTCTTTCTTAGCCAATGGAGATTCAGGATGATAATGAATCACCTTTGGAAGAGCTTCCTGTGAATGGTAATGGATAAAATTTAAAACATCTTCCAAACCAAAGGAAAAGGGCTGAAAAGAAGATAAACACTAAGGGAATAGAAACCAGAAGCAACAAAAAAGATCAGTAAATGAAGGTGAAACACCTTGTTTCTATTCTGGTTAAACCTGGAAAAAGAGATGAGCAAATTTCAAAAGTGAAACCAGATGTTGGCTGTCTGGATAAGCCCGGAAGAAGACCCATAAGGAAAATCAGAGAGCTAGAAAGCAAGCAGAATATAGCTGATGGAAGGCAGGCAACAATTCTAGATTTTACCCCTAAAAAATAGTTATCAATAATTATTTGGAAATTAGGGGGTTGAATATATAATGAATATAAAGGTAATCTCTAAATTAACCTAAGATGTTGCTACTTTTAGTAGGTTTCAGGAATGTCTTTCCTGGTGCTTGTTCACACTTTATCTTTCTTATTTCTGTAATAGGGTTTCGGGGCCCCTTCAAAACTTGTTTTTACCTTAATCTAAAACTGGCTAACTTGGATGACCAGTTTACAAAACTTGAAGATTATAACCTATCCATAAAACTTCATGTACATGAAACATGGGTCTCTACCTTATTACTCCATCCATTTTCTTACTATGTCCAATGCAACTTTTGACTTCTATAATAACTTCTTTAGAAATAAGCCTATAAGTCAACATTTTCTCTCTCCTCTCTCTAACCAATATCACATGGAGGTACCTAGGAGAGTCCAATACAATAAAAAATATATTAACTAATAAAATAAAATCCATCTTGAGCACTTTTTTATCAACTTTTTCAACATCGGGTCCTTATTAGGGTTTTAAGAGGGTTTAAACTTGTTTCCTCTCATAACAATCATTCATAAACCATAGCAACTAAATCAAAAAATTAATGACTAGAATTTTGAGATATGAAACTTACCCATATAACATAAAATTATTAGGCTTTAATTAAACAAATTTATGAGCTGATGAGCACAATAAAATCCTTCTCAGGTTGAGAACTCTTCATTCTGAGCACTTGAGAGACCTCCAAATAAATTTTCATGACTTTTCCTTCAAAATATAACCTCAAACTTCATGAAATAACTTGAAAAAACATAAACAACCTATGAAAATTATTATATTATATCAAACACCTTTAAATCTAATCATCACCCTTCATTAGGCCACACATTCTCTCTCACTTTTTGCTCTTTACACCTTGACCTGTAAACCACATTAGGACTTAAAACTGACCTTCATGCCTCTTTCCATGCAATCAACACCTGATTTTCATGATAAAAATATCAATATCATACCATAAAACTTTTTTCATGCTTAAACACTACCATATATACTTCACATGCCTTGACAATAGATCATGATACCTCATAAGGCCAGGTAGGGTCTGAGAGAGGTCTAGATGTAGACCTAGACTGAAGGTCATATCCATGTAGGCTCATCTTAAAATTATCATGAGTTTTCCAATGCCTCACATACATGATTAAAAAACCTTCACAACCTCTCACATTCTTGAGTTCACTAACTTAACCATGTTACTTGTACATACCTTCTCACAAGGTCTAGACTAGGCTTCACAAGACATCTTGACTATGCTCAAACATATTGACCTCAATGATATAACTTAAAATGACATAAGAATACTCATACCACTACTCTCATATAGAAACACCCTTCCAAGCTTATTTACACAACTCATTACTAATTGACCTTTCTCTCAACAACAATCTTGTACACCTAAAACCACATGACCAAACTTTAAATGACTAGACATATTTATTCCATGCACATAAACACTTTTGAGACTTTGATGTGTGCATTCATGAAACTATAAGACATTAATTTCCTACAAATTATCTCTTGCCTTCAAGTTATCTCTTGCCTTCAAATTATCTTGTGCCTTCAAATTCATCTTGTCGCATGGCTTCCTATGCAAACTCTAGTTATATTCAATCATCTTCCATGACCTATACCTTTCATGCTCACACCATTTATGGAAATTATCATCAATGTAACACTCTTATGTTGCTTGACATATCACATATTACCATATGTATATAGTCACCTTTGACATCAACTTTGATAGTAAAATTTTCAATAATCTCACTTTGTCATATCATGCACATACCTCAATGACCACTCACCATGCATCTTCACTAGATGCACCTTGACACCAATGATATCAACGTTGACATCAATGAAAAAAACATGAAAAAAAACTCTACATTTGTTAGTGATGGAAAACACATTGATGGAAAACACATTACATAAATTAAATCACTTCAAAATGATACTTTTCCCATCTATTCATTCTTCCCCTTTTGACATGAATGATAAAGGGTCTTATATAAACTTCCATCTAATCCTTGGACCTAAATTTCAATAAAAAACATGGATAAATGTTGATAAAACTCATCTTAAACTCATACCATTTAGTGTATACAATTATTTGAATTATACCTAAAGAAGCCATGCTTTTTATCACTATCTTGACACTTCACAACATAGAGCTACAAATATCCCCTAAATCCATACTCTCCTCTTGAGTCACAATATGGAAACCATTCTTAGAAACACCTCTAAATAGTTTAATTTTACTATTCTAAACTTTCTCTCTTTCTAAGCTCTTTCCCCTTTTGATAATAGGATCATATAATCTATGAAGCATCATATAAAATTCTATTAGTCTTGGTGACATTACTTAGCCTATCTTAATGTTTTTTGTATACATTCTTTGACATAGACCATTTACTTATAGTCTCCCTTTTTCCCTCATATCTTGAGTTCATCATATGAGTCAGCAAGACTCATAAACCTTTTTCAACATCCTTCAAGAATATCTCATATATCAATCAGATACATAGGATTTCATCACATGTCCAACCCTATCAAAACATTCAAATTGTCTCTATGGTCATATTGGTCTTGTAGACCAATCCATATTCTATATGTCTCTAGACATAATCCTATGCTCAAACTTGCATTCTATACCATGAATCTTTATGAACTAATCTCCATAATCAATTCCAAAACTCCTTTCACATTGTCATATATATACAAGATATAAAGAAAACAACTTATATCTTACAACATAGAAAACTTGAAATATTCACAAGATGAATCCTTTGACTACAACCTCATGATTGTGTAGATATAAGAGTGTCTCCATGAGGCCTAATGGAGTCATCCCTTTCCATAGGAATCTCAAAAATCCATGAATTTAAGAGATTCCTAGATCTCTAATCCACTTTCCTCAGCTATTTTACAATTATGAGATTAATAGTCCCTCCTTAGAATCCACTTAGGCTTTATTGAAGCATTTAACTCATCAAAATTTCCATCCTTTTTCTCTTTGACTACCTTGTCAACACATGTAGATAACAAGTGTTTTAGGCATTCCATCACTTTTGATCCTTTCTCTATCTTATAAAATAATCCATATTGACCATTGGGCTCAATATGACTAGTCTTGACTTTATTTGGCTTCCATAACAATGTTCAAACCTTCTCATGCACTCTAGGAGCTTCATATTCCTTGTTAAGTCTTGAGGAACTCCTAACTAAGACAAAATTTTGCAATGTGTCCCATATTATGGCAATTTTATCAAACAATATTTTTTTGCATACCTCTTGATTGATCACTCCTTATCCCATGGTCCCATGATAATTCATTCCTTGAGACCATTCTACAATCACTTGCTCTATGACCAAAGTTATGATAATAAAAATAATAACTATTGAAAGAATTAAAATACCTCAGTGTATTGGGCTACCTAATTGGTCTCTTCATGTTAGTATTATTGACTTATTCATGTTCACTATGAGTCTCAAAAATTAGGAGTTTATACATAAGTCTTTGAGGTCTAACTCTTCTTGTTCTCCTTTGGTATTCTTTGAACCCAAGACCTGTATTGTCATGTAGAGACCTTTGAATACTCAAAATATCACTAATAACTTTAATACTCTTCTCAAATCTTTAATGTGTCTTTAGCTCAATTGATGGTTGATCTGGTTCTACCTTCAAGGACTCCATTTATATTTCAAAATTGATGCATTCTTCTTCCTTTATCTTAAGATTTGTAGTGACAATTTCAATCTAAGTTTCTTATTGTTTGATGATATCCCCATGTTCATTGGTGTTGATGCTTAGTCTCTCTTTAAAGAGATTGATTTTATCCTCATAACTCTTAACCAATGATCTTAGTTTCTAATTATTCATTCTTTATAACTTTAACTCCTTGAGAACACTCACCAATTATACCTTAAGATTCACTTTAGCCTCTTCTTCATCTAATTCTTCATCATCCATAAGGCCTTTCTCTTTTGATAAACCTGCATTGTTTATTTCTATATCCATGAATAAGGTTTCATTTTTGTCATGCTTAATACTACTATTATCATCACCATTAGATGTAATTGTGTCACTTATATTATATGAGCTATTATCTTATTTTGTATAGAAACTTCTCTTGTTCCTGAATGACCCTTTCTTGCCTTCATATTTCCTGAAAGCTTTCTTTATTTTTTTAGGCTTATATACCTTCTTATAATCACCATAATGTTTATCATATTATTCATCATGATAATTATTATTATTTTTAGGCCACATAGATGAAAATTGACCAATCTTACCATGGTTATATCATTTGAATGGTAATTTACCCTCATACTTACTTTAACCTCTCCCTAGTTTTCTAACAAACATGGCTTTTATATTATCATCATCAATGTTTGTGTTATCATCCTTGGCCTTCTTAAATTGTGAATTATTCTCAAATTTGAATGTAGCTTCATTATAAGAGGGTCTTCCATCACATTTTCTCATTTCATAGGAAGTCAAGATGCCATGAAGTTAATCCATCTATAGTGTGTTAAGATATCTGATATCCTCTACTATAGACACTTCTGAATAAAACTTAGAATTAAGGGATCTTAGTAACTTTTATACTAATTTTTATACTTATAAATTATCTCCTAAACATATGATGACATTTATCACTTCATCTAGTCTCACTAGATAAGATGTAATGTTTTCATCCTCCTTCATTCTCAGACTTTTAAACTAGCTATGTTGAGTCTACAACTTTGCCAACTTCACTTTGGTTTCTCCTTCATAAATGTTCTAATTTTTTTACAAAATACCTTTGGATGTATCACAATGCATTACCTTTACAAATTATTCCTTTAACATACCACACAGAATGACATTCATTACCTTAGAACTATTATCATTTACCTTAATGCCTATTGCATCAGTTAGTGGTGTAGAGGGTGGAGTGAAAACATTAATAAAAGATTTCCATATGTCATAAACCAAGGAAATTAGATAGGTATTCATTATAATTCTCCAAAATTCATAGTTATTCCCATTGAAGAGAGGATACTTATTAGTTGAGAAACCTCCTTGTACTTGTTGACTACACATGCTTATGATTTAAGGATCTCCTTCAAGTTGTTAGGCATGCTTCAAAGGACCAAGCTCTAGTACCAAATGTTATAATAAATATTATGAAGAGGGGGTGAATAAATCATTAAAAATTTTCATTCAATTTCACGTAATCAATCATAAATCATTTAATCAAACATGTAGATCTAGCAAGCATAAGAAACTATCCACTTAAGCATGAAACACAAAGACACATCACATATTTGGGAAGCCCTATAATGGAATAAAACCCACTTATCTCTATAAATTTAATATACTAATATAATAAAAAAACAAATTTTATTGAAGCACCAACTCCACATGGAGCACCAACCCCAACTAGCCAATCACCCTCTTGACTAGGCTTTAGCAAGCACTCACTTGTAAGTAGCCACCAACCTTGTAGATGGATCATCAATAACTTAGCCACATAATTAATTTTATTATCTTCATAAAATGATTTTTATCAACCAATATATGATTACCACCTCTTCATATTTTCACACTCTTGTCCCTCTCAAACTACCTTCTAGGCCTCTTCGCTCAACTAGGTCTCTTCAAGATTGATTAGGTCATATGAACTTGATTTTCATACATATAAATCTTGTTATATATTAATAATATTTTATATACACAAATTTTATGGTATAAAATTCCTCCTATTATTAAATCTTCTATTTTATTTGCTTTCTCTTTACTTACTTCAATAGACCTAAAACTATTTGGTATATATACCATTCTTTGTTCATTTACCACTTAATCAGCCACACACCCTTAACCTATTAGGTCAGCCATATAATAGGTATTGGTACACATTATGGACATGAATTAAATTATATTTTAGTCCCTTTTTGTCTAACATGACTCAATTAGGCCTCATTTCACATTTAGATCTCATGGAGACTTAAATGCATTAGGACTATCTCTTAACGCTAAAGCTTAATTCTTTTGGGCTCAGATGTATCTATACAACAATATAAAACCGTTAAAATAATTATTAAAATAAATATTCTGACCTCCTCCATGCTTTTTTACATTTTCATCCTTCGTTCATACCTTGAAACCTTTTTTTAGGACAAATTTCCCTATTAGGCTTGTGTGCCTCAAAAAAAATATTATATAAGAATGAAGCTCAAACATAGTTAATAAATCAGACATGTTAAATTAAGTATATAAATAGATTATAAATTATCTTAGGGTCATCATAAAATAAATTATACACTTCCACTCAGAAGATAATGCTTCAAGAACACCTCTACAACTCACTTAGAATTGTCAGATTACCTCAAAACACAATCATGGTGACTTCAACCTCCAACACCTTTATAGACATTTTAAATGACATGATGAATTTAAATGATCCTATGATATAATTATACCATAATAAAATATAAATATTATATGGTCAAATGGAAAATATTAGCCTTGCGTACTAATCTCATGACTTTATATCTCATGATCTTATCTAAACCCAATAGGTCAACTTGTGAGAAACTTTTTCAAAATATATAGTCCTCAAGTTTTCTAAACATGTCATCCAAGTTAGCCAGTTGCTAACAAGCCTAATTGTCTAAATAGTGAAAAATATAGGCAATAGTGAGAAGAAGAATTGGAATGTATTTTAATAACAGAATAATGAAACAAATAAAATGGAGATGTTTTTCAATAATTTTAATACAATTTCATGTTTTTTATAAGTTTTTGATGTCAGTGAATATTTTGAAAAAGTTTCTCACAAGTTGACCTATTGGGTTTAGATAAGATCATGAGATATAAAGTCATGAGATTAGTACGCAAGGCTAATATTTTCCATTTGACCATATTGGATGACCTGTTTAGAAAACTTGAGGACTATATATATATATATATATTCATGGAAATGAAAAATGAGTCTCTACCTTATACTTCCATCCATTTACTTACTATATCCAATGCAACTTTTGACTTTTATAACTTATTCAAAAATAATCTTATAACTCAACATTTTCTCTCTCATCTTTCTAACCAATACCATTTGGAGGTACCTAGGAGAGTAAAATAAAAGATAAAATATATTAATGTATCAATTAAACCCATCATAATAACTTTTAATCAATATATTCAACATCGGGTCCTTATTAGGGTTCTAAGAGGGTTTAAACCTATTTCCACTCTTAATGATTATTCATAAAGCATTGCCCCTCAATCCAAAAAATAATGCCTATAATTTTGAGATAGGAACCTTCCATCTACCATGAAATTCTTAGGTTCCCATGAATTTTTTTTATGAGTTGATGAGAACAATAAAATCCTTCTTGAGTTAAGAACTCTTCATTCTGAGCACTCAAGAGACCTCCAAACAACTTTTCATGCCTTTTCCTTAAAAATAGAACCTTAAAATTCACAAAAAAATTTGAAAAAACATACCTCACCTATAAAAATACTTAAATTATCTCAAACACATTGAAATATTATCATGACCCTTCATTAGGCCACTCTCTCTCTACTCTCTAGACCTTGACCTGTAAACCACATTAGGCCTTAAAACTGACTTTTGTGCCTCTTTACATGCACTCAACACCACACTAAAATTCTCAACATATCAATACCATGACATAAAACCTCTCTCATTCTTAAACACTACCATACATCCTTCACATGACTTGACAATAGGTCATGATACCTCATAAGGTCAGGCACGGTCTAAGAGAGGTTTAGATGTATACCTTGATTGAAGGTCCTACCCCTATAGGATCACCTTGAAAATATAATTAGTGTTCCAATTCCTCACATACATTATAAAATATCCTTCATAACCTCTCACATGTCTGAGTTCACTCAATTCACCATGTTACCTATGCATATTTTCTCACAAGGTCTAGATTAGGCTTCACAAGACATCTTGATTATACTCAAACATACTAACCTCAATGATATAATTCAAGATAACATAATAATAATGATAACAAAATAATATCACTACTCTTATATGGAAACACTCTTTCAATCTTCTTGACACAACTCATTTCCAACTGACCTTGCTCTCAACAACTCTCTTACAAACCTAAAACCACATGACCAAACTTTATATGACTAGATATCTTTCTTCCATACACATAAACAACTTTGACACATTCAATTGTTCCTTAATTCAAACATAAGACATTATATTCCTTAAAATTATCTCTTACCTTAAAATTATCTCTTGCCTTCAAATGCATCTTATCACATGGATTCTTATATAGATATTAGTTGTATTCAAACATCTTTCATGACCTAAACCTTCCATTCTCATACCACTTATGACAATTATTATGAATGAAAAACTATTATGTGCCTTGACATATCACATATTACCATATTTACTTAGTCACCTTTGGCATCAACATTGATAGTATAATGCTCAATAACCTCACCTTGTCATATAATGCACATACCTCAATGATTACTCACTATGCATATTCACTAGATGAACCTTGACACAAATGACATAAAACTTGAAATCATTGAAAATAACATGACAACATAATACCAACCAAGATATGGGTATCTATAAATATCCCTTCCCAAAGCAAAACAATCAACAACAAAGGAATAATCAAAATCAAGGGAAGGGTCATAATCAAAATCAAGTGCAAGGCTAGAATCAGAACTAAGCCAATCATAGTCAATATCATGATACCCAAGCAAACTAAAATGGTTATATCAATGTATTATATGATTATATCAATGTTGTATGGTGTGTTACAAGTAACTATGTCATTACCATTAAGGTCATTTCTTGTACACTATTTAATACTCATCAGAGTGTTGTCCCTTCTATTTTGGGACCACTACTTTTTTATATAATTAATACACCAAGTTTAAAAAACTTAATTGTGACTCAACCTTCATGAATTATTTTTCCTAGACCTTTGACTAATTATTCTAATTTAAATAACTCCCTCTTGACTCAAAATTATGCACTAAAAACTAGACATCCAAGAGTTACCATCTAAGGCCCTTTGCCTTCCCATAATACTAATCCCATTCAATACTCTATACCTCATAATGATAAATCATCTCACCCTTCTATTGATAAGTAGTATAATATTGGTTAAAATTTGAGCAAAATACTTGCATAGATTTCTATCATGGATCTCTTGATTACATTAGAAGTACATAGAATAATATTGAATGACCTTGTCCAATAGTCTAAGGTACCCAATGAAATTGATCCTACCTAATTTAAAATTATTTTGGTTAATTTACCCAAGGCAATGAATACATTTGATCAAAGTGATATGCAATCCCTTGGTCCTTTACATAATAATCCTTTATATATTAAATCCATCATTTCCCACCATGAAGTCAAGAAGATTCTTATAGATAATGTTTTAGGGTTGAATATATCTTCATTTAAATTGATCCATCATTTTGGATATACATCAAAAAATATTTATCTAGATACCATCATGATCAAAGCTTATGAGAATGCAGTGAGAGAATATTTGAGTACCATTTGTCTATCTATCATTATTGGGCATGTCACCTATAACACCCTTTGCCATGTCATTGATATAGAGATACCCTATAATTTATTTCTTGGTTTTAATTTGATCAATGAAGTATGATCAATCCCTTCCACATTATATCAATATATCCTATCTCTAAATTTATATGAAAGAATAATAAATAAATAGTTCCCAAGTATCCAAAATATAATTACATTAATCCTAGTGACCTTGTGTCCACTTTTTCTAATCAACCTCCTTTCATAATTTTGTCTCATTTTACCATTAAAAATATAGGCATTGTCACATATATCATCTATGATTCTTTACATGTTGGAATTGTGTCCACTTCTTCTAATCCACCTCTTTTCATAATTTTGTCTCATTTTACCATTGAAAACATATGCATTTACACATATATCATCTATGATGCTTTTCACGTTGGAAAACTTCTAAAGTCTCCTAAATCCTATAGAAGACCTAAACCTACCATAACCCCTAGTACACCCAACATGATATGGTAAAATAAAATTTATTCTCATAAAAATAATTATTTGTGTTTGTAAAAGATATGTCACCAAACCGATATTGACCTACTAGTTCTAAAGGAAATTGGTTATATGGTGAGGATTTTATTGTGTGCTTTCAAAGTGATAAATACCCCATTCCTAATATAATCATGGATAATTACGACATAAAGGAAAAGGTCTATGGTAAAAATCACAAGGCATTCTTGAACCCATCCCCATGATGAAACATATAATAAATTGAAGTCTTAGATTCACACCACCTAAGAGTGACCCCATAGATTTCAAGATTGATACTATTTTTTTAGCTAATGAAAAAACTCCTAGGAGTGACATAAAATCCCATTATAACACATTAGATGAGCTTATCAATAATATTTTATTCTATACTAATGCCATTATTACCATTATAGGTCATTCTCCCCT
Organism: Torreya grandis; assembly: GCA_037957365.1. Taxonomy (NCBI): domain Eukaryota; kingdom Viridiplantae; phylum Streptophyta; class Pinopsida; order Cupressales; family Taxaceae; genus Torreya; species Torreya grandis. The sequence continues at coordinate 1,008,873 of JARHVA010000331.1, forward strand.
TTCCCTATATTTTCCTAAACTAATTTATTGGGACCAACAAGATTTTATCATACCATTGGATGAATTTTAGAATGAAGAGTCTATTACCAAATTCATGGGTCTTAGATATGGATTTATGTTTGGTGATCATGAAAATGGATTTGAATTCACATTACACCTTTCTACCCACTTTGGAGATAAATTAAACTTCCTTGGTGAATAAAAAACTTAAACATTGAGATCATCTAGTGAAAACATGTTTGAGGCACCTTTGGATCAAGGAAGAAGTTAAGAAAAAGACAAGTCCATGGTTAAAAACCTATTTTAGACACCCTTATATGGGGATTCCAATTACATACTTAATAATATCAATGTCCTTCAAGTCCAAGTGTTATAGTTGGTTTCAACATCATTCCAGAGGAAAAAAGAGTATTTGAGCAATTGGTTAAGGATTTTATAAAATAGTTTATTAATTAGACACTATTGAACATGGATGATTTTGATTCTTATTATATAAATAATCCCTATAGATTACAAGAAATTAAATACGATAAATTTCCTTTATTACCAACTATTCTTGAATATGGTTGTACACTCTTTGTAGAAGATACCATAAAAGTGAACATTTTCACTTATGATGATCTAGAAATTATTTAATTAGGTGCATCTCTCACTACTAAGGAACAAAAATTCATTATTATTATCTTGAATAACTTCATTGACATATTTACATGATATTATGTATACATTCTAGTTTTAGACCCATATTTAGTGATACATTATCTTGTTGTGCATTCAAATGTTAAGCTGATCAAATAGAAGATGTGGAAAATGTATCTGCATATTACTATCCTAGTTAATAAAGAGATGGAAAAACTATTGGGATCAGGTTTCATTAGACCATTAGAATACTTAGAGTGGATATCAAACATTGTTATGGTAAGCAAGAAAACATAGGAATTTTTCTTGTATACTAATATAAGAGATGTCAACAAAGTGTTCCTTAAGGATGACTTCCCCTTGTTAAACATAGACATGATAGTCAACTCAACAATAGGATATGAGATGTTATCCCTCATGGATAACTTCTTGGGATATAATCAGATAAAGATTGCACCTTAAGACCAACATAAAATAATGTTTACCACTTCATGGGGGATGTTTTGTTATCAAGTCATGTCGTTTAGCCTAAAGAATGTTGGTGTAAATTATAAATTTGACATTACTATCATCTTCTATGAAATGATGCATGGTATTTTTTTAGTCTATGTGGTTGATATCCTATCCAAAACAAAAACATGTGTAGGACACCCTAAAGTTTTACAAATAATCTTTGAGAGATTCCATGAATATAAGGTATGCCTTAATCCTAAGAAGTGTGTCTTTGGTGTCACTTATATAAAATTTTTAGGGTTTATTGTATCATGTAGAGGAATAAAATTTTATCTTGATAAGGTTAAATATATTATGTAAATTCCTCTTCCCTCTAATATGAAGCAACTTTATATCCTATAGAGCAAGATCTAGTCCTTTCATTGGTTTATTTCACAACTGGTAGATAGATTTCATCCTTTTACTCACCTTTTAAATAAAGGTGTCACATTTTAGTGGGATATAAGTTGTCTACAAGATTCTATGTAATTGAAGACCTATTTGACCAATATATTAGTATTGACCCCACCTACACTAGGGAATCCATTGCTCCTTTACATATCATCAAATGAACATGTATTGGAGGTTGATTTAGCATGATAAATAGGGAAAAAAACATGCCATGTACTATTTAAGTAGGAAACTTGTAGCCCATGAACATAATTATTCACCAATAAAAAAGGGTTGTTTAGCAATAGTGTTCACTTCCCAAAAGCTATGTCACTACATGTTAAATAACAAAACCATTATCATAGCAAAGATTGAACCCCTAGAATATATATTATCCAAAGCAACCTTGGTAGGTTGCATGGCCAAGCGTGTAATGTTTCTATGTGAATTTGATGTTGAGTATTATCATCAGAAGTCCATTTATGGTCAATTATTTATTGATCATCTATGTGAATATCCTTTGTTAGATACCAAGACCCTCATCTTTGATTTCTTAGAGGAGTCAATATTGACCCTAGAATAAATGTCTAGTGAATCCAAATAGTGTAAATTATACTTTGATGGCTCATTCACATCTCATGACTCTAGATCTAGAATTTTATTCATCAAAATATATGGGGATGAAATTACCAAGGCATTCCACATTAAATTTCACTACACTAGTAATAAGCTTGAGTATAAAGAACTCATTATAGGACTCTATCTCACCGTACAATGAAACATTCAAATGTTGATGGTATATGGGGATTCTTAATTGATCATCAATCAGGTGTATACCAATACCAAACTAAAGATGGGAATATTTTATCTTAAAAAATTATTTTCAACAACCTCAAATATCATTTGAAAGTATTCAATTTGAGTAGATACCAAGGGTCAATAATTTATTAGTAGATGTGATGGAAATTGTTGGGTCTATGATAGTAGTAGCTAATAGTATTAAAGAATATCAATTTCTCATTGAGAACCTTATTCAACCAACTCATGTATATCTACATTCTAAGATGGTGTGTGATATTATTGGTCTATATCCCCTTGGTACCAAGACCTATACTCCTATCTCCAACACCAAATTATTCCTACTAACCTATAATGAAACCAACACAATGCCTTCATTCATAATGTTATTACACCCTACTTGGTAACACACTCTATTGTATACACTATGATGGAAATTTGCTTCATATTTTAACTTCATGAGAATAAAAATTATCACTTAAGGATGTACATGATGGAATTTATGAGGCCCACACTAGCAATATGGTCCTCTATAAGAAACTCCTTCGAATAAGTTATTATTAACCAATAATGGCGATGGATGATTTTCAATATGTCAATAAATGCATTGATTATCAAAGTCATAGTGATTTTATCCATGATCCTTCCTAAACAATCTAACCAATCACTATAATATGGTTATTTTACGCATGGGTAATTGATTTGGTAGTGAATATAAACCTTACTTCCTCATTTATCCACAAGCATATCCTTACTGCTATAGAATATTTTACTAAGTGGGGACATTTCCCTCAATTACATAATTGACATGTATATTTTCAAGTTCATTTATTACCACCTCATATACCACTATGGAGTTACCTCCACTATTATATCTAATAATGGTGTATCATTTAAAATAAAAACATCAAATCCCTCTATGCCCAATTGTATATTAAGCATAAAATGTATACACCCTTTTTTATTAAAGGTAATGACCAAGTTGAGTAATATAATAAAATAATTATTAATATTTTTAAGATTATTTTCAATGATTCTAGTCATGATTATCACTTACAATTATTCCTATCCTTGTGGGATTATCATACTAGTACCTTCATGCCTACAAGAGCCACACTACACTCTTTAATTTTTGGTTTTTAGGACATTATCCGTATAAAGATTTAATTTACTTCTCTATAAATTTCCTTATAGAATATCATTGATGGTGAAGACTATAGAGTCTCTAGATTGCAAGAGCTAGAGATCTTAGATGAAAAATGGTTAGTTACCTTAGACTATTTGAGAGATTATCAAAATTAGCTATGCCACATTTATAAGAAATATATTATTCATAGAGAGTTTGAAGTTGGTGATTTAGTGCTAAAGGAAAATAAAAATAACACCAATGTTGAGCTTAAAAAATGCAAATTTGAGGCCAATTAGTTAGGTCCATAGGTTATTACTACAAATTATGGTTTTGAGGCATAGAGGCTACCTATAATAGATAGGGAAGAGATTGAAGAGCCTATAAATATTTTGAATCTCAAATGATTATATGCTAAACATAATTGAGCCATTATATATGAGATCCCTTACTCGAGGCATCCATTTCACATTTTCCTATTTCCTTTGTTTGTATGTTCCACTAAACCATCATATTCCCTATTTTTCCTCTACAAATCATTTTATCTCTACTAGTTGTCACTTTTATTGTCCCAATTATTTAGAGAACTACATTTGGCCTGAGGTCCACATGGACTATATAGGTAGTGTCCATTTGTATGGGGCATCTAAGGGGGCATCAAGATCACCCCTTATCTTTTTATTCCCCCTATTTCTATGGCCTATCTATTGTCCCATTAGATTAGGGGAAAATTATCCAAGTGTAATATCTTATTAATAACACACACATGATTGTTGATTACTTAGTTGAGTTTTTATCTTATTTCTTGCCTATTTATTTAAAATGTTGCTTGTTTTATTATTTATCTATGTTTAATATAAATTATTTTACACTTAAGTCTTGATCTCTCATATAGTGGCCTTAAGTTGTTTACACTTGTATTTAATCTATTTTTTGGTCTATCTTTTGTTCAAATGCATTATGTTTCACAATTAGGTATTTCCATTATATATCATGATCTTGTGTTATAAACATGTTCATCTAAACTAGTCCCTACGCAATTGACATATAATGCTACTATAGTTTATTTATACTTATGATGCATATTACCTTTTAAAAAATTAAAAAATAAGTGATCAAGTTTTATATACCAATGTTGGAAAAAAATCATATCTACAAGCATGATTTATCTATCTAATACATGATAAAGATTTCATTTCATTTTTCATAAGTAAATCACAAGACAAAATTTGAAATAAACATGGCTACCTATATGATAATTAAGAATGTGCAACTCTTAAATAAGCATATATCATCTAGTCATACTAAAAGTTACATCCATGAGATGAACATAAATGTAATATCAACTAGTAAGAAAGATAACATAATCATGGCAAACAAATAAACATCAACATCCATATTCTGCTCAACAATATACATTTAACATCTTAGTGTAACAATAGTTGCATCATGTATAAAAATAATATAATATTTTATGTACAATATAAATGAAAAGAAATTATTATCATATATATCTCAAAACCAAGGCTTTATATGTTACAAGAGTATATACATCTCATACATATCAAAAATGTATAAATAAAACAAAAATATTAGTTCTAACTTTGTACATCTCTTAGAGGACTCTACTTAAAACTCTACCCTATGCCTAGTACTGGTGGATGTGATGATAGAAGCCTCATGACTCTATATTGAGGTGTGGTTTGGGCCATTTATCTCTCTAAAGTTATCATATGACATGATATAGAGGTCTAACTAGTCCTCTATCTATGTGTCTAAACTTTGAATGAAGGAGTGTTGCCTTCTGCTATCATAACTAACTCATATGGGATCTGATAATAAGTAGCTTCATCCTTAAGGGTGTCATCCTTGGCATGGATCACATTAACTAGTGATTTTATAAAACCTTGAGCAGGCACAATATATCATGCCTCATATTTATTGCCATAGAGCCTCTGAACATCAAATTAGGTTCTATCTTACTTTGTGTATGCCCTATCATAGTCATTGATGGTTATCTCAAGCTCTAAATCTTTCATCATGAGTTTTACATGAAGTATCATCATCTAGGCAATCTACCTTCTCAATGTTAAAATATTTGTGTCATGATTTTTAATATCACCTTGTAGCCTTGTGGTCTCCACCTGAGTTATAGTCAACTCAGTTTGTAGCCCTAAAAAATTATACTCAAGACCTATAATCTATACGAATATAATAATAATCTCTCACTATAATCTATCTATGATGGTATGATCCTCTCTGACACGGTGGTCCTTAAGGTGCCTACTTTTTTCGTACCCTACCTAGAGCCACCAAATAATACCTCTATCATCTTTATGTCTAGAAAAGGACCTTGTCCTCCATATCCATCCCCATCCTGAATATTCTCACTCTCTAAGATTGAATATATCACTAAGGGTGCAAAATATGTGCTTGAAACTTGTAAAACCTAATGTGTAACATGTTTTATGGGGATCATATCTACCTATTATGCAATTTGATACCTAAGAACCTATATAACCTATTATGGGGGAAATTATGGTAAAACCTTATGAATCAAGACCTGTCCCTATACCTATTTATGTGCATGTCCCTATATCTACCAATATGAAAGCCTTTATACTAGGCCTTGCCTCTATCTAAACCTCATGTGATGTTATCATGTCTATTGAGGTTAGGGTCAAGTAAACCATGTTGTCCTAAAACCTATACACCATATTACATATGCATATGTAAAATTGGCATCTACCATACCTCCTATGTATGCCCAAACTATTGGTTGAACTACTAGGTAGCTTCAATAACCTCTACTCTCAAAATAGGTAACCCCCATTGTCTCGTATCCAAAGTAACATGGTCAAAAAAGTGTGGTCCTTTAGGTACATCCTACTAGAATCCAAACTTCCTTCATACCTGATCAAGCCTATACTGCTCCACTATAAAGTCATGTCACCCTATGATATAACAAGGTGTAATCATATATCGAGTGATAAATCTATCCTCAAACCAACCCATCTACATAACCATCTAGGGATGTCATATAAAATACACATCCACCATCTCATCTAGGTTATACCAATAGTAATATAAATCACTTATTTGGACTTGAAATCTAGTCCTTATCTACTATCAACCAAATTCTAGTGGGTATTGAGTTCTTTATTGTATCCTCTAACCAATTGGATACTTAATTGCTATGTAATCTTAGGCTCAAACCTATAATAATGTGTTATGCCCAATGCTCTAGCCACTTTAGTAGGTTATCATATGTAGATCATAATAAAATTGATCCAATACAATAGGGCCCCATGAAAAACATGTTGTTAAGTCCCACATATATCATACCACTCTTATCAAACCAATCTATAATAAGCACATATTCTTGTCAAGCAATAAAGCCATTAATAATAGCCATTAGAAGTACTAACTCACTAGGTGTAGTCATATAAAATGTCAAAATTAGTAGTTTGAGTGTGGTTTGTGACACCCAACCCATAGGTTCCTTGTTCATGCTCTCATGACTCTTCTATAAACCTTTTTTCTTATTCCCAATCATTTATAGACTTTTAAAACTGGATTCTAGCTTAGCTAGGCTATGTTTTTCATGTTGATTCCATCACCTAGGTCCTGCACCTATAGGATAGAATCACCCGACTTGGAACATAGCATTAGATCCTAGGGTGTCCTACTTTGACACTCTTATATAATTAAATTTTTATCTCTAATGATTATTTCATTTTGATTCCTATCCTTTATCTTGTCAACCTAGCATGAATACATTCGAATCATGACGAATAAATCTCTATAAAAACCCATTCAAATTTCATTTAGGAGGAAGATGGTAAATATTACAAAGCAAGAAAGAATACAAGTAAAACCACTAAGGAAAATTTCCATATTCTCTACATATAACCATCTAATATAGCTACAAGCCTATCCAAATCCTCACACCAATCCCTAACCACCTCAAACAAACCTAGTTTAGCATTGTTGCATCTACATTCACTATTGTAAAAAGCACATTAAGTGTGAGCAATACATATGGATTGATCCCTCTTTGGAGTATTGGTATGTAGGTAGCATGCCCACACAAGGGATGTGGATATATGTTTAGTGCATCTTACACACACTAACCCCCCCTTCTTTCTCAATTTTTATCAAAGCATAATGAAGTATAGGGTTTGAAGATTAAATCAGCTCTATAAGAAGTTTTGTAGACTTTCAACAATTGAAATTTCATAAGCAGGCTCACACAGGGACAAAAAACAAAACCTAGAAAACTTAGGTCTCTACAAGTAGTTTGAATAAAAGAAGTAGAAGAAGAAAATAACACTAAACCCTAAATGATAGCAAGGGTGATCCAGAGATACATTTGAGAGATTATCACATATCATGCTTGGACTATGTGGCAAATGACTGGCTACTAACCAAGTTATTTCCATGGAGTCTAAAGGATTATGCTTTATAATTGTTCTATAGTCTACTGAATCAATCAGTCAAAGCATTCAATCCTTTAGCTGACATGTTCCTAGCTCATTTTAGTATTAACATTGGTGATAAGTTTTCCTATGCCCAAGTTACACAACAAAAATAAAGGTTAAATGAGCATCTCATAGATTATGTTCTTCAATATAAGACTATCTTGGCTAAGATGACTAGCCCCATGGTCGATCAAGGGTTATAAGATATCTTTAAATAGAATCTTCTACTAGTTTGTATGAATCAATAATGTTCAAAAGGTTCTCTTCTTTCATTAAGTTATGTCATACACTAAAATAAAGGGAAGTCAAATTAATTTCAATGGGCAAATTCAAGTACACAAGTCTATCAAAAACAATAATCAAGAGTAACAATAAATCCCCATATAAAGTCAATGTTAATCATAAAAAAATTTAGAATCAACCTATATTCAATGTGGCTTTAGAGTCCCCTTAATGAGTGGTTTTATTATCACCTCCTAGGTGAACCTTTACCAATCTACTAGTTTCTCTAGCTAGAGTTTTACAAGAACTTTTAGAATTTAATATCATATCTCTTCTTCCTATTTGGGAAGTTGATCCAACAAGCCTCTTCTATGCGGATATGATAAAAATACATTTTGTTAATTTCATAGGGCACTAGGCCACATAATAAATAGATACAATAGTTTGAAACATAAGATATAAGACATGATAGATGGAAATCTTATTGATTTTGGTACTCTAGTTGAGCCTCTGTAGGCAAAGCAAACATAAGACAAGGCTCTAAAAAATTTCTTAGATCCTTTTCCATAGTATTTCAAACAAGAGACAGGGGACACATCAGGTGTTCACCATGCATATCCACCAACAACTCATACAAGGCACCTTTAGTTGACTTATATCATTTTAGTAACATGATTGGTGTGTACAATTATAGAGTTCTAGCTAGACCTTTGATCTCCTTCTCAAAGCAAGAGATAGTTGAGGATGATTTGGATTATCATGCACTCTTAATTAGAGCTTACATTCATGGTGTTCACATAAACGATGGATCTAGTGTGAACATGTGTACTATGACATTATTACAACATTTGGGATATTCAGAGTAGGATATTACCCCAACAAACATAGTTATCAATGGATTCAGTGGGCACATATAGATTTAATTGAGTGAGATTGTACTTCCTCTATAGGTTGTCCTAATACATGTGGCCACACCATTTACTATTTTTCCCAATGTAGGAGTTTTTGATATGTTGTTTGGATGACCATGGATTCAAAAACTTTGAGCAGTAACTTCTAAGGTTCATAGATGTGTAAAATTCATTCATGATAATCAAGTTGTTATAGTTGGTAGAGTTCAATATGAGTTACCACTCCCCACTTCAGATCCATCTACTTTACAGTCACTAGTTTCAGCTCCTCCATAAATTATAGTTCTTTCTCTAGTTTAGATTTAGATATAGTTGAGGCCTTCCTCACTAGCACAAAGAGTTTATACACTTCCATAGAGGCCTCTTTTAGATCAACCATAATTTTAGCATTCTATATATTTTCTAGCCATGATGTTCACACCTAGGGAAGTATAATTGAGATCTCATGCCTCTACACATAGAGCACATGTTTAGAGAGCTTCTCCTACCACCAAATGGGTCCCCAAGAACCCCATAGTTACATCCACTTCTTAGAGTTATAGGGGGACCCCACAGTTGATTTCTAGTTTAGAGATTTTAGAGAATTTATAACATACATAGATTTCAAAGTTACAGTCTCATCAATTCCATCATGCTTCATGATCATGCACGATCCCTCTCCTCAATACAAGATACCATGATATGGAGTCTCCTATGAGACTCATTAGTTAGTATCATCTCTCCTCAGCCTTGTACACAAATTATTTTCAAATTATTGTATATATTCTCCTTATGATTGATTGTACATATCTTATATCAAAAATAACAAAAACATTCAAATATATCAAAAATCCAAAAACACTCAAATAAATGAAAAACACCAAAAATATTTCAATTGTATGCATTATCTATGCTTTACATTTATAATACCATGCTAGAATTGAATTTGTTGTTCTATGCTATTGTTTATCAATTTATCTACATTACCATGATTCACTTGATCTTCTTTGAGTGTGTGTAGTGACATCTATATCCATGATTGCTTCATTCTACCCATTAAGGAGGCATCTTACTTCTACACTAGAGACATACACACACACACACACACACACACACACACACACACACACACACACACACACACACACACACACACACACACACACACACACACATGTATGTATATATACCCCCTAAGGGTATCTTCTACATGACTACACCATCTAGGTTATGTCATTCCTACACCACATACTCTAGTTATCATGTTGATGTACACTACTTAATATTACATAGATTACTCTATCAACACTCACTAGTATATATCACTTGTGTGTTTCTTAGCATATACCTAGTATTATACTCCATGTATTTCATACTTTCACTTCTTACTTTGATTAGTTAGATGTGATTGTATTTCTAGCATAATACATGAATTCTTTTCTTTTTTTCATAGATAGATGTGATTGTATTTCTTAGTTCCTATTTTATCTCCTATGTGTGCCTTAGGACATTTTCCAGTGTCCTTTGATTCTACTTTTGTGTATGCCTTAGGACATTTACCAATTTCCTTTGATTATACTCTTGTGTGTACCTTAATACATTTGCCAATGTCTTTTTCCTCTACTCTTGTGTGTGTGCCTTATGACATTTGCCAATGTCTATTGACTGTACTCTTCCATGTGATTGTGGCTCTCATGCTAACCTTACTTGTCTTTAATTATATGTGTATGTAGAATTTGATCATTCTTTGTCTACTTGATTTCTAGTTTGAGTGACATGTGTTCATGTCCCTTGTTTTCTTGGCCCCTTGGCCACTCTCATATGCTTCTTGTTTCTTTCCTTATGTTCTTTTTGCTTGTTTAATTTTCATTGTTGTAATTCCATGATCCACATCATGAATTTTCTTGCTATATTGGATTCCATGATGGACATCATGCTCCATCCATCCTTGACAACTAACAACTAACATTTCTAGTTATAATTTAGCACATTACACATGTTATTATATTGTTATATCTATATAGGCATACCCATGTTGCTCTAATATTGTCCATAACAAACTATATTATATCTTGAGATATCTTGTCAATTATCATTACTAGATCATGTATTTTCATAGCATAACACACTTTTAGGGCTCTTTATTTTAAGGATATTCATTATAGGGTATTCATTCCTACCCTCATAATATGGGGCAACAAATAGGGGTTTTTGTCATAGAGATTAGAGCTTATAAACAGTCAAAAATCAATTTTCAAAACACCCATAATAGTATTCAAACTTAAAACAAGGTAGAACAAACCAGATAAATAGTGAAAATTATAGAACTATATTTAGAATCAACTCAAGCCAAGAGTGCTAAATTTAGACTACAGCATCAAAAAATAAGGTGTCATATTTTAGTGTTCCTATCCAAATAATAAAAAACTATATTTTCCAAAATAGATAGAAAGGTAAGAACAATTATAATTTTATCAGCAAAAATTTAGTTTAGAATTAGTAGTTTTAGTAAAGTTTTTCTCAAAGAATCTAGATATATGAGGTATCATGTGTGGCATGATGGATACCACTTCCATTTTTAGATATGATAGTTGGTATAATTTCTAAATAAGAATCCATATTACAGACACCAGTGATTAGGGGCAATGTGCATGGCACATTTGAATTATTTTCTTTTTGAGTCATTACATCAGCCAAGTATTCTCAATAGTGGCATGCCTTATTCCATCTACAAGTGGTTGGCATTATTCTTGAGTGGCTTCCACATAATCATATTGCCCAATTTCTTAGTGGCTTTCATACAAGCCTAATATTCACCTTTTTTGAGTGGTCAAGAGTGGCCTAGTTTCTAGCACACATTAAATTATCCATGCCACATTTTTAGATTAGAAACATTCATGGGATTTAGGAGCCATATCATATGACACACATTTACTAGTATCAATTCATAGCTTCACTTCATCAGACAACAAGGGAGCCAAAGGACTAGCTAGCCTTTGTATTCTTGATCCACCTACTCAGAAGAATTAGACACATGGTCCAAACATTTATTAACACATGCATGATCACATAACTTCACTTAATGGGTGATGATGGAGCCAAAGGGCTAACCTTTGCATTCTTGAGCCACTCTTAGGGAATTTAACACTCAACCCTATTCATGATATTACTCTTGGTGTAACATCATTTAGCACATACCCAACATCACTCAACATCACAATAAGTTTTGTATTGATTCACGTACCTAGTGACGTGTATTCATTCCTTTCTCTTCCTCTCTCTTTTACCTATATTTTTTTTTCATTTTCACTTTGGACATAATGTGTCTATTAAGAACTGATTTAATCTTGATTTTATTATATATATTTACACTTTATGATGTGCTCTCTCTATGCACACCCAACATCACACATCCTCATGAGCTTCACACTTTTAGGTAAGTTTAGGTACATTTTCTACTTTTCCTTTATCCTAGTATTTTAGTTTGATACATCACTAGAATAAAGGGGGGTAAATTTAGTTTAAAATTGGTAGCTTGAGTGTGGCTTATGACACCCAACCCATAGGTCCCTCTTGCATGATCCCATGACCCTTCTAGATACCTTTTTGCTTATTCCCAATCATCTATAGACTTTCAAAACCTGATTCTAGCTTAGCCAAGCTACATTTCCCATGCTAATTCTATCCCCCCAACTCTTTCACCTATAGGATAGGAGAACTCAACTTGGACTGTAGCATTGGACCTTAGGGTGTCTTATTTTAGTGCTCTTATCTAATTAAATTTTAAGATCCAATGGTTATTTCCTTCTGGTTTCTATCCCTTATCTTGTCAGACTAGTGTGAATACATTCGATCCATGACCAATATATCTCTAAAAAATCCCATTCAAAATTCATTTATGAGGTGGTTAGAAAATATTACAGAGAAAGTAATAAAACAAGCAAAACCACTAAGGTAAATTTCCCTATTCTTTACATACAACCATCTAATATAGCTACAAGCATATCCAAATCATCACACCAATCCTTAGACACCTCAAACACACCCAATTTAGCATTTTTGCATCTACATTCACTATTTTTCAAAGCACATTAAGTAGGACAACTACATATGGCTTTATATCTCTCTAGAGTATACGTATGTAGGCAGTGTGCCCACTTAAGGGGTATGGATACATATTCAATGCATCTTACACACACTAGACCCCCCTTCTTTCTCAAGTTTTATCAAAGTATAATGAATTCTAGGGTTTTAATATTAAATCATCTCAAGGAGTTGTGTAGACTTTCAACAGTCAAAATTTTGTAGGTAGGTTCACATAGGGACAATGAACAAAAATTAAAAAACTCAAGTCTTTATGAGTAGTTTGGACAATAGAGGCATAAGAGGACAATAGCACTAGACCTTAAGGTGTCCTATTTTGGTGTTCCTATCCTTTCAAAAATTAAATCTAGATCTAGGTTCATGACACTATCATAGTCCTACACAATCAAATTTAGCCTCTATTTCAGTTGTCTCAATCTAGTTTTAAGATAAGTTGCATTTCTCCTCTTTCATTACTATTTTTAGAAAGCTACGAAAGTTAAATAAATTATACAAATAAGTAATAAAATTAATGCACTATTATTTATTTATTTATTGTTCCAAAATCTTATATAAATTAGGAATAAAAATCCAATATTCCCAAGATAGTTAAATCACTAAGAATGTACACTTCTGTTGGTGGTGGATGATCCAATACTTATCCCTTTCATGTTACTGCTACTACTTCTCCATCACCACCTCTCTAAGGATGACATATGGGGGAAATTATATATCCTCTAGGGAATAAATATCAATGGTCTCACCCTCAATCACATTATTTATGATGTTTATCAAGTCATTTAGAACAATTATCTTGGTGTGTTGTATCCACTAAATCATTGGTCCTTAAATCAGAAGCCATATAATCCTCCATAGATCCTCTAAGGTCACCATAACCTTACTTATCAATAAATATAAGGTTAATGTCTCGGAGTGCCAATGATCAACCAACATTAAAAATTAAGCCCTGTTAGCTCAAATAACTGACATCTATGCCACATGAAGTAGCCCCACTATCTCTAAGAATTCCACTACTTCCTCAGTCATAATACTAGGATGGTGTAACACTTATGACCACTGCTCATACACTATAATGAACTCTACTTACTCTTATATATCATAAGGAATTTTAAAATCACTTCATTAATCTATCTATTTTCTACTAAGTCATGTTACCACTTTATTCTAATTCTAGACTTAATATTTTAATCTTCTAGCCTACTTAGCTTTTTCTTCTACTTACCTTAGTCCACCTTTGGATGATATCTAAATTTTATCAACCATCTCACCATTTGGTAGGACATCCCTCCCATTTGGCAGGGTGTTCTTACCATTTTATCTTTGTTTTGTATTATCATCATTCTATTAGCAAGTTTATCATTTAGCAGGTTGTTCCCACTGATTGGTAGGAAGATCCCATTATTATTAGTAATTTCTCTAGTTATGTTTTTTCCATTCAAAAAATGTATTTTCACTGATTTATCGATGTTATCACCATTGAGTTCATTTTTCATCCAAAACTATGTTCTCATTATTTTGGTATTTTTAAATTATTTTAGTGATATCACCAAATTAGCCATGACCTCTCTATTTGGTCAGTGATATCATTGTTTGTGAAAATGATCTCATCATTTTCATCTTTTTGAAAATGACAAGTTTGTCATTTCATGATTTTCCCAAGTGTAATAAATACACTTAATGACATAATTGACAAATGAAAATAACACTTATTGATTCCCTATTCCCTGTCGATCATCAATACTCTCTCACATACTTGACAAGATGCCTATAGTGTGGTATGTGGGACATTTTATTCACTCCTCTTACACACCGAAATTGAGCTCCATATTTCAATAGAAGGATGGTGAAAATGAATAGTTTTCACCCTCAGGGGGTAATTTTATAGATTAAATTTCATATTCTTCACCATTCACCCCTATTTTGCTTCATTCTTCTTCCCAAGCAGATTACTTTTATCTCCTTTGTCTATTTTTCATCTCATTTTCTTCTAATTAATCTATTTTCAACCTCTTCTACTAAAACACGTGCCATTTTATTTTTTTTGAGGGCTCATCCATCAAAATTATTTTTTCCGCCTACCCTCGATGGGGCATCATTAGACTCCCAAATGTTATTTAGGGTAATTTTTGTAAGTTAATTTTTTCACAAATTAAATAAATTCAACAAAAGTGGGAATAAAAATCATTTCCTTTAATTTTAATCATTTTAAGTGACATTTTTACTCTTTGAAAATCTATTTATTCATATAAATGTCTCACCATGACCTTTTCAAATAATGAAAAAATGTAGGCATCCAATTTTTACCACTTCTATTTAAAAATTATACGTTAGAATGACTTCCCATTATAACATACAAATTAGACACAATACCATTCAAATTCATTAATTTGTTTGCACATGCCTTGTGCAATTTATAAAACATATTGATGCATCCCTAGTTAGGGCAATACATTGTAACTAATTATTAGTGTTATTTATATCAATGAGAGTTAAATTATCACTTTGCAAGGTATGTTATGGGGTAATTAACTGAAGTGAATATTCAAATTTTGATATTGCATAAAGTACCCAAAAATTGATTAGGATTAATTAGATAAGAAAATAAAATAAATTAGCTAAATGAAAAATCCACGGAAATTGGATAATAATTAATTATGTCATATTAAAAATTCAAACAAATATATAAATCATGACATCATCATAAAGTTGTCAAACTCTAGGCATTAATGGAAATAAATATTAGGATTAAGGTAAGTCATGCATCATTAATGAAATCTATCTCCAAAATAATAAATTCATTTTCCTAAAAATTTAAATTAAATTATAGCCACTCATCTTGATGTTGATACAAAGGACATAGTCAATCTGGAAAACCTATAAATACAAGAGCCACCATAAACCGAAATTAAGCTTTATTGTGCAAAGAAAATCTGCATAAATCCTCCCAAATCTTCACCTATTTCCTTCCAATTAATCCACAAACCATTTTAATACTGCTTGGGGAGATGTTAATGGATTTTACACCAAGACATTGCTAAATACTTTGATTTCTACATCTAATAATGATCATGTATGTGAGTTGGCTTTCAAGGAGAGTCCATAAGGAAGCTATAAATCTACTTGTTTATGTTCTTTATTTGTTGTTTGTTCTTTGCTTCATAAAGCTTGCCCAAACCAAGGATCCATGATTAAGGAGTTATGTTTCATGCTTTTGTTTATATTTTGAATACTAAAAAAGAAACTAACCCTTCTTATATCAATGGTTTACACTCTCATCTCTCTTTTGGGTAAGATTTTTTTTCCTATGGGTTTTCTCCTTTTATCTATTTATGAGAAAGCATTTTTTACATGGGTATCTTATCAAGTCTAATTGTTCAAACCCATTTTCATAGGTTTATAAGCCTCATTTATTTTTTTATTAGAATTACATAAGTATAATTTAAGGGAGGGTGTCGATGCAATATTTATATATTTTCACCTTTTATTTAAGTTTTATTTATCTTTGATGACTTATTTTACCATGCATGCCTCTTAGTCTTATATTAAAAAATTTGATACTCATAGTTTGACCATTTCATCTCTTATATGCTTATTCATGTGGAGGTTTTTTCACACATGTCTATTACATAGTCAAAATCCAAGTTTGACTATAACTCTTGATTTTGCTATATATAGACCACTTCTATTTATAAACTATAATATAGTTGTTAATCAATTTATTTGTTTGGTTTATTTGTAATAACTTGTCTTATTACTGCTTACTACTTGCATCATCTTCTAACTTCTATGGATTGAATCATAATTATGGATATATAATCCTAAGCGTTGTCTACTCATTTATCCCTTTTAACATATATATAAAAGTAAAGTTATAAATTAGTCATGTGTATTTATTATATATCTTTTGCACTCTAATTTACTCATCATTTTGTCTTAATTATATTAACACTTCTTAATCTCCCAATTTTGACCAAACATATTGGTTAACCCATTTATTATTAAATATTTTAAATCCCTAACAATTCATGTTGATAGGGTTTATTTTATTCTTTCTCATGTTTCCAATTTTTGTGTTAGGTTTTTTTCAAATTTAGTAAATTCTTTGGTCATAGCAATCTTTAAATTTATATCAAATCTCTTTAAATATAAGAAATTCATTTCTATCTATCATAGAATAAGTGCTAGATTGAGTTCTCTTGAATTTGAATAATCTCATATTTTAGTTAATAATAGCACAATAGTATAATCAATTAATAGATTTGATGATATTGATAAAGTATAATTAATATTATATCTTTTAAATAATCTAGATATGTAAGATGAGTTTATAGATATTTATAGGGAGGAAATAAAGAAAACATCTAAATCTCAATCATCTGAGACATATAAGTATTATGGGTTATTTACCTTTCTTTACTATGGGGTTAGCCCAAGGGTTTCATCAAATCACTATGTTAATCCTTACTCAATTAATTTTTATACTACATTTGGTGAACATGCATCATATTCCTAATTTACAATCTTTTATGTAGAACATCGTAGCTCTCCAGACTAAGGTGTTACATTTGAAACAAGGTGATTTAGAACCTAATCAAACACTTAACTCATATACTTTATTGCATAATAAATTATCTTATCATATTTTTACCTATCCTTTGCCACCCACACCTAATCCTACATCATATATTGTAAAAGGTGACCCCAAGTGAATTTTGAGAGAATTTCATGTAGCATGTTTGGACTATATGTCCAACAATAGGTTGTTACCAATTGATTTCCTAGGATTTTAAAAGAGTATGCTTTAAGACGGTCTTATGACTTGCCATATCAGTTATTTAATGTGTTTAAACCTTTGGTAGATTTATTCTTTTCACATTTTTTAATCAACACAATTACAATATTTCATATGATCAGATTATTCATCTTAATCAAGAAACCAATGAGCCTATCATAGATTATGTATTAAGACCATGTTATCCAAAATATTGAATCCTATGGAAAATAAGGAATTCCAAGACATCTTAAAATAAATTTTTATTCCAACTCTACATAAATCTATTATTTTTTATAATTTATATCATTTAATGATTTATGTCATATAATTAAAGAAATTGATGTAAAGTTGTTGTAAATGAATAAGAGGAAGTGTGTAACCAACCCAGTTTATATTTATAATAAAAAGAATATAAGTAAGCCACCATACAAGATGAAATAAAGTGAAAATAAGAGTGATTAAAATACAACAATGAATGCATTTTTATAACTTACTCAACATATTGTATTATTTGTTGTTCCAAAGAGATAATTTACTAACTTGCTTCAAACTCCATATAAAGTGTAACAAAACATATTATAATGTTATCTCATATCATCCCTCCCATTATATAGTTTTATGTGAGTAAACCTCTTCCAAAAGGATTTGATCATAATATTTTTTGTGATTTTTAGAGAACATAATGGCATAATATCAATAGATGTATTGGTTTGAGACATAAGATACAATATTTTATATATGGGAACATCATTTATATGGGTACATCTACTAATAGTACAAAGTAACAAGCAAGTGAGAGTGTAAAATGATGGTATTCACTGATCATTTCCCTGAGCATACAAGTTAAGAAATAGTAGATAAATAAAAAATTCATTATATGTATAATACAAACCCTCCCCCAGATTTTTATCATCCTTCCAATGAAATTAATGGTACATATCATGTTTCAACACCATCTAAACCACTCATTATATTTATATAACATGAGATATTAGATGATGATTTTTATTTTCACTTTTGATTGATTTGAGCTTACATTGATCATCAACCTATACAAAGTGTTATGGTTGATAATCGTTCAAGTGTGAATATTTTGACTTGCACACTACTTTCCCATTTTGGATACATAAATAAAGATATAATTTCTACAATAACATTAACTAAGGGATTCAATAGACATTTTAAAAATTTTATTGGTGAGATCACATTACCAATATAGGGTGGTCTAGAACATGTGGCTACCAAGATTGTAGTACTACCCAATGTAGGATTCTTTGATATGTTATTGGGATGCCCTTTGAATTATCAGTTTCATGAAGTACTTTCTATAGTACACATATGTTTGAAATAAAATTTCCATAATGTGGCTATCATATTTCATTTTATTCCATATAAATAGCCCATCCAACCAAATTTTTATTATTCCTACACAACATATATCAGTTGATCAACTTAAAAAGGTTCAGCCTATTTAAATAATTTATAATTAAATGGTCAACTTTTAAAGAAGACCTATATTTTAAATGCCACTTAATTAGTGATTTGTCACAAAGTTGATAAAACCATTCTCTATTCCAACACATCTTAGATTGGTATTATAGGACATTAATGTTGTTCCACAATGAACATCAACATAGAGTTCTTATACTACATGATGGATTTTGAAGAGTCATACAATTCACAATACTAAACAATATGCACAACATACTATAAATTATTAGCATGATAATGTCACTTATTATATAGAGTCAAATCAATTATTATATTTTGAGTTAAGAATAGATACTTCATAGTGGCATGATATGCTTTATTCTTGAGAGGTTATCCTTCCTATGTTAAATACATGACCTATTTATTGTGAGGATATTGCAAGATTCATTGGTTAGTATGTTCCTTTTTAAATTATATATATTCAAAAATAAAAAAATATTATAATATTTAAAAACATTATAAAAATTAGAACCTATACATGATATGTGTAGTTCATTTACATTAGTTTATTTATACTTCAATATATGCAATACTTCTCTATATCTAGTTTTATATAAAATATGCTTCATAAGTGTACTTGAGTGAGTTACAAAACATATAGGTTGTCACTTTTAGATGTATTTTTTGGTGGTGATATTGTATCAAACCTAAAAAATTTACACAAATAAAATTTCATTTTTCTAAATAGTCACACACTACACCTTTGTCCAATTCCAACGGACTTGTCCCAGTGAACACAGGGTCTAATTTATTAGATTAAAAATAGTCAAAATCCTTATAAAACTTATTTTCATCATAATAAATTCACTACAAGAATATTTTACATAGGTTTTATCACTCTATTACTATCCCTTTTGTTCTTATTATAATATAGTATATTAAATGAATCTTTCATTATTTTGCTCACTTACTTTAATATTATTATCTCACTAGACCTAATTTGGTGTACATGATGATGTTAAAATTTTATTATTTACATAAATTTCACTTATTCATCCATTATTGTTTTGATTTCTTATCTACTTCATTTTTTGTTTATATTAATTTCTCTATATTATGGATAATTGAACACATCCTCGTTTGTGGCTCTAAGCCTTATTTTGTGTTTTTATGTGTGTGTGTTTTTATGTGAGTGACATTTTAAAATATCACTTTTATGTGGCCCCTTGGCATTATTCTTTTCTTTGTGTAAATTTTGTGTACTCTTTAAGTGTGTGTCATGACCATGAATCTTATGTGTTATGTTTTTCTTAGTTTTTTGATGGCATGATAGATATCATGCATCTCTCTAGTTTTATAATTCATGGTAAAATAATGAACTTTACCCTAGTAGTTCTATATTAGTTTAAAGTATTAATGATATTATCATTTCTCACTATGTTCCTAATTACTAAAATCTATCTAGACATGAAACTATGTATTCTTAGTGTTACATGTTTCATACATTACTATATTGCTCAGATTATCAATATGATGTTATGATCTCTAACTTTATCTTTATTACTCCATATTTAATTCTTTCTATAACATAATTTTCATAGATTTTTTATTTTTAGCTAAGTTATTGTGTAGGCTTCACAACTCATCTCAAAAAAGGTGGCAATCATAGTGGCTTATTTTAGAGACTAAGCTATAAAAGTACGCTAAATAGATAAAAAATAATAGTAATTCCCTAGTTATTACAAATGCATTATTAATGGTTACCTATAAATCTTATTCAAATAGAACCACACCATTAAGATAATGGTGTAGGTTAGTATTGTCCAAAACAATGTGCTTTCATCCCATAAATTAGAAAAAATATTTTATAGAATTTTCATAATCATACTCATGCATGTAGGAATAGGCTTGACAGACCTAAACACAAGTACACTCAAAAGCTTTGAACAATTTTACAAAGATAACACTACTACTAAAATAAGGACACTAGTACCACATGGTGCTACTATCCAATTAGGTAGCTATAATTCAAAATGGATTTTGACACATGGATCTTATTTTTAACACTTAGACCAACCTCTACCTCAGTTTTTAGCCTCCAGATCATTTGTCTTAGTCCTTTTCTAGATAAGTTCTCATTTACATTATTTATTTCTATTTTTATAAAGGTCAAAATTAGTCAATTTTGTAACAAATTAGTGTCTATATTTATTTCATATTTCTACCTTAATTTATTACACTCCACCATTTAACAACATAGGATTTACTTTCACTAATTCCTAAAAGGTTAAAAAAAATTGGTGAACTCGTCTTACTTTGAATAATATTAAAACCCTAACCCTAGATGCTACTAGGGTTTGTATCCTTATTTTTACTATTTTCATTGTCTGTGTTAAGATTTTCACATTTCATAAATTATGTTTTAACATCATTATTTCACTTTGTTTACTATATTCCATCTAATAAATCCATCTCTCTTCCATTAAGAACAAGTGTTAAACTTAGTGGAAATCTTATTGAGCATACTCAAATTACTTCTATTAAAACTCATATCATGGACAAGATACCAGTTAACACTCCCATAATTGATCCTTCACACCCTACTTATGTGGATTTCAATGATAATGCATCTGATGAGGAGCAATATAATCAAGATGATACACAAGAAGGGAATCCAGACACTCTCCCATCACTTAATAATGAAAACCTAATTATCAATAAGGATAAGATTCTATAGAGCTTCAGAGATAGACTTTAGGAATAACCCCATGATCATGCATAAATTTTACAAGCCATAATGGAAATAAAGAAAAAATCAAATAATGGTCTATTTTCTACTTCCCTAGATAATAACATTGTTACACCTATATTGGGTCTAACTCAGATAGCACAATAACCAATTTTGACTCAAGAAAATTTCATGATAGTGACACCTCATATGGTTAGTTCCTCATCTCTATATGTATAATCCCTAATGTAGGAGGTTCATACTCTACAGGCTAATGTGTTACATCTTGAGCAGGGAGCCACTAAGCCATCACATGCCTTGGATTCTCATGTTATTTTTCATACATCTTTGACACATCACATAGTGGTAACACCTTTAACATTTGGATTTGTGGCACCTAATATTTAATAATATGATGGTAAGGGTGATCTAGAGCACCATATCTAATATTTCCATGTTACATGTTTGGACTATGTGCATAGTGATTGGATCCTCACTAATTTGTTTTTATGAAGTCTAAATGATTATTCCTTACATTGGTTCTATGATCTACCAAATAATTCTATCACCATATTTAATCCATTGGTAAATATATTTTTATCACACTTCTCAATAAACATTAATGATAACATATCATATGCTCAAGTAGCAAAACTAAAACAAAAATCAAATGAGCCTATTGTATAATAATTATTGTGATATAAGACCATATTGGCTAATTTGACTAGCCTCATGGTAGATAGAGAGCTCTAAGATATATTAAAATAGACCCTACTACTAGCATTAAATGAATCTATCTTATTCAATAAGTTTCCAACCTTCATAGACTTATGCCACATAGTGAAATAAAGAGAAGTTAAGCTTATCCCTATGGTTAATCTTAAATATATAAGTGGATTAGAATAAACTAATAAGGTTTATAGTAAGCCTCTATACAAGGTAGGGGCCACTAAAAACAGTGATCTATAGGCCATAGTTAACACATCTTTATAATGATCTCCTCACCTAGTTTTATCAACACTTCCATGCAGAGTTTTCACAAACCTTCTAGAATCACTAGCATGTGTTTTATAATAACTCCTAGAATGAAATGTTATATATATTAGGAAATTATTAGTCCTCATGTTAAATTTTGTGAATAAATACAAAAGTAATAATTTACTCTTAGATATGTTTGGATATAATATATTTGGTTTTCATAATATTGTTACAACAATATTACAAATATAGTTTTATTTATTAGATTGTGTATTCATATTGATATAGTTGAGAAATTTATGGAGAGATGATCTCCATGATTATAGGAATGAATTTCCTAAAAATATGCAATTTATTGAATGAATATGTAATAGAGGAAATATTTATAGTGTAAGAAATATATTATTAATTCTCTGTGTTCTTTCTCTCCATTATTTTTGTGTTAATTGTATGCAGATCTAAACTAGTATCATTATTTGGTATCAGAGTAGGAGGGGGATTATTTTGAAGTATGGTTTGTTAATATGTGGAGGGGAAATGATTTTTTATTTCCCCAAATAATAGAGATAATTTTTTAGTTTTCTTGGCTTAAGGTTTTTCATAGTTAGAGTTTGTAACAAATAAATAGATCTAGTTTACATCACGAAAAGAAAGGAGGATGTTCTGATGATATTAATGATTTCCTCTATCCATGCACAAAAAATAATGGATCATGAATTTACAAGTTTTTAGCAATTGGTTTTGATTAATCTGGCAATGGTTGAATAACATTATTCACATGAAGCCTGTGAGCATTATTTTCATGTGTTGGTTTGATCTGAAGGTTGAAGTGAAGTCAGAACAACTATTTTGAAGGATTTACTTGAAGTTTTCTAAAATTATTAACATTTTTTCCTCACATTATGGTGTTTATAATGGTTGGATCTAAAATTAGATGCCTGATCCATGCATATTATGTGTATATTTTACCATGTGTTTGGATTGATTCTATAGATCTTGATTGTGCTATTATACAATAGGTCTATGCATATATTTTTATCTCAGCCAGTAACATTTGGTAGATCCATTTGGATCTTGTACTCAACATCAACTAGATTATACTACAACATTCACTTGGTGTACCATTCATGTTGTATCTAATCTATGTAGAATTCTTCACCATTCATATTGACTATGTGTACATAGTTGTCAAATGTTCTTGTTTTAATTCCATGTGGCTTTACATGAAAGATATTCTAAGTGTAAATCTACTTCTTAATTCATCTTAGAATATTTTTTTGTGGTTTATAAATTTGAAATCAAAGGATCATCATGACTTAGAAGATACATCTTTGTATATCTTAGACCATTGCTCACATCGAGCTCCCTTGACAATTAGGTCTATATTGTGGCTCCATGTTTGATGCTTCATAAAATAGAAGGTAATAGATAGGATTACCCATGACCTATAAAAATTCCTACATACACATGTAAAAATCCAAGCAAGGTGATTTCCATATAGACCTGTATTCACTTCAATTATTGCCAATTATGTAAAATATTACCAAATTTCCATTTCTTTTTAATATTTTATATGTTTGGTCCAAATATTCATTTATATTTTTTTATATTCTATATTTAGTTATTTTGGTTGGTTTATTCATAATCTTTTCCTTAGGATGTATTTTTTTGAGTCACAATTTTGTCAATAGTATGTTATTTGAGTGTTTAAAAGGTAATATAGTTTAAATTGTCAAATGTGACAAAGTATTTTTAAGTCTTGAGTTTCGTACTTGTGTTAAATTGGTTAAATTCATTAAAAATGTGTCAAGAGTTGTATTTATGTCCATAAAATGTGTCAAATTCAAATATCTCATTTTATGTATGGATACATTTTTGAGCAACCTCGACGTCCAAGTTGGAAAGAGTGTTTTGAAGGGGGTCTTATCTTAAAAAAAAAACATGCGAAATGAGCTTAAAATCTTCATTAACTAAGTATATTCACTCTTAGGAGGTTGGGGGACATTGGAGGATGGAGGCTTTATACACCTTTCATTATCCACTAATGAAGGGGTGCTTCTGCTATACTGGTGAATACATACATACATACATACATACATATATATATATATATATATATGTATATATATATATATATATATATATATGTATGTATCTATATAAAGACACACATACACACACACACACACACACACACACACACACACACACACACACACACACACACACACACACACACATATGTATGTACGTATGTATGTATATATTCACCGTTATAGTAGAAGCACACCTTCATTAGTGGATAATGAAGGAGTGTCTTGAAGGGGTTCTTATCATTAAAAAACAACATGCAAAATGAGCTTCAAATCTTCATTAACTAAGTAGATTCACTCTTAGGAGGTTGGGGGACATTGTAGGATGGAGGCTTTCTACACCTTTCATTATCCACTAATGAAGGGGTGCTTCTGCTATAGTGGTGAATACACACAGACACACACACACACACATATGTATATATATATATATAGAGAGAGAGAGACATACACACACACACACAGATAATGCACTTGTTTGTATTTATGATAAATAAGAGGTGTATTTCCTATTTATCTTAGCTAGATTGGAGAAAAGTGTCATGGAATATGGCAACAATTATGTAGGAGAGTAGTTAACTGTAGAGATCTTCTAACTACCATACTTCTTTATGAAGATGATCAGATAGTGAAATGTCTAGTACATTCACATGGAGTAAATGCAAGATGATTTTTTCTCATAGTAGTGGTCATATGCATTAAGATTCAAACATTAGTATGCAAACCTAAAAGTATGTGTTGGCATACGATTCTATTTGAGCCTCTTGGAGATGCAGAAGTGAAAGTTGAATAGATGGTTATTTCTTGTAAGTTCTCACATTATATAAGTTGATGTGGTTATATTAGTGAATGGTTGAAGGAAGATGTACCTATTCAAAGTCACCACACTGATTTGATTGATTTATTCTCAATAATGAATGGTTGATACAAAGTTGATGTGTTCCTTCTTTACTTTCATTAAGTCCTATGAAACACAAATTACCATGTAAGGCCTAAGGGGGGAATGTTAGGAAATGATTAATCCTCATGTTAATTTATGTGAATAATTAAAAAATTAATAATTCATTTTTAAATATATTTGGATAGAATATATTTGGTTTTCATAATATTGTTACAAAAATATTATGAATATAGGTTATTTTTTAGATTGTGTATTCATAGGGATATAGTTTAGATGTTGATGGAGAGATAATCGCAATGATTATAGGGATGACTTTCCTATAAATATGAAATGTCCTAAATAAATATGCAATAGAGGAAATATTTACAGTGTGAGAAATATATTATTAATTATTTGTGTTGTTTCTCTCCATTATTTCTATGTTAATTATATGCATAGCTAAACTAGCCTCAGTAATATCTATCCCTCCCATAAAAGAGGTTGATACAACATGACCTCTTCTAAAAATCTATGATTATAATGCATTCTATGAATATCATATAGCACCAAGACATACAAAAAACTGATTCATCATATTGAAACATAAGATACATGATTTAATAGAGGCTAAAATTATTGATGTGGGCACACTCATAGAGTCATTCAAAGTTCAACAAATAAAAGCTAAGGAATTGAAAATATTCTTGGATATATTTACAAATCATAAAATAAATGAGGTAGGGGAACTTTAGGTGTTTACTAAAGGTATTAGTCACATCCACCACCAAAATCATATCATACTACTATAAAGGATGCACACCCATTATAGAACATCATCAGTGTGTACCATACTACAATTCCAAATAGACCACTCATCACTTTCTTAGAGTAGGATATTATTTATGATGATCCAAATTTATATGTACTCTTTATATGAACCTACATAGATCATCATCCTATTTAGAGTGTTATGTTTGATAATGGGTCAATAATTAACATGTGCACTATCACACTTATATAGCATTTAGGGTATTCATAGTATGATATATATCCTATATAAATAGTTATTCATGGTTTTAGTGGACATGTTCAGAGCTCCATTAGGGATATTTTACTTCCACTACATGTTGGACCAACACATGTGGCCACTAGATTCTTAGTAGTACCTAGTGCAGGCACATTTGACATGTTATTATGTAGGACAGATAAATTAATTATGATCCAGCCAATTCATTATGTATATATTCCTAAAATATATTCATGTAAATCAGGTGATAATAGTTGAGGGTCTTTCATATGAGTATCCTCTACCTATCCCACATGCAGTTACACCATAGTTACTAGTTAAAACTTAGTTACTATTTACATCTCTAACCATAGTTATTATTAATATACCATAGAGTTCAGTGGATCCACTAGTGTAGGTGAGGTCTGCTCTTATAATGTTCCCATGTATGCATACTCTTCCATAGATACCATTATTAAAGAGACCCCTATGTCATCAATATGTTGCATACTCTAGAAGGCCTCCCTTTACTCACTTTATTATGAGATCAGTATTATTGAGTTGTTAAGCTTCTCAGCCTAGGGAACCTATGATAGCTATAACATATTATACCAGATGGGTCCCTAATACCCCTATAGTTCACAAGACACCATAGTCAGTTTTACAGATTGTTACTACCACTTCACAAGTAGTGCCATCTATAGCTCACTTAGTATAATAGGTTTTGGGACCACATTTAATTTTTCATATAGAATGCATGATCAATGTTCCTTTATTTGACATAGGCCACATTGATAATGAGTATCTCATAAGACTCGTTGGTTAGTATTGTTCCCCTTATTGTATATACTTTCCTTATTCCTTACTTCTTGTATATAGTTTTATTTTCATGTTGCTTATACTTAGATTATTTCTATAAAATACAAAAATAATATAATATTTTAAAAACATTCAAATATTTACTTAGAAAAAATAAAATTATAGATTGTATGCATTATAATGTTTATATTTCATATATTTTCTAGACACTACATGTGCTAGCTATCTTAGTATAGTTAGTTTTATCATACATATATACCTCACTTATTTTTTTGAGTGCTTGTAAATTACTATAAGAGTCAAGTCTACTACATTGATCTAGATTTGCTATTATCTACCCACTTAGGGAATTTACACATATACATATGTTATTCATTTGACACATTAACCCATTTAGAGGCACCATATACATAGATTTGATTGCCAAGTTACATATTTATAAACTGTACATCATAGATTTAACATTACTATATCTTGATATTTATTTATTTTTAGATAACTATCAAGTTTATCGATACCCTTTCCCATATATTAAAAAATAGGATTATAAATAGACCTACAACTAAAACACCAATATCAACAATAGAACCATAAACCAAATAGCCAATATTTTAATAACTATCCAAGTTACCGACTACCCATCAATATAGAGATAAAACACTAGTACAACTAGTGAATCACTCCCATAAGATAACAAATTTAATGAGAGGGGAAATAAGCCAAGAGATTATTCATCATACCTTTCTTCTTTTAAACCTCCTATCATAAACCATGGTTAGTGTCTATTGTAACCAACTACTTATATAGATTCTAAAAGTTTGAGAATGCCTTTCAAGATGACTCTTTACCAGAATCTAAATTCTAAAATTCATGACCTCTTTTAAGACCCCCTATTATAGTTTTAAGAGTTTTAATTTTATCTTTTGCAACATCCCTTTCAATGGCTGTCACTTCTTTAACAAAATTTTTGGGCTAATCACTCTCTTTCTCCTTCATCTTTAATTTTTATTGACCTTTAATATCCTTTAAAATATCTTCACCCACCATCTCTAGATCAAATTCACTCTGGCTACTTGATTTTGGATTAACCCCCTTTTTTTATTTATCACTTGATATTGACCCCAAGGATAAGAGGCATGAATATGCCCTAACTATCTAAGGTTGAAAAATCTAAATGTTGTATTTTCTTAATCAAGAATTTGAGGATGAACATTTTGCCCATTTTTAAGGATAATTTTGTCTAAAATTCCTTGGAGAAGATCTAATTCCATTTATATGAAAGAATATGTGCATAAACCTATGGAAAATATTTCTTAGTCACTTTTGATGAAAGTGCCCAAAGCATCTCTGATCACCTTCAACACTGGCCAAAAATGCAAGGGAAGATTTGGAATCCTAACATAAATAATCATCTTTGTAATAAAAAGAGTATGTGGATCAATTTTTAGAAACCATGGAGTGATAAATAGACTTAAATTCCCTCAGAACTAGGGACTATCCACAAGGGTTTTCTTATAGTCTTCATGATCTTAGAAGTGAATAATAAAAAATCCTTTGGAACAAAAGGCTATTTCACATATTTTTGTCCATGTTTCAAAAACCCATTGAAATAATGTTATGGTATTAGGCCATAAACCATTGAATATGTAAATACTACATAATTTGAAATGGAATACTATTAATCTAGAACATCCTAAGTAAAAAATATCAATTAAAGTAACCTCAAATGTTTGATCCATAATGTAATCTTGAGGAAAAGGAAGAGACTTCTTAGAGTTTGAACTAAATGTAACATTTCTAATCACATCCTTGAAAGTCACCAATTTTGATGGTTTGGAAGAGGACACTTTTTTGGCCTTTCACACCTCCTCTGAATCTAAAATTCATTACAATTATTGAATCCCTACCTACTTTTTACCTTAATAATGGAGGAAAATCATATGGAACTCTACTCTCATAAACCAAATAGAAATAATCTACTAATAAGCCAAAGTAAAACTCTAAATTCTACTTTAGATCTAACCCTAAATATTTGTCTTCAACCCATATGTAATGTGTCTTCCCTAAGAGGGATCATATCAAAATATGAAATATACTAATTTCCTCTACTATGCTCTTATTTGATAAAGAATTCTATAATTGTTATTTGTTTTCTTTTTTTCAAACATTTCACTGACATCATTTAGCTACTGAGAATAAAGATGAAAGTGTGAATACTAAATGCTCTCCCCTCAAGATTGATAATTTATAGACCATTTTTCATTCCCTATGAAAACTATTGATCCTAAGCCAACCTGATTTGAACACTTACACTCTAGTTTTGGCAAACTAATAACCACCAAGCCAAATTATTTATAGGTAAATTGTCAAATAGTTCTTATACTTCATGTTTGATAGGAATAAATCCCTTATCAATCACTAGAATCAACTCCACTCATGAAAATATGTTTTGTAGGAGGTGAAGTTTAACCCACATGCTTCCATAGTCTAAGCTATTTGATAAATTTAAGAAAAGGATTTGCTTAGGATGATGCAAAATCCATAAATCCAAAGACTGAATAATGAATAGAATGAAGATGTGAACTCTCATAGGGATCTAAGGATCTATAGGCCTAGGGTATTTCATCCCCTAAAAAAACCATTGCTCTATTTTTATAGCCCTTAGATCATGATTAGGTTCATCCACCTCTATCAAATTCAAAACAACCTTTCTATTATCTTTAACATTTGACCAGTCTCAAGAAACTATATCTCTAAACCCTACACTCAATTTATCCACTACTAATGGACTATTGGATTGGTTTGAAACCCTAATCTAAGTTCCCTTTCAATCTATTCCTCACCCTTTATGGTATCTAAGGGTATTAAGTAGGATAATCAAGTCCCTATAATATTAAATGTAGTGTAATTGTGAGCACCTTGAGGAGCATTGGTGTCTTCATATCCTCTCATGTTAGGGGCCAACATGTGGTATCCTACCTCTACCAATACTACTATATGATGCCACCATGAATACCACAATTTTGAAAAATCATGTCTCATCAATATCATGAGACCTAAGCCTTATTTTATAATGTGCATGTTGATGTCATTTGTGTGGATGATCATATGTGTTATGTCTCCTATCAATGATAATGGCATCTATTTTTTTGTAGCACAAAAGTCTTCCATCTAATTCATATGATGACTAAATTTGGCCCAAATTTTTATAATAAAAATAACTCTCTTATACAATAAAACTTTGGGTATAAACACTTGTATAATTAGAATGCCTAAACTAATAATGAATAGTATTCTTAGCAATAGGATATGGACTTGCCTCGTCACATTGAATATAGGTTTCAAGCCACACACCAACCCCCATCACATTGATCATTGATTTGGTGGTATATTGTAGTAGATATATTTCATGAATCACCCACTATATCTTAGTATCAGAATAATGATAGAGTGTGGTTATCCTAGGAAATGGACCTTGAGATCTCTCACTTCTAACACTCAACTCACTCATTTCTAGGATATCATCATTAAGTTGTTATATCTTGATATTATTCATGATACACCTACTTATAATTTTACTAGCTACTATGAATTTAAACTTAGCATATGTACATCTTACCTCTTATATAAATTTATATTACATGTTCAAGCATACTTTCATTTCTATTTTTCCTAATTTCTATTTGATTGTATCTCTATGCTTCTTCTATTTGAGTGTATTTGAATATCCCATTTCTCTTTGGCTCCAACCATTTATTTTTAATGTATGTATGCTTTTAACATGTGCTAATGTCCTTGTGTGTGCTTTCCTAATTATGTATGTGAACATTTGGACATGTACTTCTATGTGGATCTAATCCAAATTACTTGTTGGTTACATATGTTTACATTTGAACATGTCCTTGTATGTCTTGCTTTCTCAAATTTAGTTCCATGTGCCCATGCCCCTTGTATTATAGCCCCTTAGCCTAAATTGTGTACCTCATGTGTGTTGTATATATGTTTTCTTGTATACATCATGGCCATGACACTTGTCTCTCACTTGTTACAAAATCCATTTTTAGATTCCATGAGGGACCTCATGTATCTCCCCTTCTTACTTGGGTGCCATGATGGACATCATTCCCCATCCCCGTTGGTAGCTACTCAGTTATTAATCAGATTTGTTGTTATACACACACACACACACACACACACACACACACACACACACACACACATACAACCTTTTAAATTCTATACATAACATAACATTGCACATTATAAACTTATGCTTATATTTTCTTACATTCTAATGTTATGTATACACATTAAATTAGATTATTATGTAGATATAATGTTTATGTGGTTTTGTGCACACCTCAAAGAGTTATAAATGATTTAACCTCTAATGTTTTGGGATCTTTGTGAAATTAGGTTTCACTCTAGGGTACAAGTTGTAGGTATGTCGCTAAAACAGCTAGGTGGTGGAATAGTAGGTTTAGCCTATGGGTTGTTTAACCAATATTATGGATATATACATGGATTTTAATAAAAAAGGTAAATATCTAGGTGAGTTGGATGGGTGGAGAACTATTCTATGGTGGGAATATCTTAAATAAACTCAAAAAGGAAGGACGAAGGTAGAAAATAAGGTTATGTGTCTTTGGTGGACAAGTATCTCTAGAACTAGTGTTTGTTATTTTCAACTTTTGCACACTCCTAAAAAAACATGGTTAGAAGTCTAGGATTATGGATATAAGATGCTCAATGATCTCAACTAAATGTTGCTCTTATTCAAGGTATTGTGTCACACCTTTGTATAATAGATTATAGTTCAGACCAAGAAGCTATCTAGGGAAGTTTTGGATCACACCTAAAAGACTATGTCAAATAAGATACCTTTACACACCTTGGATTATCAATTAAACTTTTACTAACTACTTAAATCAATGAAATCTATCAATCCTCAATTGTTGTTGTACATATAATACTAACATTCATTAACAAAACAATCAAATTCCTCCATATCATTAGCACACATCAGAATTATTAAATCAATAAAAAATTAAAAACTTCAAATTCATTAACATAGAGAGGGAAGAAGAAATAACAAACACAGTTGCATGATAATCAATTTCTTGATCTCTTCCTATATATATTGATCACAAAATTAGACCCTTTAAAAAGAGGGTTCTACCTATATATAAATAACATAGGGAAGGGGTCACCTCATTCTCCAAGTTTAGAACACTTTGATTAAATATTAATAGACTATATGATAAGTCTTAGTTACACCCTCATAACTTATAGATATTTTAGTCATGCAACATGTGTATGATAATAAAAATGATTCAATTAATTATAATATGGATGCAACTAGCACTTTACTATTTGCTTATAACCACTACATGTAAAATTAAATAAAAATAACCTTTATGCTAACTCAAATCTTGCTTAATATTTATCAAAATTGTCATTAGAACTATAGTTGTGCTTGTGCTTGATTTCATGGTAACTAGAGCTATGCTCAGTGATACACTCATTGATTGAGATCTAGTTATAATTGTATATGAAGTGTGAGGTGGCATTAGTGTAGCTATTATTACTAGAAAAGTAGATGGAGTCTATGGAGTATAACTGGTAGGTATTTGTGCTTCTTTATTTTTATCATCCAACTTATGATAATACTTATATTTCTTATCATGTGCAAAAATTAATTTCATGTCCAAAAGATGTGGCCTAGTCACCTTGCATATTTTTTACATCAATATAGTATGTTCTATATTGGTGGCTCAAAATCCAACCTAGAAGACTTCTACCTCTATTGCATTTTTCTTGGCTCTACTCAATTTGGCTTTAATATCCTCCAAACTTAGTCCTTTTAGACCCTATTTAAATCCATTAGAGGCTTGTTGAATCATTTGATAAAATGTATCTCAAGCTATCAGTTTCCCTCTGTTATCCCAAATTATTATCAATTAAAGCTTGGTCAAAAATTACTCTGCTTACTACTCTTATTTAGATATCTTATTTACTAGAGCTTCAAAATATGATACCCCATCCCAGTTAGTCTATGTTCTTATTAAAGATAAATTTAATGCACTCGATGCCTCTAGAGGGATTATCAAGTCCAAGTGGATAAATACTTTATTGGGGGTGTACAATACTAACATATTTAACTTATTCTCATCTTACCTAAAAATCTTGAACAATCTGGTTATTAAATTTGTAATGGGAGCCAAATCAACTATCAAATAATGAATTAAATCTAGAATCTCATGTAGTATAAGTGTTCATTTTTCACATCATGTTTAATACCTTGGGGGTCTCAAATTACATGTTATTGCTCTCTGAGAGTTTGTAACTCTTACTCAAGATCTTGTCTAACCATCTGCATTCCCCCATGTATGGCTAGGATTACCTTAGTATGGGTTTCCATATAGGACTTGAGGTCTTCAATGTACATAGACTGACCCTTCTTCCTATTTTATCTCTTCAAAAGGGAGTAAACTTCTTCCCTTTAATCTATTATCAAACTTATGCCAGAGATATCCTCAATATTCCTCTTTCTGACTCATAGGACTAATATTGTACCTTTGTTAAATAATTATCTCACCATTGGAATTTTAGTAATCTTTAGATTGGGCTTTTCAGAGGTTGAAGCTCATAACTCCTTGGCCTAATTTGGAAGAGTGATATTCGAAGGATCTGATCATTAATCTTCCACTTAAACATGCTCTTTAGGATTAGGTTTAATTTTAGAGGAAGGTTTGGAAATTGATGGCCAAGCTATTTTAGACCAGTCAATGTTTTTGAATTATGACATTGGGTGAAAAACATAGACTAGTTACTTTCTTGGGGGCCTCTTGGTTTTCATTACTGTGCTTGTGGATACTAGTGTTGATGAATACAAAGGTGAATCTAATTAGGTAGAGTAAACAATAATTATAGTGATGGATTGGATGATATCTAGAATGGATACATCTATGGTTGAAGGGATTGACATTAGAGGAATAGAAACTATAGTATTGGAGTGTGAGGAATGTGAAGTGGCACTATTGACCAAATTTGACTTTTAGGTCAAATTGGCACACCCCTAGGTAAAGCTTGAGTTTTGATTATTTTTGGGGTGTAAAATTATGTCAAAAGGTGTTTTATAGGCTAATTTATTTCATTTAATGTTTTTCTATCCTTGGTCATTGTCTATTTTGGTCTTTATATCATTTTTGGGTCATTTTGAGCTCAAAAAGGGTGTATTTGATGACTTGTATGGATTTATTTAGAAGTGTGAAGGTTCCAAAGTGTGATTTCATGACCCATGTGTCTAATTAAGTCCTAATCAACTAGAATAACTGAAAATTGGTAGGTCCTCTAGTTAAAACGGTAGTTTTCATGGGAAAAGGGAGATTTTAGCACTTGTACAGCTGTTTAGGAAGTGTTCCTCATTCAAAAAGATCACACAATGAATCTTCATCTTCCTCAAGACAATTTACATGCTTTTTTAATCTATAATTTCCATTTATTTCTCAAAACCATTCTACTCCCTTTTCACCCTTCTTGGCAAGTATAAGTGACCTTCAAGTTTTTGCTTCGTACGGATAGATTAAGAAGTTTAAGGGAGATTTTTGAGAGTTTTTTTAAAACTCAAATACCTTAATTTACATATAATTATTTTGGAAAATGTTTGCCTTTTCTTCATGAACCATCCTCATGAAGTTGACCTTTCAAATTTTGCTACCAATTTTTGTACCCTATATATTTTACCTTGGTTTGACAAGCTCTACACAATCCACTTGATGATATTTGTTTTAAAGTATTTTTAATCTATTATATAATTATTTCCATTATTATTTTCAAGTTTAAAGTTTATTTTATGGGCAAAACATCTCAAATTTATATATTAGTCTTATGTGATATGACAAGCCTATTTTCACCATCTCCAGATCTTCATGCTTTGAAAATGTCTTCAAGGAGTTGTGATATATACTTCACCATGTCTTAAATGTATTATTTTCAAAATCCTCCTTAAATTTCATCCTCTAAGTAAAAATATCCATTATTTTTAGTCATATGCAATATTCACACACAAGGTAGCCATTAATGAGCAGGTACAAGTGCTCTTATGGATGATTTCAAGTTAAGAGGGAGGTGTTGTTTCTTGTTTCACATCTCTAATATTTTTAAAATTATTTTTAATTTTATAGGATAGGCATTAAAATATTTTGATATCCAAAGGAAATGAATACTTCCCAAGTTGTACTCACTGCTTATATCATGGAAACATTCACCTAGAGGAGATATTGGTAGAGATTCAAAATCATCTATACAAAAAGCATGAAATTGGTTTAAATCATATTTGATGACATATCATGTTATGTAGAGAATTTAAAGACTATTTGAGGTGATAACTTGGACAAATATAAGGTAAAACATGCTCAAAGGGCAAAAGACTGAGTTTAAGGGAAAATTTCTTTAAAATGACCAAACAGAGCTCTATGGGGTTTTGTAGACCTATTACAACATGATTCCAAAGTATTCCAAGGCATATAAAGAGGTGGAACATGTTTCCTCTAGTATATAAAAGATATATTACAAGATTGAGAGAAATAGACTAAGTGTAAAGAGGTTGTCTAGAGCCTTATTAACATCTACAGGCTTGTGAAGTTGTGAATGGCCTTTTAACACAAAGAAGAAAATTAATCACACTTTCATGTTTGGAATTTTTAAATTGGTTTAATGACACAAAAATTTCATGAATAAAATTATAGGTAAGTGATGAGCATTTTTTTTCCTCCCATACACACCATCAATCTATACAGGGTGCCTAGACACTCACCTACAGGTAGATAGTGACCCAAGCATGAAGTTTTGATGGGTGTTTTATCCATTAAAAGTGATTGAAGGTATAATTAAATGATAAATTACCTTTTTAGATTAAAATGAGGCTTTCAAACATCATAACCAAGTTTATTTGGATCCATATTCACCTACAGGGGTCAGTTAAGGTAGGTGTCTCAATCAGAGCAGTAGAGGACTCATTTATGAGCTAAGGTGCATGTTGAGGGATAATGGGAGGCTAACATGAAAAATTATAACTATAGTAACTTTATCCATATCCATTATGACATTTATAATCTTTAAAAAAATCATAAGAATCTTATATAGGCCCCTTGAGACCCTTTGTACAACTACAACAAACTAGGCCTAAAAGTGCAAAGATACTTGAATTGGTTGCTAGATGGTGAGTTTTTATTTTGGATTATAATGGAATTGTATAATAAATATGGATAAGTTATATTATTTATCATTTTAAGCCAAATTACCTTATAGAATTCATAAACATATAATGACAACCTATAGCCACTATTTGGACTGTCTTAGGTAGTGGAAGAGAAAGGTTATGGTTTTGAGCATGGAAAGTTTAGAAAGGAGAAATTAAAGTTAGATAATGGTGTAGAGGCAATAATATGAGGTTTATTACATTTTATTTGATGTCTAAAAATACATGAGTACCTATAGGCATCACTTTAAAACACAAAACTTAGTCAAGGAAGTGACACTCAGTCTAAGCTAGGCAAATAAGTAGGATTATGGTTCAAGATGATGATGAAGAACTAGACAGGGTAGACAAGTGACTCAAAGTAAATATAAATGAGTTTTTAAACACTATTTAATCTTTTTTCATGAAATAATAACCTACAAGTTTCCCCTCTATAATTTAAACACAATCAATCAATGTAATACAGTGTTGACTGAGGGTATGCATAAGGGAGTATGCTTGATGACAATAAGAATGAAGATGGATTAAATGAACATTAATAAATTTATATGATCCTAAGGTATTAAAGGGGATTTTTATACCCTATTATCAAGATCATCCAAGAAAATAATACACATAGGTCTCTTTCTGAGACAAACACAATCAAATGATAAATTCATTTTTAAGAGTTCAATATATGAGAAGTACATGGGAAATGAGAATTTGTGAACATAATGAAACCTCTCACTAGGGTATATTTTACATATCATTGATTTCTATATTAGTATTAGAGATATAAACCCTCTCTAAAAGGCAATACACAGTCATTTTTTCTGACTATCATATAGATAATATTTGCTTAAAAGTTTATTTTTGGTTTCTAATGCATGTGAGGGGTCAAATGATCTAATTGAGAGATGATATTTTTTTGGATTTCATGTATACAACCTTTATATTCCCATACAATATTAATTTTTTTTTTGGAAAATACGGGAGTGCCCTTTATTTTGTCTCAGACAGAGGGCACTCCCCTTAATGTGTAACTGACAGGTTTTGGAGGAAAGTAAGTGACATGGTGAACCAGAACCTAAGGAGATCCTCCAAAATGGTTTTAAAATCTAAGGGACACCTAATAAAATATTTTAAACCAAAAAAGGAGGGGATAAACTAAATTTAACTCTCAAAACCTTCAAAGTTGTAGGTAGGCCTATATGGTAGTTTTAGGCCTAGTGACCAAGTATGAGGCCATTTTCACTTGTAGCCCTAATTGAGATTTACAATTGATTGTGACATTTCTATGGGACCATATTATATATTTTTGATATTTTTAAATGCATATTAACTATCAATAATACATTTTATGCTTCAAGGACAATTCAAGCATGTTAGACAGACTAGGTCTAACATCCAAAAAGGGGGTCAACTTTATTTATGGATTTAAATGATCACTAAAACCTAAATTAAAATGTTTTTAGGACTATATAATATGTTTTAAATCTGTTATGATGTAAATTAAACCCAATGAGGCCATTTTTGGACCCTGGGATAACTCAAACTTACAAGAAATGGAGAAAGAAGATCAATAGGTCAGGTTCAAGTGCTCTTATATTTTTGGAGGATTTACATGGGAGCCAAAGGAGGTCAGGGATGTTATAAAATGTCTTTAAATATGAATTTGTGTAATTTTTTGGTAACTTGGATGTCATACCTTTTGAGTGAACCTTAAGAGGTCAGGTAGGACTAAACCCCTCCTAAACCCACACAAGGACTAGTTTAGAGAAATGAAGCTAGAGATGCATTCTAATGGAATAATTTGACCATGAAACATATTATAAATTCCAAAGGAATATAGTTATATGTACTTTTATGGACAAGGTGGGTGGAAAATAGGCTTTTCTTGAAAATTTTGTGCATTGTGTAAGCTATAGAAAGAGTCTACTGATGAAATAAAGTTTGGAAGGAGTATTAGTAACTTTTATAACTCCCTATGGTCATTTAATTCCATGAAAATACTCATAATTTTATAAATAAATAGCTTCGTATCAGCCAGTCAAAACTGGTATATTGGACAAGTTAGTGAGAAGGGTGGACAACTTCATGTGAAGGGATTTTAAGGTATACCTGATGCTTATAAGTAAATGGAGAGTATTTATACTTGTAATACACTCTATTACATGTATCTTCATGATAAATTGATGCTAATTTTGAGTACAAGTGTGCAAGGTGCATGAAATAGGAGTTTTCTAGACTGTAGATGATGATAGCTCCTTTCCAAATGATTCCAAATGACTAGGCCTAAAAATAATGCATGTAGAGTAATTTATGATGTAATTATTCTTAATAATAATAATTTTATATATTCCTAATTATTTATAAGGTTGTAAAATAGGGATAATCTTACAAGCTATTTTTTTGAGCTAGAATAAGGAGTTTTATGCCACTCTATGAAGTTTATGCCTTGAATTGACATTTGTGATTCTTAATCTTTCATGGTTCATAAAAAATGTTTCTCTCATGAAAAATTAAATAATTTTATTATCTTTATAATTTTCCTTGTGACCCTTGGACTTCTCTCTCTCTAAAGTTCTATAAGAACTAGCCTTTTTGGCACTGTAATCAATGCTCCACCTAAGTATGGTGAATACCTACTCATTTTTATACCTTTTGATAAATAATATTACTTATGTTTATCTCCTCCATGAATTTTCTTAGTGTTTTCATTTTGAATTTTCTATTTTTCATAAGTGAAGACTATAGATTCCTTAGCATGTTATTTCATTTTACCATCTATTTTTAGTTGGAAAGCTTCTTCTTGCAGGGAATGTGAAGTATTCTAGGAAATTTCAAGGATTGAGTGAGTTATTATATGCATTAATACCCTCATAGGGTCTTGTATATTCCTCCTAACTTTTCACATTTTTCAATAACCTCATAATGTAACATTGATGTGAGAAGATGAAGATTAGAGAAGTGTATGTTTAGTTTGTGCCTTGATTTCAAGTGTAATACGCATATGGTTGGAAGTCATAAATATATTTGGTGTATCACCTCCATTAGGATATTTTGTTTTCAATTATCTCTCTTCCTTTTGACCCCCAAAATTTAGTTGTATTTGTGATCCAAAGTGGTACATCAAGGGAGCTAGTCCTATCCAGAGATTCACCTCATTCCTTAGGCTACCCACAAGCCTAGAGGTGTTTCCATTGTGCCATTTGGAGGAGGAGAGGTTTTAAATCTCCTGAAAGGGTGAAATCCCAAGTGATAACAATTTTTGTCATGCCCAGTGGGACTCTTAGTCTAAAAAGTTGAAATATTTTTTATGTTGTCTCTCAATAATCAGCCTCTGGAGGAATCTATCCAAGCATCAATGGTGACTCTAAAGATACATCAATTAGTTAAGAAAAATAGGTTTCCTTTTGAAGATTTTTGTTAAAATTTTTCTTTTTTATTATTTCTTTAAATGAGGTTTCATGGCTAATTTTGGTGTTGAGTACAGTTCTTTGTAAGTTGGTGAGATATTGCAAGCTTGTGTCATTCCCTATCAACAAGAACACGTTATTAATCATCCATTCCATGGAATGTATCAGACCAAATATGGTTATTTTCAGCTCCAATATGATCATATTTAACCTTAAAATTATTTTTATCATTCATATATCCAACCTACTTGAAATCTTACTTCTCTTAGTCAACCTAGCCAATTCCGAACTCCATCCATTTCCACCTTCAAGAAGACTCTTTTGGGATATGAGAGGTACATGTTGGAGCTTGATACTCTAAGAGGATGTGGTAAAGAGGTTCCTAAGAATATTATTAATAAGGTGAGATATGAATTATAGTTGTTAAAAATATATTGGGTACCTATTGAGAGAGCCAATTGGCAAAGGCTTGCAAGTGAGATGTTTGATGTGAGTGGCCTAGTTTCTTCCTTAGAGGATAGGATAGGAGATCATGAAAGATAGCCTTAAAAATTATATAAACCTTCATATCCACTTCCCCATGTTACATATCAGCCATATTTTAACCCTAATCATGAGCCTAATCAAAATGGCCAAAGCCATCTTTTTTCAAACAAAGTGTAAGAGAGAGTTGGAAAGACTATCCTTATGTTTCAAGCAAACCTTGATAGAAAAATTGAGTTGGACAGTAAGTAAATACAATATTACATATTAGTATAAAAGTAAGTTGATTTAAATCCCTTATTTCCCTCTCATTTACACCCCCACCACCTCAAAAATGTACTTTTAATCCCAACATCGCAAGCTAGAGTAAGGTACTAGAATCATGGGGAAGAATGAAGATAGAAGCATTATCAAGAAGTGTGAAGTGGAGAATGGGGTTGATCCTTTTCAATTCCTTCCCACCGTTAAGAATTTTCTTGTGTTATATTCCATCCCTCATGTATTCCCCATACTCATGATGATTTTTATGAGCTTTAAGAAAGACTTTTCCAAGAGAACCTAGCCAAGAATATTGAAGAATTAGCTTAAAAGATGAGATTATTGAGTTAAGGTGTGATGGAAGGTTTAGATGCAAAAGAGGATCCTATGCCTAAACACACCCCATACAACATTATTCAAGAGAGCACTTGAGACAAATCATAAGTGAGTGAAGTTTTTGTTGAGTGGAAGGAGGAAAATTAAGTGGTTTTATCCCAAGGTCTACCTCCCCTTCCTCAAGAGCTTCCAAAAGAGCATCCTACATTTCACTCTCAATCTGATTTTGAGTTTTATGTGCCACCTCCAACAACTAGTTTATATTGTCCTCACCCCATCACCATTTTAACTGATGTACTTGTGGTATGGTAACCTAAAGAGGAAATTTTGGTTGAAAAAAAATCAAAACTCTTGCTTGAAGAAAGCCTACCTCCTTGGCATCCTCATTAGACTAAGTCACATGACTTCAAAATGCCTAGTATTGGAACAAAAAAGAAGGAAATAGAGGATATTACAACACTTGAAAATAAAATTCCTATTGTATAGGTTGAGATACAACTTGAAATACATCAAGATATTTTAAATGTTAATGAAGAGGTGGTCTCTTATGTTGAAATTTCTGAATGGGTTGATGAGGAAGAATGTTATCCCTTTGCCAAAGATGAGGAAACCTTCATTGATTCTTCCACCACTTTGAAATATGTCATGGATGGTCAAGAAAAAGTTATTAATAATATTTTTGATGATATGTTTGAAATCATTGGATCAGGCTATACTCCTCTTCAAGGAGGCTATGATCTATTCAAAGATGGAAAAGGCAACTTTGGCACTCAAGTGAGTATGCAAAGAGAAGGTAACCTTTCAAATTTGTACTTTCAAG
Organism: Torreya grandis; assembly: GCA_037957365.1. NCBI lineage: Eukaryota > Viridiplantae > Streptophyta > Pinopsida > Cupressales > Taxaceae > Torreya > Torreya grandis. The sequence goes on from JARHVA010000331.1 coordinate 1,051,281, forward strand.
AGAAATATATATTTCATGATGAGATGTTTGAAGTAATCAAGATGGGATATCACCCTCACAACTAGTTTCAAGAAACACATCAGCTCTTAAAGGATGGAACAAGCTCTTATTGGCCTCAATCTTCCAAGTAACATGAAACTAATCTTCTTGAAGCCATGCCTACTAAAGAGATAAAAAATGACCATGAAATGAAGAGTGGGTAGTAATATGAAGTATGTGAAAATTTTCAAGAGGATTATATATAAATTTGATACCTATTTAAGAATCATCCACTTGAGGGAAGATCAAGTGAAGTACTAAGGAATAGGTCTAATCTACAAAGCATCTATTTCAAGGAGAAGCATGCTTGGCACTATATTTCATCTCAACAAGAATATCATTCAAGAAGTTTTCCTTTTGATATTATAAAGGAGGTATTCTTAGTCTCTAGTTGTGCATGGTAATTTTTTTTTTAATTCCCCTAAGTGCCTTGAGCACGTGTGTGTATGTGTGTCTTGTTAGTTTCTTGTCTTATTGTGTGTGTGTCTTTGTTTTGTGTGGTTGAGGTAATTAGTGTTCTTGTCTTGATGTTAAAAGTTTTCTTTGTTTGTCTCAGACTTTGGATGACTCCTAATTCCAATGGATTGATAAGGTTACTAGTCTAATTAGTATAGTAGGCATACTACCCCTATGAGTCACCAATTTATTAACCAAATATGACTTTTAGGTTAAATTAGGGAACCCCTAGGTAAAAACTTGATTTTTAAGTATTTTGGACATCTAAAATTATGTAAAAATGTGTTTTATAAGCCAATTGATGTCATTTAATGTTTTACTAGCCTTGGTCATTATTTATTTTGGTCCTTATATCATTTTTGGGTCATTTTGAGGTCAAAAAGAGTGCATTTAATTACTTGTACAGATTTCTTAGGAAGTGTGAAATTTCAAAAATGTGGTTTCATGCCACATGTGTCCACTTAAGTCTTAATCAATTGACATAACTGAAAAGTGGTAGGTCCTCCAGTTAAAAGAGCAATTTTTTTGGGAAAAAAGTAGATTTTAGCACTTGTACAACTCCTTGGGAAGTGTTCCATGTGGGAAATAATCACACAATTCCTCTTCAGATTTTCCAAGCTCAAGTATATTTTTTATCTATAAATGTCATTTATTTCTCAGAACCATTCTACTCCCTTTTCACTCTTCTTGGCAAGTAGAAGTAACCTTCAGGTTTTTGCTTGGTATAGATAGCTCAATAAGTTTTAGGGAAAATTATTTTTAGAGGTTTTTTTAAAATAAGATACATTAATTTAAATATAATTATTTTGAAAAATGGTGGCTTGTTCTTCATGAACCATTATCATGAAGTTGACCTTTCAAATCTTCTTATTAATCTGTGTACCTTGCAAGTTTTGCCTTGGTTTGAGAATTTCCATACAATTCACTTCTTGATATTGGTTCTAGAGTATTTTTAATCTCTCTTATAATTATTCTCATTCTTATTTTTAATTTTTAGGTTTATTTTATTGGTAAAATATCTCAAATTTGTAGACTAGTCTTATGTGAGATGATAGGCCTATTTTCACCATCTCTAGATATTCATGCTTTGAAAATGTATTTAGGAGGTTATGATAAGTCCTTAAAAATGTATTAAATTTATTATTTTACCCCTCCTCCTTTAATTTTATCCTCTAATCAAAATCTCCATGAGTTTCAGTCATATGCAACATTCACACATAGGTAGCCATTAATGAACAAGTATAGGTGCTCTCATAGATGATTTCAGGTTAAGAGGGAGGTGTTGTTTATTGTTTCACATATATTATAGTGTGAAAATTATTTTTTATTTTTCAGGATAGGCATGAAAATATTTTGATATCCAAAGGAAATACATATTGCCCAAGTTGTACTCACTGCCTATATCATGGAAACATTCACCTACAAGAGGTATCGATAGAGATTTAGAATCATCTGTACGGGAAGCATGAGATTGGTTGAAAGCATATTTGATGACATAAAATGTTATATACTCCTAATTTAAAGCCTATATAAGGTGGGAATTTCATAAATAGAAGGTAAACCATACTCAAAGTGCAAGATACTAAGCTTAATGGAAACTTTCTCTAAAATGACCAAATAGAGCTCCAGGTGTTTTTTGTAGACCTATTACAGCATGATTCCAAAGTATTCCAAGGAATATAAATAGGTGTAACATGTTTCCTCTAGTATATAAAAGATATATTCCAAGGATGAGACCAAGAGACTAAGTGGAAAGAGGCTTTCTAGAGCCTTAACGTTAGCCTAAAACACATTGAAATACTCTATTAGCATCTACTAGGTTGTGAAAATCTGAATGGCCTTTTGACACAAAAAAGAAAATGAAGCACACTTTCATGTTTGGAATGATTAAATTGTTTTAATGAAACATAAATGGCATGAATACCATTAGAGAGAAGTGATGATAATTTTTTTTCCTCCCATACACACCAATAGTCCATATAGGTTACCTAGACACTCACCTACATGCAAATAATGACCTAAGCACAAGGTTTTGATGGGTACTTTATACATTAAAGTGAATAAATATATAATTAAATTATAAATTAACCTTTTATATTCAAGGGAGGATTTAAAATTTCATAACCATGCTCAGTCAGATCGACATTCACCTACAGGGGTCAGTTAAGGTAGGTGTCTCAGTTAGAGCAGTGGAGGACTCATATATGAGCTAAGGTGCATGTTGAGGGATAATGGGAGGATAAAATTAATAATTAAACCTATATTAAATTTATATATATATATATATATATATATATATATATATATATATCAATTATGATCTCTATAATCTCTAATAAAATATTATGAATCCTATATAGACCCTTTGAGACCCTTTCAGCACCTATAACTAACTACGCCTAAAAGTGCAAAGATCCTTGAATTGGTTGCTAGATGGTGAATTATTATTTTGGATGATAATGGAAATGTATAATAAGGATTGATAATGTAAATTATTTTTCATTTGAATCCAAATTACCTTTTTTAATTCATAAACCTCTAATGATAACCTACAGCCACTATGTGGACTGTCTCAGGTAGTGAAAGAGAAAAGTTATGGGTTTGAGCATGAAAAGTGGTAAAAGGAGAAAGTGCAGTTAGGGAATGGTGTAGAGACACTCATAGGAGTTTTATTACATCATATTTTATGTATAAACATACATTATTACGTATAATCATCACTCTAAAACACAAAACTTAGTCAAGGAAGTGACACTCAGTCTAAGCTAGGCAAATAAGCAGGATTAGGGTTCAAGATGATGAGGAAGAACTAGACAAAGTGGATAAGTGACTATAATGAAATATAAAGGAGTTTTTAATAATTATGTAAATATTTTTTCATGAAAGAGAAACCTACAGGTATCCCCTCTAGAAGTTAAACACAGTCAAGTAAGGTAATATAGTCTTTACTGAGGGTATGCATAAGGGAGTATACTTGATGAAGATAAGCATGAAGATGGAGTAAATAAAAAATAAAAAAATAAAATGATCCTAAGTGAATAAATAATATTTTTATACCCTTTTTTAAATATCATCCAAGCAAATAGCACCCATAGGTCCCTTTTTGAGACACAAACACAATCAAATGATAAATTCAATTTCGAAAGTTTAATTTATGAGAAGTTCATGGGAAATGAGAATTGGTAAACATCATGAACCCTATAAATAGGTTATATTTGAAATTTTAATTAATTTAAGATCAGGATAAGAGCTAGAAACCCTCTCTAAAAGGCAATACATAGTCATTTTTTCTAACTGTCATATACATAGTCTTTGCTTAGAAGTCTATTTTTAATTTCTAGTGCATGTGAGGGGTCAAATGAACTAATAGAGAGATTTTTTTTTATGTAGGTAACATATAAGACCTATATATGCCCCAAAAATATTCATTCTGGTTTTGTAAAATAGGGGAGTTCCCTCTATTTTATCTTAGACAGAGGGCACTCCCCTCAATGTGCAATTGACAAGTTCTAGAGGAAACTAAGTGACATGGTGAACCAAAAAATAAGGAGGTCTTATAAAACGGTTTTAAAAGTTAAGGGAAACATAAAAAAAATATTTTAAACCAATAAAGGAGGGGTTAAAATAAATATACTTCTTAAAACCTTGAAAGTTGTAGGTAGGCCTATATGGTAATTTTAGGCCTAATGACCAAGTGTGAGGCCATTTTCACTTGTATCTATAAGTGATATTTCCAATTTATTGTGACATTTTTTTTGGAAAATATTAGAGATTTTTGAGATTTTTTAATTTATATTAAACATCAATAGTACATTTTAGGCTTCAAGGATAATTCAGGCCTATTAGGCATGACTAGGCCTAAAGTCCAAAAAAAGATTCAAATTTATTTTTGGATTTATATGATCAATAAAACCTATTGGAACATGTTTTTATGAATATATAGAATGTTTTATATCTTATAGGATTCAAATTAAACACAAAAGAGGCCATTTTTGGACCCTAAGACAACTCAAACTTGCAAGAAATAGAGAAAGAAGCTTGATAGGTTAGGTTCAAGTACTCACATATTTTTTGAGGATTTACATGGGATATATAGGAGTTTAGGGATGTTATAAAAGGTCTTGAAATATGAATTTTTGGATTTTTTTAGAAAATTGGATGTCATACCTTTTATGAATGAACCTTAAGAGGTCAGGCATACCTAAAACCCTCCTAAACCCTTGCAAAGACTAGTCCATAGAAATGAAGTTGGAGATGAATCTTGATGGAATATTTTGACCATGAAATATATTTTAACTTTCAAATTACTCCCTAAATATAATCATAATGGTTTTTATTTATATGGAATTATATAGACAAGGTACAAAATAATATTTTCTTGATATTTTTGTGCATTATGTAGGCTACAGGTAGAGTCTGAAGATGAAATCAAGTTTTGATGGAATATTAAGGCTTTGTAAGGTTATTTAATTCCATTTAAAAATCCTAAGTGTCTAAACAAATAGATTCATCTCAGCCAAACAAAATGGCATATTGGACAAGCTAGTGAGAAGGGTGGAAAAATTCATGTGAAGTGATTTTAGAGTGTCATTAATTATTATAAGGATAATTATGGTATTAAAAACTTCCATAAACTACATTCTATGGATTTTAATGATCAAATGATGCCAATTTTCTGGACAAGTGTGTAGGGTGAATGAAAGAGACATTTTTTGGACTTCAAATGATGATAACTCCATTCTAGGTAATTCTAAATGACCAAGACTAAAAAAATTCATGGAGATAAATGTTTGATGTCCTCACCATATATCCCAATAATTGTATCTATTCATAATTAATTATAAGTCATTCAAATAAGGATAATCATATAGATAATTTTTCTGATCCAGAATAAGGAGTTTTATGCCACTTTCATGAAGTTTATGCCTTAAATTGACACTTGTACTTCCTCATATTGTATGGTTCATTCAACATATTTATCTAATGCACAAGTAATTTTTTTTTCATATTTAAAAGTGTCCTTGTGACCCTTGGACTTCTCTCTTCTTCTCTCTCTCTCTCAAGTTTTATAAGAACTAGCTTTTTTGGCATTGTAATTGATACTCCACCTAAGTATGGAAAATACCTACTCATTTGTGTAAATTTTTATCAATAAGAATAATGGTTTTACCTCCTCAGTGAATTTTCTTAGTTTTTACATTTAAAATGTTTGATTTTGCATAAGTGAAGATGATGGATTACTTAACATGTTATTTCATTCTACCATCTATTAACAGTTGGAAAGATTTTTATTATAGGGCATGTGAAATGTTCTAAGAAATGTCAAGGATTGAGTAAGTATATTCATCAGTTCCCTCATAGGCCTCTTGTCTATTCCTCTTATATTTTCACATTCATCCATAACCTCACAATGTAACATTGATGTGAGAAGATGAAGATTGGAGAAGTGTATTTTCAATTTGTCCCTTGATTTCAAGTGTAATATGTATATGGTTGGAATTAATAAATAAATTTGGTGTATCACCTCCCTTAGGATAATTTTTTTTAGTTATCTCTCTCCATTTTCACCCCCAAAGTTTAGTTCTAGTTGTGATCCAAAGTGGTACATCAAGGGAGCTAACCCTATCTAGAGATTCACCTCATTTCTTAGACTACCCAAAATTCTAGAGGTGTTTCTATTGTGCCACTTGGATGAGGATAAATTTACCATATCCTCAAAGGGTGAAAATCCAAATGACAACATGCACTAGGTAGAGTAGTGGATGGGTTCATAAAAAGGAGATCGAGAGAAAGTGATTGAATATGAAGGAATGTGGAAATAATTAGTGTAGGGATGGTAGAAATAATTGGTAAAGACATAAAAGGAAAAATTGGTTAAGGGGATGTGATAATAAGAACCTTACCATATGACTCATAGATGAGAGCTACCTTGGATTTTAGTACTTCCAAGATTAAGACCTTGGCGTACTATAATTCTTCCTCATCCACCTCTTATGTTGGATCACCTTCTAGTGAAAGTTGTGCCTCCTTGAGTGCTTGTGTGGTTAGGGTCCAAGGTTTATCCCCCTTTAGATTTTTTTGATACCATTATGTTTTTCTACCATTTTGTGGAGTTGTCATCTACTAGGGAAGAGGAGGGGGAATGATGTAAGGTGTTGGGGCTATTAAATCCATTATTTCCTCTTCATCATAGGAGTCTAAGAAAATAATCCAAACTTATTCCCTTTGTTTATTATCCCTTCCTTGATTTATCTCCTCTACTAACTCTTTTTTAACCTTCCTCAATTCAATAGTTGATGCTTAAACTAGATGAATTTATTCCTCTTCCACTCATGCAAAGGTACACACTTATTTTTCTTATTATTTTTCATGTCCTTTAGTAAGTTATGCCCCACCTACCAACTATTATTTCTCCTATGGTCAGTCTTGAGATATAAATGGACCTTGGGGATATTATCCCTTTCCTTTTGGTTATTGTTATAGCCTACCACTCTATAAATTAGAATATATCCATCCTCATGGAGGTGGAATCCTAAATTTTACCTCGCTGAGTGTGAGAAAAGGCTTAACATGTATCTCCCTTAGTAGGTCCTCACTCAATACTATAGTTATTTCACTTTTTCATCATCCTTAGCATTCAAAAACAAAAGACCATGATCAAATGGCTCATGTTTATAAGTAAGGCCAAGGTTATGAATATATACTAGGCCTTCCCATGGGGGTCCCAATCCCTATAGGGAAGAGTGGGAAATGTATATACTTTCTTTGAATTTCCATATTCACTTAATTTATTTCATATGGTGTATTGAATGATCCTAATAGTGATGTGGGAGTATGGAAGGTAGCTTTCTTATTATTTGTCAATTACTCATCGATGCCATTCCATATTTGGTAGGAAATATCATGTTCACTTATCTTATCTAAAAAACATAAGAAGCTAAAGAGGATTCATCTTATGGGTAATAACCATGATGATATTGTCATCGGGATAGAGCCAGTAGTCTCCCACATTATTTGATAGTGTTCTGGTGATATTGAGTGAAATTCTAGCCAAAGGCTGACCATAGATGGCCATCTAGACCTAAGGGTGGATATATTTGGCAATATTGGATATATTCCTAACATATGAGTATATGTGCATAAAATATTAATAATCATATATTTAATTCTTGATAATTTCTAAGTTGGGATCCTATAAGACTCCATTGTGCCTATATATTATCTCCATGACTACATATAATAGATAGGACATCATATATAATTTTACCCCATGTGGACTCCTATCTTTTTGTAATACTTGTTCTTAGAGGTGAGTGTTAATTAATTCCCCTAATATGTAGGTGTGTTCTGAGGTACTTAACATGTCTATCAAGGGAACCCATTTCAGATGTAGGAAATAGATGCTTGTGTGTCCAAAAAAATTATTCAAAAGTGCCATGTCCATATAGATCCCCATTCTAAATCGAGTGATAGGAAAAAAATTATTTACATTTTCCTTTACAATAAATGTTTCTCTAGGGAGAAGCCACCATGCTAGTGATTTTTCCACATTATTAGACTTCTTCTAGGTAACCACAATATACAAATCAAACATAAATTTTAGAATAGGTAGACTCAAATACCTATTTAATGCATCCCCTAAGATATAAGTGATGATTTTGGTATTATCAATGTAGTGGAGATAACTATTTTCTACTATCTAACCTCAAATAAGAGGCTTCATAGTAAATATATGCATGGCATAACCTATGACTTAGCAACTTCATAATGTAGAGCTTATCTTTTGAATGGAAGCAAGTCCTTTACTAATTGATTATCGTTAACTGAAATGTCTTCTTCTAATAATAAGGAATCCACATTCTCTACAACTTATCATAAAGCCAAGTAATTGGGATAATGCCCATCAAATATAATCACATCAAAAAATGTGTCTAAATACTCCATGAAATCCTTGATAGAGAATTTGGAGGGTGTCGAGGATCCTTTGTATGACTTGGATGGCAATGCCATGGTGGTTTGTTAGATGATAGTACATTTTAAGCTTTTGAAAATGGCATGTACTTAGCTAAATTATGTGAATTGAAAATCACTTTGGTCACAAATAGGGATTTTGATATTATTAAAAGCTGAAGTTTACTCGATCTCTTGAAAATTGAATGATATGAACTTGGTTGGGGGCTCAATGTTAATATCTTTCTGCATTCATTTCTAATTCATACACCATTAATCACCAATGTATACGAGTTTATCACCTTCATTAAATTTTAATTTGACCACCCTTTCCTAGTATACATGACACATAAGATGATTTATTATTAAGGGTGCCATAGTGTTACTTTTCCTCTTTTTCCATTTGTCATTATGTGGTCTAGTCAAGGGAAGTCAAACTTTGCCTTTAAGCTTAATTGACCCTGAAAGGAAGAATATTCTTTAGATAAATTCATTCCAAAATATTTTATTCCAAAGTATTTGAAAGAATGGTTGTTGAAGGCTTAGTAATCTTTAGAAATATTGTGTTTTGGGTAGAAATAGTCTCATAGAAAGTTACCCAAAAAAAGCTTACAAATGAAAGTTTTGAAGAGAAATATAAGAAAAGAAACTTCTAGAAACAAAGTTGCCAACTAGAAACTTTTTGAAACAAAGTTCTCAAAGTAAAGCTTCTAAATACAAACTTGTCAAAGACATAAATTTCCAAAGACAAATTACTAGAAAAAAAGCTTTCGATGAAAAGTCCTCAAATACTAGAGTTTTTGAAACAATGTTTCCAAAGAGAATCTTTTTGAAGAGAAAGTTTATGAAGAGAAAGTTTCCAAAGAGAATCTTTCTGAAGAAAAAATTCCAATGAAAAGTCTCTAGAACAATATTTTTCAAATTTAAAACCTTCCAAAATAAATATAATTTAAATACCTAAAAATCAATTATTTTCAACTTTCTATTTATAAACTAGTTCGAACAAGTCCTTTGAAATGGAAATAAGTATACCCTAATGTGATTCAGTTCTGAAAACATCAAGTTTATACACATAATAAAAACCATCATAACTCTCTAAAACAAAGTTTTCAAAGTAAAGCTTCCAAAGACAAATTTTTCAAATACTAAACTTTCCAAAGACAAAGTCCCCAAAGAAAATCTTTTGATGAAAAGTCCCTGAAGACTAGAGTTTCCAAAACAAAGTTTTCAAAGAGAAAGTTTCCAAAGAGAAATCTTTTGAAGAGAAAGTGTAGACACTGAAATCGTGTCTACCCCCTAGGTCTTCTTTCACCCTTGGCCCCCCTTGGCCCATGTCCTAACCTTTGTCCTAGCCCCCTCCATTTATCAAATAAATATTTTAATTTATTTGGCCCTCTTCCACCTCACCCATGCCACCTTGGATCCCCTCCTTGGATCCCCCCACCTCTCTCCTAGCCTTTATTGCCCAAATCTACCCTTTATCCTTCCTCTCGCATCCATTTATACCTCCCTCGACCATTTTCCCACGGCCCCTTGACCCGACAGCGTGAAAGAATGGATAGAGGCTAATTTTAGCCTCTATCCCCATTCTTCAGCCACTAATGTCGGTCATTATTTGGCTGACATCAGCGATTTTGCCAGCATCGGCAGCCTTCAAGACCATTCTCTGCAACCATTCACCCCCTGCAAATAGAACTCTCTTGACGCTCTTGTATTTGTATTTTCTTCTCCTCCTCCTCATATAGCAACACTAGCAGTTATAGGCACCTTGCAGGAATGGCTCCAAGCAACAGCTCCATTTGTAGGTCCTTCAACAGCTCTGACAACAGGTTTCTCCATTCTCCAACTAGCAAGCAAGAGGTAAGCACAGTGTTGTTTTCCATTTTATTTCTTATCTGCATTTATCTATTTAGCTAACTACTACCTAGACCTTCCCTGTCTGTCCCTGAGAGGTTAAAAAGACTTCTCAGACCCCTGCCTCTCATCCATCCCCCTTTTGCACTTCTGGTTCTCAACCAGTCACTTTTTTGATAGTCCCCTCTGCACAACTAGTTCTGCACAAACCCTCAGACTACTCCTCAGACCCCAAACAGTCCCTCTGAATCCCACACAGAGCCTCAGACCCTTATATAAGGCCTCAATCCATTCTGTAGACCAAGACCAGACCTGTAATTCATCCCTAACTACTACCCCAGCCGACCTCATCCATTTCCCCTATCAATGTCTATAGCCTAACCGACGTCAGTGACCTTCTCTGACCGACGCTGGCAATATCACCGACATTGGCGACTGTGTAAAAGCAGATTCCTTCTAAATAGGTATGCATTTGCTTTAAGTTCTTTCTTTGTATTTTTCATCATTTATGACTTTTTATTTTTGATCAGCATTCTATTTTTAACAGTGGACTGGCATCCTCCAAAAAGCCTTTGCGCTTATAGGACCAAGCCTTCGCTTGATAGTCCACCCTTTTGTCATCTAACATTTTTCATGTCTTAGTGTTTTCTCTTTCAGGTGTCATCCTCCACAACCAAAGAGGAGTTCTCACAATGTCTAAATTATGGTGTGCATGTCTACAACCCAGGTACGTACAAACCCTCATCCTTCTTAGTTTCTCATTTTCTCTTTCTTGAATGTGAAAAGCAAATCTAGCGTAGAAACATTTTGGCACGCCCAGTGGGACCTTAGGGTCTCCCTTGGGTTCCTTTCCTTTCTGTTCATATAGGTGCATTAGGTTTCTCCCTTTTCACCTCTTTCTTCTCTTCTAAATGACTTCATAAGCAAGAATAAAAAGAACTTTTCTTTTCTTTTCTTGCACTTCTAGACTAGTCAAAAATCATATCCTTCAACCCTTTCTCAACTTGTTTTTCATCCGAACTTAACATTTCGACTTGGGGCTTAAAACACATTGCACTTTCATTTCTGCTTGCTTGCATTTCCTAGTCCACACCTAGTAATTAGTAACCACATATTGAATTAATTGTAGTCCACTTGATGTTACACAACCAAACCACTTACACTAAATCAAACATCAAACTTACCTGAGACAAGGCCCGACTGGGATTTCATCCCCCAGCGGACACCTTACCCATCTCAGCGATCCTACTTGGATTTCATCACCAAGGGGAAAGCCCACTCTGTTCTCTAGCAGAGTCTAATCTCTAGGGAAAGTATATTTTGGCTAAGCGAGACCAGCTAACCACTGGACTTGTGAAGTGAGGGGAGCTTGCTCCTTAGCTCCAGGCCATGTACGGAACCTAACCCAAACTTTTGAGTGCCTAAACAAACCCGAAACCATCCATAAACTACCTCTTCTAGGACCCTTCTAACAAGAAACCTCCCCAAACATCACTTTAAGGCATAAGCCACATGAGCATAATTATTTATTTCTAGGGATTTAACGCTTAGGCTCTGCTTGTGTTCTTCATCTTTTCTGTTCTTATCTGCTTGTTTGAGGTAGTGAGGATGTTCTTCTCCCTATTTTTTAAAAACTCTCAAATCTTTTGGGTTTCTAGAAAACATAGTCACCGACATCAATTTTACCACTGACATCGGTAACCTTTTCTCGTCGGCATCGATTATCTGACCAACATCGGCCATCTTTATCACTGACATCAATTTTTCAACCAATGTCGGTCTCTATCACAGTTCTTTTTTTTTCAAAATAGCAGCCTTAAAACCCACCCTTTTTTTGTCAAAACCCCATTCTGAGTTTTTGAAACTAAAAAAACACAGTTTTTAAAACCTGACCTTTCTTGCCTTGAATGGTTCTGACTCGCAGTCAAGCCAAGACTTTAGTCAACCATGTGAAGCATCAACCGCTTCCATCTACCCCATCCATAACTAGTCCTATAATGGAGTTCCACTCAAAGACTGAAAGAACTCCTACTCACCCAACCCTGCCCTAGACTCCTATTGTCCCAGAAGGGGACCAAGATTTTGCACGATTCTTGGACCTCAACGTCAAAGCCTTACACACTATCTCACACATAGCCAAACGCAAGACTCCTTAGGCAACCCAATCTATGGGATGTTGACTTCCTTAGTCGAGACAATGATCACATCAACAACATCTACAATTCAACCTATAGACAATCAAGCCAACACCTCGACCAATGACCCAACCATCTCCTACCTTCAAAATTTAGCCTCTCCTTCTAGACCTACCTCCATGGGGGTTTCGGTACTCCCTCAACCTCAAACGACTCAACCAAATCTTACACCTTTCCAAAACCTAGTGGTCTCTATCCCCCTACTCTTGCACCTATCAACACAAGAGTAATTGTCTCCCCTTCAACAAGTGTGGCCACTCCTCAACCATCTTTGACAGCCCCTATCCAACTTGTGCCTACCAACCCCATAACACAAGTGCCCTTGGCTTCAACTTTTGCCCCGATAACTAGCTACCCATATGTTGTGTCTATGCAATCGACCACATCATATGCCCCTCTCAATATCTTTCAAGTGCCTTATAATCTAGGGGGCGCTCCACCCACCAATCCGTCAGTAGATATCATCAAAATGCTGATGGACAAGATGTCTAGCCTAAAGACCTTTGTTTTTGGCTCACACAATGCTTTGTCATAAAGCAAATTTGTAATGAGCCCATTCACCCTTCTGTCCCGATCAGGCCATACCCCAATCAATGGGAGCTTCCTAAATTTTCTTGCTTTCAAAGCAAGGAAGACCCACAACAGCACTTACGAGCATTTAGACATGCCTATTACCTTATTGCCCATGACGATGCATTGCTTTTACACACATTTCTTATGTCTCTCTCTGGTGCTACACTTGACTGGTACAGCTCTCTTGCCAGCCATTCCCTCTTCACATTCACATAGTTGGCCCAGCTCTTTCTTGATCACTTCTCCATCAACATCACCAAGAAGGTCTCGATCACAAACCTCTATTCTATCTGCCAATTCAAGGACAAATCCATAGCTGACTTTGCTGCTGACTAGAGAGGCCTCATCAATCAACTCTCCTTTTCCTTACCCCAACCTGAACTTATTGAACTTTTCTCCCAAGCCTGCACCAAACATATTTCTTCCACCTTATGGGTTCAGCCCTTTCGCACCTTCGATGAAGCCTTCACGATGGCCCACAAACTTGAATTGTGTGCCATTGAGGAGAATAAAGTCAAGTTGCGGAGTAAGAATCTCAACTCTAAGACCAATGACTCCTCTTCTTCTAAACCTTCATCATCCAATCCTAAGTCTAAAGCTTCAGCTAATGTTGTGGTTGTTAGACCTTCATCCTCTTCGCCTTCAACCAATTAGCCTGAGCCATCCACATCTCAGAGCGCCACCCGCCAATTCTAGCAAAGATACGTACAATGATAGTATACTCCTCTCAAAGAATCATACGCGTCTATGCTAGAAAAACTTATTAAATAGGGGGTTCTCAATCTCCCCCAGATCTGACCACCTCCACAATTTGATCCCTCATGTGCCATCCCTGCATGGTATAGGGAAAATGACTTTTGCAACTACCACCATGTTAAAGGACATGACATGAGAAACTGCAAAACCCTTAAAAACATAATCCAAGACATGCTTGAAAAGGGTGACCTCATCCTAGACAATCCTAATGCGCCCCCTAATCAGGGGATCAACATCTTCAATCAAGCATTCCCCAATCATCCACCGACCCAAAACAATGTCCAGACCTTGATTGACAACACTCATGAACACAACATTCGGACAGTCAATATAGTCTCACCCTTCATCCCTGACCAACCTCAAGAGGTTAGTCCATCTATCAGTCCACCACGTGTGGACGAACCTCTTTCCCCGATTAGTTCTCCATCAACCTCTCTCATCTTGGAGGATGCCTCAACCTTACCGACACCACCAGTCTCACCATCCTCCTTCCTGCTGCCTATGGAAGACCCGACCCTTCCTACTCCTCGACCACAAGTGGAGGGCACCATCATCCCTGCCCTTTACCCACTTCAGGAGCCTCATTCTCCAGTTTCTTCTCCACCTAGGGAAGAACCTGCCTCTCCTTCATCTCCAACCAAAGATGAATCTGTCATGACTTCATCATGCCATGGGTCCAAAACTACTACACCCATCTCATCTTCGGCCCCACAACCATCAACATCTTCTCAAGGACCCAAACCTCATCCAACATCTTCTCAACCATTTTCCCAACTAGTAGAGAAAATCAGACTTCTTCCTTCAAGGAAAGTGGAGCATCAGGGGTTGTGGGAGCATCTTAAAGCTCTTCAACATGCCCATGCCCTCTCATCTCATGCTACCAATCCTCCCAAGGCAGAATCCCCCAAGACTCTCAATAAAGACCAGACTCCCACTTCTAAACCCGCATCTACCCCATCTAAACCTATCAAGTCACTTGGTGTTTGCCCTGTTTCTACCCTCACTCACCCATAAGTGAAGGTGGACTTAGACCAAATGTCGACCAATAGTAGTCTTCCAACCAAGTTGAAGAAGACTACCAGGCCATAGAAATGAATGCCTCTTCCCCCGTCACCATTACCCTCCATTTTGGGCCCCCATCCTTCGACCCTGACCAGAATCCTTCCCATTCCAACATCTAATAAGAACCAGTTGCATCCTTTGCTTCCTTTACCTACCTCCAACCTGCCCTCTCCCAAAAAGGTGGTACCTCTCATGAAGAAAGCATTATCTCTACCTGTCACTGCACCATCAACCCAAAAGGTGGTATAGAAACCTCCTCCAACTCCACCTAAGCAAAAGTCACCAGCATCGCACACATCAACTAGCACAAACCCTTTAGTAGGCTCATACTCATTGATATTGCACTGACTTTTGTAGACTTCCAGCATAACCCTTCCACCCATCAGGCCTTTCCAACCTCTCGAGTCTAGGCCCTCCTAGTTTGATGACATGAAGATTTGATTATACCATCGTACACCAGGACATGATACCGAGACTTGCTATGCCCTCAAGGCCATCATTCACCAGTATATGGAGAAGGACACTCTTCTCCTTGAGGACACTCTTGATCGACCCTTGACACCTTCCCATCCAACCTCTTCAACCACATCAACATCTCACCAGCAGGCCATGACCCCTTCTTCACCTCCTATCTTTGAAATCAATGCTATCCACATAACCACTAGGTCACAAAAGGACAAGGTGAAATAAAAATCCACCATTCCTTGGACCTACCCTTTCATCAAACCACCTCTAGCACCCAAGCCTAAAATTTCTATCCTTGGCGCATCTCAGCCTTCTTCTTCTTCTTCTTCCAGGTTGATTCATGACTCCATGTTAAAACAGCTTCACCAGACGCCTGTGAAGATGTCCCTTTATGACCTCATCCAAACCTCACCTCTGCATCGTCAAGCCCTCATCCAAGCCTTGTAGGCAGTGGAGGTCCAACTTGAGGACCCCCAACCACTCGCTGCCCTCGTCCACTCTTTATCTGCTGTTGCCTCCATCACATTCAGTGATTCTGAGATTCCCACATCCAACATGAAAGATCAGGATGCCACCCTCTTCATCACTACCTATGTTGATCAGACATGCATTAAACACGTTATGATCGATGGAGGTGCTAGCATCAACATTATCTCCACCCATGCCTTCGATTAGTTGGCTCTTCCCAAGAATTACATCTCCAAAACTGATGTGATCTTGCACTCCTTCAATGATGCCACTACCACGACCATTGGCACAGTCGTCCTTCACATTCACGTTGGTCCACGCACAGTCTCGGAGCTCTTCTATATCATCAAAGGAGAGTTTCAATACAACATGTTACTGGGCTGACCCTGGATCCGTGCCATGGCTTGTGTCCCCTCCACCCTGCACCATTGTGTGAAATTTGAGCACGATGGGCAAGTCCACACCATTCCTGCTGACCCTTCACCCTTCAAAACTTATAACACCACCTATCGTCCAAATGATGTCCTCATTCCTATCAAGCCATCAACCTTGACACTACCTCCATCTGTGGAAGCTTCAACTCGTTCACAATCGGCAGTCGCCCTCACCCCTCCTCTTCAAGCGAATACTAAAGACCCCTTGGAAGACATCTTCTAATGACTTTCACTTGGGGAATATCACTTGTTGAACTTAGACATGTTCCAAACTCTGCAAGAGTATTAACACCTTCACCATAGCCCCAATTATGACCATCAGATCGAGATGGTCGTGCCTTATGGTCCTCCTCACCTCTGAACCAATCTTGTCTATGGGGGGCTCAATCAAGCTCTTACTAATGGTAACCCTCTCTCTTCACCCCAACCATTCACATCAAACTTTTCATTTCTTGGCAACCCCACCTTTGCACACACTTACCTTTACAGGTGCACATGGAAGGGTTTTGGTTTTGGACGCTATGAGTAGGGCTCCCATCAGCCCATCGAGCTGCTCAACGATGATGATGCCAAGAAATGATATGGCCTGGGATACCATGACCCCACTTAGGCTCTGTCAGACCTTTGCCCTAAGCCAACCATTGACCAATCTCCTCTAAGCTCACCCATTCCTCTACCTTCACCTATAGAGTCGGTGGTTTCCATCCCTCCTAGTTTTTTTTCCATAAACACCATCCACCTAAAACCCTTAACCTATCAGCTAAATGGGGTGTCCAGGTCTCTCCCTCTCATTTTTCCTAGCATGATAGAGGATTAGTCGGTGATCATTCACACTGTTTGCTGCATAGATGACAATGCCATTCTTTCTTACATGGGCGCTGATGACTCTTTCATCTAGCGCTCCCTCCCTTCTGAGACCTAGGTTATGTTAAATGAATCAACCATTGACATCAACCTCCCTTCTTCTGATGTTCCTCACATCTTAAAGATTGGCCAATCTCTAGACGTCTAGGAGCAGCTTGACTACACTCAGTTCCTCTCAAACCATAGCAAGGCCTTTTCCTAGACCTACAGTGACATGCTTGGCATCGACCCCACCATTGCTACTCATAACATCATCACCAAACTAGAGGCTAAGCCTGTCAGGCAAAAGCTTTGAAAGATGCATCCTCGTGTTGTGTTCCTTGTCAAAGAGGAGCTTCAGTGCCTTCTTTCTGTCTCCTTCATCCAACCCATCGATTATCTACAGTGGGTCTCTAACATCATCCTTGTCACCAAGGTGACTGGGGGGATTTGGATCTACATAGACTATCATGACCTTAACCTAGCCTATCCCAAATATGACTTCCCTCTTCCTAACATTGACTAGCTTATTGATCTCACGACTGGCCATGAGATGCTATCTCTCATGGATAGGTTTTCAAGATACAACCAGATCTTGATTACACTAAAAGATCAGCACAGGACTACCTTTATCACCCCATGGGGGACTTTTTGCTATCAGGTCATGCCTTTAAGCTTGAAGAACATAGGCGCCACTTATCAGTGCACCATGACTTACATTTTCCATGATCTCCTCCATAAAATCATGGAGGACTATGTGGATGACCTGCTCGGCAAGTCCAAGCTTCACCGTAACCATTTGACCATCCTCAAGATTATCTTCTCTCACCTTCTTTAATACAATGTCTGCCTTAACCCCAAAAAATGCATCTTTGGGGTCCTCTTAGGCAAGCTCCTCGGCTTCATCGTTTCCTTCCGTGGCATCGAGATAGATCCCACCAAGATCTGTGCTATCCTTGAGATGCCACCTCTGACCAATCTCAAGCAGCTTCACAGTCTACAAGGGAAGCTCCAGTCCATTCGTCATTTCATCTCACAGCTTTCTGACCGCTACCAACCTTTTCATCATCTCCTTAAGAAGGACGTCTCCTTTAAGTGGGATAAGGACTGCCAAGAGGCTTTTGAAGCCCTCAAATGCTATCCAGTCTCTCCACCAGTCCTCATTCCACCTAAAGATGACCAACCCTTCTACCTTTACATCTCTGACACCAACCATTTTTTAGGTGCCATGATCACGCACCGAGACAAGCATCACCATGAGAAAGTGGTCTACTATATCAGCTGAACATTGGTTGACTATGAAACTTGGTATACTCATCCCAAGAAAATTTGTTTGGCATTAGTCTTTGCCACTACCAAGCTCTGCCACTATCTTCTCAACCATAAGACCTTTGTCATCACTCACACTGACCCTCTTAAATATATGCACTCCAAGCCATATCAAAATTAGCATATGGCTCAGTGGCTCATGCTACTTGTTGAGTTTGATTTCAAGTTCATCCAACAAAAATACATTAAGGGGCAAACCATCATTGACCAACTGGTAGATGCCCCTCTTCCCGACAATCAACCTTCGCAGTGTGAGTTTCCTGACGAATCTATCACCACGCTTTCCACTGATGACACCGTCTATCAAATGACCATGTTCTTCAATGGCTCCAAATGTCAACTCAGTGGGGGTGTAGGAGTCATTCTCTTCCCATTTGAAGGTGAGCCCATGCCTCTATCTTTTAAACTTGACTTTGATTGTACCAATAATATGGCTGAATACGAAGCCTTAATTTTGGGACTTCAAACCGCCCTTTCTCTCAGCATTAAGTCCATCAACATCTTCGGTGACTCGCAATTTGTCGTCAATCAAATCAATGATTCATACCTCTATAAAAACAAAATTTTGCAAAGGTACAAAAATTGTGTTGACACTCTTCTAGCCTCTTTTGACCATTACCTCTTGCAGACTATTCCTCGATCCACGAACAAGTTTGTTGACACCATGGCTTCTCTTGCCTCGCATATCCCATCTTCATCATCCTCATCCAGAATCTTCATCACGGTGCATCGTGTGCCACTGCCTTCATACATTTCTCCTGACATCAACCATGTCAACACCATAGACTCTAGTCCATGAGATGATTGGTATAACCAACTTGTGGACTACTTATCTCATTCTATCATTCCTCCCCATCTCTCTAGCAATGTGCGACGAGATTTCGTCAAATGCACAACTCGCTACACTATGCTAGGGGGTCTTCTCTATAAGCGAGGCTTTGACGGCCTCCTTCTTCACTGTCTAACCTCCACTGAAGCCTCTCATGCCATAAAACAAGTCCACGATAGGATTTGTGGCAGACACTTCAGTGGGAACTCGGTTGCCAAGCGCATCCTTTGCCTGGGCTATTATTGGCCCACCCTTCATCAAGATTGTAGCAACTATGTCTGGCATTGCATGAAGTGTCAACAACACTCTAACTTGCTTCATCTCCCCAGCCACGCCTTACAAGTTGCTCAAGATTTCTAGCCTTTTTCTCAGTGGGGCTTAAATCTCATCGGTGAGATTAACCCTCACTCGTCTCTTTGTCATCAGTCCATCATCACCACCACTTAGTATTTCACTAAATGGGTGGAAGCCATTCCTCTCATCTCCATAAAATCTAACAAAATTGTCGACTTCATCAGCACCCACATCATTTGTCATTTCAGTGTCCCTCACAAAATCATCACTGACAACGGCAAGTCCTTCAAAAACAAGACCATCCAAAAACTCTGTGACTCATTTGGCATCAAGCTCAATTTCTCTTCACCTTACTACCCATAAGCAAATGGGCAGGCTGAGGCTTCCAAAAAAATTCTAACTAAAATTCTCATGAAGGTGGTCAACGACATTGGAAGGGACTAGCACATTCATGTTCCCTTCACTTTGTGGGCCTACCGCACTAGCATCCTAACCTCTACGGGTGCTACCCCTTTCTCTCTAGTGTATGGAACAGAGGCTGTCCTACCTCTCGAAGTATAGATCCTGTCTCTCCACATCTCTCTACATGACATTCTCTCCAATGATGACTTTTGTCAAGATCACTTAGCTTAACTTGAGTTACTTGATGAATGTCATCTCGCTGCCCTAAACCATCTCCATGTCTATCAAAATCGCATCAAGTGAGCCTATGACAAAAATCTGTGAGAATGAGATTTCAACATCGGAGACCTCATCCTCAAAGAAAACCAGCATGTCACCAATATGGAGCGAAGTAAATGAGGCAAGTTTGCCCCTAATTGGCTCGGACCTTTCATCATCATGCACAAGTATGGGTCAGGAACTTATCATCTGTCTTCTCTCGACGGACGGCTAGAACCTGAGCCTCTCAATGCCTTGCATCTGCGGCCATTCTACTATTAGTCGAGTATTCATCCACTTGACATTTAACTTGAGCTCATCCCTTGAGAAATCCCCATCCTCTTAATCCTCATTCCTTTAACCCTATTTCCCTTAACAAATCCTCTATAACCCTTTTATGATGTATGGATGCTTTGTCCTAATAAAAGGGAGCCCTTGAACTTCTATAGTCTTGTCCATGACTCCAAATTCTATCAAAAAAAAAAATCAAGATATCAAAACATATCCATGATCATCCAATCAAATCAAAAGGCAAACTGCTCCCTCAAAGGATAGATGTACTATCATTGTTGTAGCTAATAGACTACTCCCTTGAAGGACAGCTATTCAAACTTATATAAAGCAAAAATATAGACCACTCCCTTGAAGGATGGCTATGACTAAATCTTGCTATAAATAGCACTTCCTTAGAAGCTCCCATATCGATCAGCTTCACAAATGACCACCAAGAAAAATGACATCTCTATGTGGACTTCCCACATTGATCAGTCTGCTCTTTCAAAAATAAAAAATGGGTCATGGACTTAGCTTGTAGTTGTCTCAGGGTCTCCTATAAAAAGGGGAAAGGTTATCCCTGCTCTTAAAATGGGTTACCCTATCCTCCTCCTATCATAACACCTGCTCAAGGGACTTCGAGCTCACTTTAATGTCAAAGTGATTCGACTACCATTCTAACACAACCATGGTCAACGATGCAATGCATGAATGGGGCTCTTTGTTCTAACAACCCCTATCTATGTTATCATTCTGGTCCTTGTCAATGAAAGGGTGATTATGCCTTTCACTTTCTACTTACATTTTGGTCACATTCTAACTTCATCATTTGTCAAATCAACTCAACTCCAATCTCTTTTCAGACCACTCACATAGCCTATTCACACTAGTTTCTATGGACACCAATACACATAGAAACTATCAACTAGACACAATTTATGTTAAGCATAAACCAATACTTGCTGACGCATAAATAGACCTCAATTCATTTCTATCATCCATCCATCAAAAATATGGAAAATTGCTAGGGATGAAAGACCCCTCAACCAATGTTACAGAATACACCATTTGGAAAAGGTTGTAACATCTTTTTCTCCTCATCATTTCGACACATGACCAAACCAATCATCGACCAATCTTCTCAACTAGTCTGAACTACATTGGTCTGAGGCCCCTTCCAATTTGGGCTATGTAGGTAGCACTCAGATGACACGATGTCTTTTGGGGTTAGCTCAACCACCCTCATTTATTCGTCTCTCTGATGGACAAACCTTCTCTTCTTTGACCATGACCTTAACCTCGACCAAGACCAAATCACTTCGACCCTCTTCCTCCCTCTTTGGGAGAACTACATTGGCCTGAGGCCCTTAGGACAAGAGCTATGTAGGTAGCACTCAGTTGACATGGGGTGGTCTCCTAGGGTTAGCTTGGCCACCCTCTTCATCACTTTCTTCCATCCCATTCTCTCGTGACTTGGCAATCATATCACAGTTAGTCACATTTTTTCATAATCATTAGCATAATCATTTTCATCATGTCCATCCATAATCATTAAACATCACCACTTAATCTAAAAATCATAACCATTCACATCAAATATCAACATCAATATCATTAATCATCATCATATAACCATTTTATTAAGCATCACATTCATCATCACATTAGTTATCATAATCACAAACATAGCATCATTATTATACACATCATATCAAAACATGCATCAAATCAAAGTGCCATAAACATTAAACACATCCATAACATTTTCCATAACACATCAATGATCAAAATAATCTCATCATATATATCTCAAAATTTTGTACAATCGCATAATCTGTGCCTCTCTCTCTCTCTAAAAGTCACGTACATCTCACATCATCAGCATGCAAGCCAGTATATACATCACATCACAATCTGGCCTCATGGCTATGGCTGTGGTGGTGGTGGCAGTGGCTGAGAAGATGTTGTATCCTCTCTCCCCTCTGATCTGTGCTATTTGCATGAATCTGTAGCAGTCACCCGTGACATAGACCACTACCAGCTCAGCTTTGCCCTCATATCTGAGTATCGTTATATCTGAGGAAACCCCCTAATGGCTCCCTCATAATATGTGATCTCATCTAATGCATTATTGTATCTTACTATAGATACAGTCTGTGGTAGACCCATCTGACCTGCTGCCATCCCCTGCACTGACCCCTATGACTGTGAAAATGTTGGCTACACCGATATCGACGGTCCTGCCCCCTGTGAAAATGCTGACTACTGAGATGGCTACTGTAATGGGCCCTACCCTCCAAAACTCTGACCTACCACTACCTATGCCTGGGCTATATCCAGTTGTCCCTATAATAGAGTGACCTACCCTATCAGTGCTATGACTCGACCTGTCATCTTTGTCACTAGTCATGTCACCCCTGCCAGTTGCCCCTACAAAATCGTGACCTGTCCCTATAAAATGGCCACTTGAGCTTGTGTCACATCCCTCTCCTGTCGCACTATGTCCCTCTCCTTGTAGGCTGTATCCTGCTCCCTGGTGACATCCTACAGATCCGGCTGGGGACCCACCTGTACACCTATGTAGTACCCTGCCCACCATGCTGTGTAGGCCTCTATACACCCTGAGTCAGCTATCCCATGTCCTGCTAGCAACTCCTCAAAATTTGGCCCTTATGTCTCCTCTAGCAGTGGGAGTGGTGCCTCTATATCATCCCACCTGTACTATGAGAATATAGGAGGTACACCCTATAGCAACCCGTATTGGCACCATACTCTCTCTACTGGGATCCTCTTGATCTCATCAGCTCACCTACCTCTGATCCATCACATGCTCTGAGTCTTGACCATCTACTCACCCTGGTCTCTGAATGTTGGATATACCAAGTATGGTCTCTAGATGATATCTGCTAGAATTAGGGCCTCTAATACCCCTTTGTAGTGGTCAATATCTCTGACCACTCCATCCACCCACATCTATGCCATCACCTCATGCCATCACCTGAATCTGACCCTGAAGTTGGCCTAAATCACCACTGGGAGGCTGAGAGGTCATGTAACTGTGATATGCTCATATGCCCAGTAGTACAGAAGGTGGCCTACACATAGACTATACCGCTGCCATCGACTAATGCCCCATAGCTCTCTGTATACTTGGGCTAAAAAGATAGGTGCCCAAGCAAACACTATCTGCTACTCCTACATGTCCATCAAAACCTTGGTCATGGCAACCGATAACCTACCTCCCTCCACATCTGGCAATGCATAGACTATGATGCCAATCATCATCAAGACCACCAACTGATGTGTGCCCTCATCCACTGCATATAGAGGCTCATAAGCAAAACTAGCTGAATGGTAGCTCATCTCAGAGACATGCTCCCCAAATAACATGACCATATGAATGTCGTGCACCTCTCTTGAGCACGCATAGATGTCAGCTCCGTGTACCGATAGCTACAAAATCTAATACACGTCCTCGACTGTGATCATCAGCTCTCCTATGGGTAGGTGGAAGGTGTTGGTGGAATGGTCCCACCGCTTGATCAACACCACCATGAGACTCATGTCTCTCGCCACTCTATAGTAGTGTCTTAGCCCCCCTAATCCAACTACACTCATTTGCACCCACTCCTTGACCATCACACCTCTGTGCATCTGCATCAGCAAGGTCGAGAGGTGATCCCATAGCATCAGAGTCTACCTCACCTGCATCCATCAACAATCAAACTCATGTTAAATCTATTCCTACTCTTCCTACTTGACCAACCTATCTGACCATCTTCGTCCATCTTGACACTTGAGAAGTCCTTGGCATAGCTTTAACCCCTTGACTTGACCATTTTTCATCACTCTTTTTGACCAGGCAACCACCGATATCGATTATCATATCAGCGATGGCACTCACCTAACTGACGTTGGTCACTTAGTGACTGACATCGGCAGGTGAGTAACTGATGTCAGTCTCTGGTTGGCCGATGCTGGCAAACTCGTTGATGTTGGCGACTGGTTCGGCCCTAGGGCCGAACGGGACGAGCCCTAAATTTAGGGCTTCCCCATTTTAGCTCCCCCAACCCTCCTAGACCTTTCTAAATCATCCCTAATCTATCTTAGACCCCCTACCCACCTTCCTAGCTACCCTCCCCCCTCAATTTCTGCCTAAAGCAACCAAAAATTCAAAAACTAAATCAACACAAAAACAATCAAATAGGGTTCAAAGAGACCCTCCTACCTCATCTCGACGTCACCAGCATGGTGGCACGATGGGTGCTACTGGTGGTGGACCTCCCGTGGGTCCTCTACTCCCCTCTACCATCTCTTTTGTGCCAATGACTCTACACACTCTTGATGGCCCACACACGTCCCTGTAGTGTCCAATCGACTCCCTCTCTCCACCAATGTTCCTCTACCACCTCAGCGTGCTCACTTAGTCAACTCTGGGTCACTTTCACTCACTTGGCTCTAGAGCTCTTTTCTCTCAGTCAACCAAATCATAAATGACTTTTGGTGGGCCGCCAATCCAGTTTTGTTAGATTTGGCAGGCCACTGATGTTGGCACCCTCGTGCCCTAATCTACTGATGTTGGTCAACTTCCACTGACATCGGTTCATTTTTTCCATCGACGTCAGTTATTTCACCAACGTCGGCATGATTCAAACCTCCTCATTGCCTAAAATCATGTCCCTAATCAGTCTACTCTCCAGTAGAAGTCATCTTAGCCCCCTGGGGCACACTTGAGATTACTTTTGCCTCCGTCCATCGACCACCAGACCTTGGAGATCATGACCATCTCCTATGATTGTGACTACTTCCAAGATGACTTTGCCTTGGTTGTTTTTGCATGTATGCTACCTCATGACTAGTTAGCAAAATTGTGCATAGACTTTTTATGACTCTCACAAGTATAGGATCGCAAGCCAATTGATCCACACTACTTGTGACTTTTTCGTGTTTCTGGGAGCACTTCTTGAGCCTGAGATACCTAGAACACGATGACTATTAGAGCTTCAGCTTAGATTGAATAACCCGATCAGCTATGACCAAATGCTGGGGCCCAGTTATTTCAATTTTGGCACTCCTCAACCTTGGCCTACAACAATTTAACCTGACCATCCCATGAAGTGGTATATGTGCAATCATGACTATTGTAGCATTCTCACTCACCCTCTCTCTATCCATCTCTCTGTCAAATCGACACTTGATCTTAGGTTCCCTTCCCTCAACTCTTGCTTTGAGGGGGGAACACCTCATTCCATACCTAGGGCAACCAACTCCTATTTTTGTCTTACAGTTCGTCAAGAACAACCAACAAGACAAAAAGGGGAAAATGTAGACACTGAAATTGTGTCTACCCCCTAGGTCTTCTTTCACCCTTGGCCCCCCTTGGCCCATGTCCTAACCTTTGTCCTAGCCCCCTCCATTTATCAAATAAATATTTTAATTTATTTAGCCCTCTTCCACCTTACCCATGCCACCTTAGATCCCCTCCTTGGATCCCCCCACCTCTCTCCTAGCCTTTATTTCCCAAATCTCCCCTTTATCCTTCCTCCCGCATCCATTTATGCCTCCCTCAACCATTTTCCCACAGCTCCTTGACCCGGTAGTGTGCAAGAATGGATAGAGGCTAATTTTAGCCTCTATCCCCATTCTTCAGCTGCTGACGTTGGTCATTATTCAGCCAACGTCGGTGATTCTACTGGTGTCGACAGCCTTTAAGACCATTCTCTGCAACCATTCACCCCCCCATGAATAGAACTCTCTTGATGCTCTTGCATTCATATTTTCTTCTCCTCCCCCTCGTATAGCAACACTAGCAGCTATAGGCACCTTATAGGAATGGCTCCAAACAATAGCTCCATTTACAGGTCCTTCAATAGCTTCGACAACAAGTTTCTCCATTCTCCAACTAGCAAGCAAGAGGTAAGCATAGTGTTATTTTCCATTTCATTTCTTATCTACATTTATCTATTTAGCTAACTACTACCTATACCTTCCCTGTCTATCCCTGAGAGGCTAAAAAGCCTTCTCAGACCCCTGCCTCTCATCCATCCCCCTTTTGCACTTTTGGTTCTCAACTAGTCACTTTCTCGATAGTCCCCTCTACACAACCAGTTCTGGACAAACCCTCAGACTACTCCTCAGACCCTAAACAGTCCCTCTGAATCCCACACAGAGCGTCAGACCCTTAGACAAAGCCTCAGTCCATTCTGTAAACCAAGACCAGACTTGTAATTCATCCCTGACTACTACCCCAGCTGACCTTGTCCATTTCCCCTACCGACATCGGTAGCCTAACCGACGTCGGTGACCTTCTTTGATCGACGCCGATAATATCACCAATGTCAGCGACTGTGCAAAAGTAGATTCCTTCTAAATAGGTATGCATTTGCCTTAAGTTCTTTCTTTTTATTTTTCATCATTTATCACTTTCTATTTTTGACAGCATTCTATTTTTAATAGTGGACTGGCATCTTCCAAGAAGCCTTTACACTTCTAGGACCAAGCCTTTGCTTGGTAGTCCACCCTTTTGTCATCTAACATTTTTTGTGTCTTAGTGTTTTCTCTTTCAAGTGTCATCCTCCACAACCAAAGAGGAGTTATCACAATGTCTAAATTTTGGTGCACACATCTACAACCTGGGTACATGCAGACCCTCATCCTTCTTAGTTTCTTGTTTTCTCTTTATTGAATGTGAAAAGCAAATCTAGCGTAGAAACAGAAAGTTTTCAAAGAGAATCTTTCTGAAGAAAAACTTTTGATGAAAAGTCTCTAAAGCAATAGTTGCCAAATTTAAAACCTTCTAGAATAACGCTAATCTAAATACTTAAAAATTAATTCTTATCAACTTTCTATTAATATATTAGTTTGAACAAGTCCTTTGACATGAAACAAGTATACCCCAATGTTATTCAATGTTGAAAACACCAAGTTTATATAAATAATAATAGCCATCATAACTCTCAAAAACACATAGATACCTAGATAAAAATATTCATACTTCCCAAAAAATAAAGGGGGTCCCCATTTTTCAAATAAAAATATAAGATGGGGTGTGTTGAATACAACAAATGGTGAGTCAGGTGTGAATACTTCCAAGTTTTTAAGAACCCAAAATCCATACTTTTGTAATCTCAATATCAAACATAAAATCATATGAAAAGAAATGATTAAATCAAAAATGAAAAGGGACTCTTAATAAACCTATGTAACATAATAACTTAAGTTATTCCTTAGATCTGTATGTGGAAAGTGATGTTCTTTATCTATTGTCTCAGGGTTTTAGGCAAAGACATGGGGTGAGTTATAGGTTTCATCTTGACTAGGCATTAGATGCATAGATATTAGGGAGTTTAGGCATTTCTCTACTACCAACCAGGCATCCATAGCCTGATAGATATGCCTTTGATCACCTATTCCTCATTTATTCATATTTTACATGATTCATAATACATTGATCTTATTTTATCATATAGGATTTGAATCCTTTTTTATTTTATTTTAGACGTTTGCATTATGCCTTTTATTTTTAAACCTTTTTTTACATTCTAAATGAGAGAGGGAAAAAGGTGACCACCATGAGCTAGTCTTAATAAAGTTTGGGTTTAATCAAAATGTCCATGTTAACATTTTTTTCATGTCAATGGTTATTATCTTAAATAATTATTAATCATTTTATGTGTGTTTAACCCAAGGGAATAAGGAAAACTTTCTAAATTTACATAGGACTATGGGAGAAACATTCACATACCTAATGAAATCATTAGCTTTAGGACATGTTCATGGATAAACTCTCTAATTACTTACATAGATTAGGAATTCTGAACTATAGTATATAACACCCATTAATATGAGTCAGATTCAAAACACCTCAAATTGTCATTTGAATATACTAAGATTGACCAATCTCATATTTCCATGAAATAAAATAAAAACTATATTAGAAAGCAAGAAAACTATTGAAAGCAAAAGGGATAATCTAGAAAACATGAACTATCCTAATAAAAACAAATGAATGAAAGTAGTAAACTAAGTAATGAAGCAAATTTAACCTACTCCTACCTCTATTAGGACATCTATTGTTACTCAAAGACCTCTCTAGATGGGGTAGCCATGAAGTAATGCTTCAAAAGCTATCCATTAATTTGATATGATAAATCATTACCTTAAATATATTTTAAATAGAATTCATTATTACCCAACATATTATAACTCTAATACATTCCTATCTAGAGTGGAGTAAACTTATCATGCATTCATTTCTTCTCATGGGCTTTGTCCCATAGTAGCGCCAAGTTAGAGATTCTGAATGCTTTGAATTTCACTCTCTTATCAAACCATATATTGACCATCTCTTGATGTTTCTAAACTTTTTCAATTCTTTATTCCTAGAGTCTTTCATTTGGATGATATCTAGTAATCTAGAATCTATTTTGTCATTGGACTCCATGTATTCTAGGATAAAATAATATGTTAGCAATTCATCATGATTGGGAATAGTACTTATTTCCCATAAACCATCATATATGGTAAGGCTTTAAGGGCCTATTTATACCTATTCCAATCTACCTAGAGTGCATATTTTAGTAAGAGATGCCATTCCCTAAGTTTATCTACAACTGACTTCTTGATAGCACCTATGAGGTTCTTTTTGATTGACTCAGCCAATCCATTTCCTTATAGGTAGTTATTGGAGGATGATCTAATTGTAATCTAATTATAATGGGACCATTAAATAAACTTATCTAATTGAAATTTTGGCCTATTATCACAAACCAAAGAGATAGCGGTACCAAACCTAGTTGTGATATATTCTTCAAGAAAAGTTATCACATCTTGGGGTCTTGAGTTTTTGGTGGCTACTTCTTCAGTAAATATAGTGAAATAATATGTATCAATGAGAAAAAACTTATGTATAACTGAGGAATTAAATTTTATAACACTGATGAAATCTAAGCCCCACTGGGTGAGCAACCTACCTTTAATCATAGGTTGTAGTGACATTGCTACTTGTACCACTTTTTTCTCCTAAACATGGCATTCATGGCACATCCTCACATGTAAGTAAGCACCCTTAAATATCATCAACCAATAATAACCCATTATAATTATTTTATGTCATTTAGTATTACCAAATGGATGGCCACTACCAATGTTTTAATATAGATTATCTAAGATTTTTTATCTTCTCTATGTGACACACATCTTATATAGATGCCTTTGTAATTCTTCTTATAGATTACTACTTTAATGATCATATAATGGGTATCATTGGACTTAAATTTATATTTTTCTCTCCCTTGATTTCTTGGGAGCATGTTCCAGTGAGTAAGAACTAAATAATATTTGAATATTAATCTTTTTGGGAGACCTATGCTTGGTAGACCTCTTCAATGGTGATGTGTGTATCTGGTTCAGTCATTAATTAAACAATGTATTATCCTTTGATGATCCTAGTAGGTTTAATCTCAATATCAAATTCATTCAACTTCACCATCCATTTACCTCTACACTACCCTAATTCATTCTACCCTAGCATAAGCTTGACAATAAGATCTATTACTATAGGAATGGTCTTATTCCAAATAATGTAGTGCTTAAAATTCTTAACTTCTTTGATAAGAGAAAATATTTATTTATTGATCAAGGAGTACTTGAGTTATTCATCTTTCAAGTTAGTACTCATGAACATGATAAGATGTTTGTTTTCTTCTCTTTTCTACTTAAGTATGGTAGCAATAGTATGTTCTAAGGTAAATGAGTACAAGAAAAAGTCTTTAGTGAAATATAGGCTTTATAGCATTAAGTCTTGTGAAATAACCTTCTTTATGTATTGGAATAACTTCTTAGATTTAGGCATCCACTCCACTTTGGCATTTTATTTGATAATTTCATTTAGGGGCTTGATAATCTCTACAAATCTTGATATAAATTTCCTTACAAAATTTATCTTTTTAGAGAAGGATTTGATCTCCTTTTATTATTTAGAAATATTATTTCTAAAATCCCATGAATCCTATATAGGTCAATATTAATCCTATATTTAGTAATAATGTGACATAACAACTTGCCTTTGGTAATGCCAAATATACTCCTCTTTGGGTTAAGTGATACCCCAAACTTCCTACACCTTTCAAAAATGGATTGAAGTTGCCAATATGATTATCTCTATTTTTAGAAAAATAGTGAGATCATCGATGTATATAATTGTGCACTTACCTATCAGTTCTTGGAATGCATGATCCATTTCTCTCTAAAAAGTATCAACATTGATTATCCCAAATAACATTCACTTATATCCATACATTCCCCATTTAAGATTAAATGTTGTTTTCATCTTATCCTCTGATTCATCTAGTACTTGAGTATATCCTAAAAATACCTCTAATAAAGACATCATTTCAAACCCACTCTTAGTTTTTATTACCTCATCTAAGGAGGGAAAAGGATAATTATCCTTCTCTAAATATTTATTAAAATTCATAAATTGAATGCATAGTTTGATCTCACCACTCTTTTTCTTGACCAAAACTATATTAAACATCTAGGTTGAATGCCTGATAAGAAACACTATCCTAACACTTACTAGCTTCTCTAATTCTTTCTAGATTAATGGTTATAAAATAGGATTAACTAGCCTTTGCCTTTGCCTAAATGGTTTATGATCAGGCTTGAGTAGAATCATATGGATGATGACTCTAGGATTTATAGACATCTAAAATTTGACACCAATGGCTTTATACCCAACTTTAGAACAATTCTTACCAAACTATAAAAATCTATCCTAAAAATCTCTAAGAGTCTCAACTTTGGCTTCATAACCATGCAAATAAATCAAGTTGGCCCATAAATCAATTAAATTAAATAGATGCACATTGAATAAATCAATAACTTACATAAATTTTCAAATCCCTAAAAAACATTAATTAACTTGAAAATCAAATCCAAATACTAATTGAATTCATCCATGAGAAAATAAATCAATTCTCAAAAAGGAAAATTTTATAAATATCCTAAAAAGCATCTTAGAATCTAATCATAATCTTTTGTGAGCTTTCCAAATGCAAAGAATCTCAAAACACACCTATTAAGGCTAATGATGATGTTTTAGACACCTTTAAACCCTACTAGATTTAAATAAGACAACCAAGGTTAAGATTTAACCCATCATAAGTCATTTCAAAGCCTATAAAAGTAAGCCTAGAGCTCTTCATTTGAAGATCTTGGAACATAGTAGAGTTATAATGCTAGATTAGATTTCATGAAGAAAATGGATAGTGTTATAATATAAGAATCAAGCCAAGCCATCAAGTCCAATCCAACCATAGTTCCAAGAGGAGATGGAGATAGCCAAGCCCCATTATTGAAGATCTCTTGAGCACAATCTAAGCAAGCCAATGAAGAAGCCTTTTGGAGAAATCAATGATTTGGTAAGGAATTTGTAGTTGTATTTAAGTTATCATTCCTTTCCATTTTTAATTCTGCTTTTAATTGGTTTATTTACCATGATCCCCACCATGATTTAGGCCTAGATATGTTAGTGTGTTAATTTCATTATTTTTAGAACTAACATCATACTAACCTCCTCTCTTGAGTCAAATTCCTAGATCACAGATGGTACACTTGATGGGACCCAATGAATGCCACATAGCAAGGAGATCATTATGGAACTTTTAAATCTTCATTTTGATGTTTGAATCTCTCTATAGTTGATTTTCTAACCTTATTTTGGCCATATTTCATTTTTGCTAAATTCTTGGGTTTACATAGTGACTACTGACAATCAAGCCAAATTATCAATGATTAGGTCTTAACTACTGATGATTCTACCAAACCACTAGTAATTATGTGTAACCATTGAAAATGAGGTTGCAGGGAGAAATAGACCTAAATCTTGAATTTTTATTCTTTTTATTATCGCATTCATGAATTTCTAAGTTTCAAGATCACCTAAATCTCATTTTTAGACTTAGCCTTACAATTTTTCTTGATATTTGCATTAACCAAGTATAATCTAATTTATTTTATCATTTATGGTTTTGCCTTCAAATCTAAAGGTCTTCACCAATGGTCTTCATCTATCATCAATGATTTTGCTTAACTACTGATGGTTATCTACTAGCCTATTGGTGACATTTACCTAAAATTGTTGACAATTATCTCTGACCACTAATGATCACTGTGGAAAATTAAATCCAAAACCCAAGAGCTCTTTTTCAAACTTAATTTGCTAATAATTGAAAGTGATTCAAATTAGGGGGTTACTCTCTTATTTTCATAGGGGCTAAAGCTTGATTGAAACATAATTTGTTTGCTTTTGAGTAATCACACATTTCATTTTGACTTTAAAAGGAACTATTCACATTTCAAACATTTAAATTTGGTTCTAAAATGAACATTTTTAATCTCACACTTTTTAATATTAGTGCTTAAAACAAACCTACAATTTGGATAAGTCTTAGAAACATTTAGTTTTAGTGCAAAACAATCTGTAGATCTTGAAAATTTTCAAATTGGTGTTTTAATCATGAACCTAGGGTAAATCTTGAACACTTCAATCTTTGGGATTAAAATGAACTTAGAGGTTTTTACTTCATTTGGTTTTGTGAAATATTTTCCATTTTCACACTTAATCTAAGGGCGTTAGTAATGAACAAATGATCACATTAAAAAATGGTGCTTAAAATCAACTTCACTCATATTTGTTTACAACTTGTGTGTTGATTATTTATTTTGTAAAAAGGAATTTATATGTGTATGCATGCTTTCCCCCCTTTCCATATAGGGAACTTATGGGATCAAAAGCACCATTTTCATTGAAAATTATGCCTTAGTCCAAAGGCATAAAAAGTATGTTGTTAAGGCTCTCCCCATGACTTGCATGGCTTGGATGATATAGAAACAATGATAAATCTTTTTTACTTGGTTTTTTTATTTCATGCATTTGGCTTGTTATGGGGACTTCATTACCTCCCACAGGTTATATAGGGAATACTTTAACAATGGGTTCATCTTTTGGAATCATATTAAAACCATCTCCATGGAGGGGTATATAAATTTTTGTCTCCCCACAAGGATGGTGGTTTGAGTGGTTAAACCATCCCTATTAGTGGTTGGTTAAGCCGAGGATGTATGATCAATATGGACATCACACTACACTGAGAAACTGATGGATGTAGTGATAATGAAAAAGACAAGATATTTTAATAACAAGATGATTCATGTGGATTCAATTCATGTGTTGATTATCTTATGTGCATATGTGAAAGTGTGTACACATGGAATCAATCTATATGGTCAAAAACTTGTAGGTTTTAGTCAGCCCACTTTTCCACACCTTGATAGGATTTAGGATGATATACTTAGTTGTATTTTTTGATTTTATTTCTTGGTATGTTATAAAAAAAATTATTATTTAAACCATGTCATGAATGATTCTTATGTCCAACATCACTCCATTATTTTGGGAGGTGTTATGTCATTCGTTTGACACCTTGATTTAACTTAGAAAACTTTTTTATCAAAACATTATGAGTAGCACTTGATCAAAATGGTAAACATTATATTATCCAAATCATTTCAAATCTTGTGCTTTTGAAGTCTATGAAACATAACATTATCACATCCTTTGGGAGTGATAATGTTGTTACACTACCCATATTATTTCAAAATACTTGTCTTGTTTTGTGTCAAAATTATCATTGTTTAAACCAAACATTTGAGTCTTGTTAAATATTTATTTAGCATAGTCACACTATTCAAATTCACCTATATTATTGTCACCAAACCCTAGTTTACCTTAATTGTGTCTTTGATTAACTTTTCCAAAGTTTGGATTCAAATATTGATTGATTTTGTTTTAGTCATAAACACGTAGGGTTTGATACATAAATCTCTCTTTTGAGTTATGTAACTTAGGTTAATCCATTACTCAAATTCGCAAACTTTATTTTTTGTGCCTTTGTTTAATAGAATCATTCCATCTTAAAATTTCCTTTTGTTTAGTGTTTTCCACCAATCAGATCATGTTTATGGCTAGAATTGAGTGCTTAATCTTTGCCAAATTGTTCCAAATTTTCTAGATTAATCATTATCATCATCCTTTGTTTCAAGCCTAGATTTTGATGTCATTTGGACAAAAGTCCTATCACAACCTATTTCAGCCTAGCTCTTGACTCTTTGTTTGGACAAAATACCTAGAAACATTTCCCTTTCTTAGTTTAGACCTATTTGGAACACATTTAGACATTAGAGTTAGCATCTTATTTTTAGGTCATTTTGCTTGACCTTGTTTATGTAAAACATTTAATGTGAGACATTTGACATTTTATTGTTTTTACTAAATCTTTTCTTTAGACTTTTGGAGATATAGATCCACCCTTAACCAAGATAGATCACATTTGAACCCTTTGTCTTTTTAGACATAGTTGTTTAGAGTTTGAATAAATCTAATCCATCTTGTTATGAAAAATTTATCATTAGATTTAACCATGGATCACTACACACATGGTGGAACTATGTACAATCTAGGATATGGAAATTTTATCACACATGAAGACTTTTTTCAAGACGCTTATAGATATGAGGTTATTTTGGAGATGGATTCCTATCCACCATATAACACTCAAATAGGGGAACAAAGTCAAGATCCTTTGTCAAATTATTTAGTTAGCACACCTTTTTACATGGAACAAAATCAAGAAAAAATGGCCCAATATTTTTATAGTGTACCTATGGTTATAGAAAACCATCCAACAACAATCCTGTTATGGCAAAATACCATTAAACTATGAGGTAGGGCATGACAATTTACAAAATCTATCATGAGGTCCTTATAACATGTCTTATCAGAACAATGATCAAGCTTCTTCTAACAATCTTAATTCCATAGTACCAATACCATATCAAGATCCACATATGATTGTTATGCAAAAAGGCCTTATAAAGGACCACTTCATTCAATTGCAAACAACATACTAGACATCTCGAGACCTATCACATAACTTTAATCAAATGACCATGTCAAATAGGCATCTTATTGATTTATCTCCTTCAAAAGGATTTTTAATGGAATTAAATGGTCAATAAAATTAGGTTTGAGACCTGTTTACAAAAAAAACTTAGGTCAAAAAAATGTTCAATACCTAAACCATCAAGGAAGTGTCTTATGCTTCTATGAAAAATAATGAGTAAAATATAGTGGACAATACACAAGCAACATCTAATCTAGACCAAAGTGGTTTTAATGTATAAACACATAATAAACAACAAAATGTGCCTTTATCTAACATCATTAATGGTTTGCAAACTCAGGGAGTAGGAGTTTCTATTTTTCAACACCAACTAACTACCTATAATCATCAACCAATTTCTTCTTCTAGCACCCAACAATAAAGATTAAGTAGTTAGCCAATGCTAGTATCATACCATAATAGAATGTGATGAATCTTACTCCTTCCCAATAGGTAAAAAGTAATATTCCATAATAGTAGGCACCATCTAATCAATCCATGTAGAAAAGACAAAACATCTTGACACCTTAATAGTGGTAACCAATGTTCCACCTCATCAAGTAGCAGTGAACATACCTCTTCAATCATAGACTAACATGCCAATTCAAAACCAAATGATGTCTAGCTAATAGTGTACTAGTGTTGGTTAGTAACAGGTGCTAAATCTTGAACATCCATCCACTTCAAAATAGGTATTCATGTAACAAAGAGTTCCAATGTTTCATAAGTACCTATTAGGAAATAGTTACCTTTCATGTTGAGCATGCCACAAGTTCAAAGATAGGGTCTTGGTTCATAAGTCTGACCTCAATATCAAGGTTTAATTAGTCAGTAACATGTCCTTATTCAACCTTAGTAGGCATAGTATGATCATATACAACCATCCCAACCTTAATATTATCAACATTAGGATTACATACGCAATCCCAATAGGAATATTGCATTGTAGTATATGAAATTTCAATAATTTCACCCTAATCCACAAATTTGTATTCTTGGTTTGTTTCCTATCCAATCGAACATACCCCAAAAAATACCTCCATTATACTTCAGTCAAAGTGTTTCACTTATGACTGCCCAACCATCACCTTAGGCTAATGTTCCTAAGAGTTTCCTTAAACAAGAGCTACTATAAATGAAGGATGCAATTACTACCGATTAAACTAGGAAACAAGTCAAAATGTTCAAGTTAGATGATATGTGTTCTTACCCTTTTAACATGGAGTACTTATAGATACCATTTCCTCCAAGGTATGAGCCATTAAAGTTTGACAAGTATAAGGGGAAAGGTGACACCAAAGCACATCTAGTGGAATTCATTATTGTATGTTAACTAGTGGCCTATATTGACATATACTTGTTATTTCTAAGAATTCTAGTTGAACAAGCCTTAGAATGGTTCTTGAAGTTACCATAGGATTTAATTTTTGATTTTGACAATCTTTAGGATAAGTTCATGTAACACTTCTCTTACAATCTCGAGCATGATATTTCATTAGTAGACTTGAAATAATAAAAATAGAAACTAGGTGAAAGCTTTACAATATATCTATAGTGATGGAGAACCCTTGTAAGATGTTTTACCCATATTTTACCAGACAAAATAACTAGCTATTGTGTTTACCAAAAATCTACACAGTGAGATATATTACTATTTGGAGTTGTAGTGTGCACATACATTCAAATAAATCATTGACAAAGGTTTAGTGATAGAAATATCCCTTATTAACAAATGGATCATTAAACTAACCTTGTTAAATTAGAATAATGACTTGAATCAAAACTAGAATAGTGGCCAAAATCAACATCCAGTCCAAGCACAAGTGTCGCAATCAACACAGGCCAATAATAATGATAGACCTAAGTAATTTAATTTCAACCATAATGTTATAGGTAATGGAGTTATAGATTGGTGACATGTTCAAATGGTTTAATCACCATCTACTTAGCCTATGGTTCCTTTCTATCTTACTCTTAACCAATAAACTTTTTAGTAGCTACAACATGCATAATAAGTGCAACAACCTTGAGGAGTGTAATAAATGCAAAAAACATAACAACCAATGCCTTTTAAAAACCCTCATCCTCTAAAGAGAAATTTACCTACTCATCATGTTTTTACTAACCTTGGAGAGACTATAGAATCAATATTTCACAAGCTTATATCATCTAACTTAATTTGATCCCATTCCAAAAGAACAATTTCAAGAAGGTGTTGGCATGTCAGACTGGTACAAGACAAAATAATTCTATGATTTTTATAGGGTCCATAGCCATAATTTACAACATTGTATGCAAATTATACGTGTAATTTAGAATATGTTAGAAAATGGAGAGATCACTTTGGATCATGGGGATTTCACCTCCAATTATAGCCTTGTCATTTATCAAAATCCTTTCCCTTAACATAAAAACCAACAACAACAACAACAACAACAATAATAGTGGCCAATATAACATCAAATATAATAATATTAATAACCAAGGTTGAGCCGATAAACTCAATAGAACCAATAGCAAGACCGACAACATCAAAATAATGGATAAAACTAAGGTCAAAATGGTGATAACCAATAGACCTACCATGAAATTACACATGAATAAAATGAATTTGTAGTCCATATTGTAGGAGGTTCTATTAACATAATTTCCATTAATCCTAGACCAAGTACCAATCAGACAAGACCATTGCTAATCATAACAAATCAACCAAGCCATTTTGGTAATCCTTCCTTGACTTGGGATTACACACAAACAAACTAGTAAGTAGGGATTCCCATGTTAAAACCTTATATTGATAACTCATTATTAGCTTGTGACCATGAAAATGTGCATCAACAACTAAGACTTATCCCATTTGGTCCCCCTCCACCATCATTTATTAGAAATAATGTTCCTGTACCTAATCTTGATTGTGCAATCATAACTTGGCAATCAAAGATTACAATACTAGGCCCATAACCATCTACCACTTCACATATCATCCAACCATCCATTCTACCTTAGAACAAACCATTTACCATTGTCTTAGAAAATATGTTTGACATTGTGGAACAACTAAAAAGTATGCTATCACTAATCTCCATTTTAGATTTTTTATGTATGTCTACAATACACAAAAACATCTTTATAGAGTTCCTTGGTCAATCCATATCTCCAAATGACATATCTCCTGACAAATTTCAAGCTTTGGTTGGACAATTAGCTCTATCTCAACAAATAACCTTCAACTAAAGTGATATGTCATCCCTTGGCCCACTAAATAATAATCCATTATATATCAAAGTCTACATAAAGTGGCACAAAGTGAAATTTGTCCTCATAAGCAATGGATTAAGTATAAATATATTATATCTAAATCTCATCAAGCTTCTCAAGTACACCTTAGTAGATTTCCAAGTAGAAAAAATCACCATCAAATCATAAAATAATGAAGAGAAAAAATCATAATGAACCATGAGAATATTAGTTATCATTGGGCCCTTAACCCAATCTGCCATGTGTTAGATCTTATATTATCATACAATATACTTTTGGGTAGACCTTGGTTACATGAGATTCATGTAGTCCCATTAACACTACACTAGTGTATCATGTTTTCCCATTCAGGAATGGAGGTTAGTATTCTAGGAGATTTACATCCATATGAACATTAAAAACATATTGAGGTCAAGTTCAATAGCTAAAATTACCTTTTTGGCATGAATTTAGTCACTAAATAGGACAAGGGGAAACAAATACTTGTTGATTTACCAAAGGATAACTGCATTGATCCTAATACCCTTGATTCACTTTCCTACATGCCACCTCCTAAAATGTTCAATTAGTATACTATCTTAGATAATGGCCCAAGAGATTATTTGATGCATGACACCTTTCACATTTCAAAACATTCATATAACCCAAAGTCCTTTGGAAGAACAAAATCCAAATCACTTTGTATGGAATGGAAAAGAAATGGCAAATTCTAGCAGTATAGTCTAACCCCTGTCACATTCACATTGGCCTCTAGCCAAGAATAGGATCCTTTTGAAGGAGTTGAACCATTATTTTACAATGATGAATTAGCGATTAAAAGAATTTCAAGTATCCCATTCCTAATCAGATCATGGAAAACCAAGACTATGAAGGAGAAGGCCTCATGCCAAATCAACAAGGAACACTTGAGCCAATTTCTATGACTAGGTATAAAAGAACCTATGAACTTGGATTTAAACCACCTAGGGGTGACCCCATGTATCTTATTCGAGTTCAATATTTAACGAGAAGTGATGATGATGTTGGTAGTGAAACAGATGTTGAAAATATTGTCATTGATGTCAAAGGTCTAACATTATTGGTGATAAAGACCCCATTACATTTAATGGTGTTTTTAATATTCATATCTTGGCTAATGTGTGTTAATATTTATTTAATATTAATGAATATATTTTTTGTTGCATATAAGTCAAAATAGGGCCCATGGAGAATTCAAACAGTCATGAGGTGAAAGGCAAAAGAGGAATGGGATGCATTTTCTCATGAACAGTCATCTTAAGGAATTCCAAGAGTCACAATGTGAAGACAAAAGAGGGTATGGCACATTTTTCCATGAAGGGACACTTTGAGGAATATGAAAGTCACCAAGATAAAGATAAAAGAGGAAAGGATGCTTTTGTTTATGAAGGGCCACCATATGAATTTTCAAATGCAAGGATACAAAGGGTCATGCAAGTTTGGTGCCATTTTCCATGAAGATTTAAGGTCACAAATGGTGAATGCCAAAGGTTATTTGGAAAGCTATAAATAAAGGTTTTTGAAGCCATTTTTAATATGCAAGAGAGTGCATGGTTTTTATTTGTTTTTGAAGAGAGAAAAGGAGATATTGTAGAGTTATATCATTTGTTGAGTAAGCAACATTGAGAGATAGTTGTGTTTTATACACAAGAGGGTTTGGTGCTCCTGTGGGTTGGTACTCACAAATCTTTGTAAGGGGTTGGTACTCCTATGGTTTTGTGCTCACAAATAGTTGTTGTGTTGGTACTCGGCAAAGGGGTTGGTGCTCCTATAAGTTGGTGCTTTTAAACTTTGTATTTTGAGTTGGTTCTCATTTATATACTTGAGATTGTTCTCTATAGTTTTTACCACTTTGGGTTTCCATGTAAAAATTTGCTCTCTCTCTCTCTCTCTCTCTCTCTCTCTCTCTCTCTCTCTCTCTCTCTCTCTCTCTCTCTCTCTCTCTCTCTCTCTCTCTCTTGTGGTGCATATTATTTTTTTAGTTTTATTGCATATATTGAATGTGTGATTAAGTGGTTAAAGAAAAGAAATAAGATTAAGTAAAAGATATACAATATACTAATTCACCCCCCTTCTCAATATATTTCATGCTTAACAATTGGTATTAGAGAAGGTTTCTTTTGAAAAAGTTTTACAACTTGAAGGTAGATTGGGAAAGCACGATGGCAATATCACATGAAGGTTTTCTACAAATAAGGCACCTTTATTTGATGGGATGAATTATGTTTTTTGGAGCATAAGGATGAATACTTATTTGATGGCCCTTGGATTTGACATCTAGCAAGTAGTGGTGGAGGAATATGAAGAGCCACGACACTTGTAACTACTCTAATAGAAAATAAGGCAAGTGAAAATAATGCTAAAGCTTTAAACGTTATTTTATGTGGTTTATGTGAATCAGAATTTGTTAAATTTATGCCATGTAAATCTACTCATGAAACTTGGGTAAAACTTGAGAATATTTACAAAGGTGATGGAAAGGTTCATCAAGCTAAGCTTTAGACTTTCATAAGATAATTTGAGAGTTTGAAGATGGAAGAGGAAGAAAATATAGCAAGTTATATTTTACATGTTGATCAAATAGTTAATCAGATTCAAGGTCTTGGATAAAAGTTAGAAGAATCAACTATGGTTCTAAAAGTTTTGACATATCTACCATTGAGATATGACGCAAAAGTTTTAGCAATTAAAGAGATGAAGAATTTAGCCAAGCTAAATATGGATGAGCTACATGGTATTCTTACAGTATATGAGATGTGGACCAAACAAGAGAAACCCTCAAAGAGAAAAGTTTCTTTCAAGACATCAAAGAAAGAGAAGGCTAATATTCAAGAATCAAATGATAGTTCTAGTGATGATGAAGATGACAATGGAGCTCTATTCACTCACAATCTGAAAAAGGGCATAGGTAAATATCAAGAAAAATTACCTTTCAAATGTGTTAACTATAGAAAGATTGGACATTTTGTAGCTAAGTGCCTAGATAAGGATAATGGTGACAATGAAGAAGGAAAGTCTACATACAATAATAATCTCAAAATAAAATTAAAGAAGGGATTTGAGAAGAAGAGTTTGTATTCTAAAGATCCTAACGCAGTAGAAGATAGTGGAGTCAGTGATTCAAAAGAAGAAGAGATTTTATTCATGGCCATACATAAAGATGCCTCTGCAAGCAAAAGTATAGATGATCAAGAAGAATAATAAGATGAATAAAATTGAATTTGAAAGGAGAACTCGTTTGTGCCTTAGAAGAGTTAAAATCTCTTGAAAAGAAGAATAAAAGATTAAAGCTTCAGATCAAGAAAAATGAAAAGGAGTCAAAGGAAATAATTGAAGATCTATAAACACACTTTGAAGAAGCCAAGAAGAATGAATAAGATCTAACGACATAGTTGAAAATAGTAAGTAAAGAATGTTAAAGGTATGTTATTGAAATTACTTCTTTAAAATCAAATCTTGAGAAAACAAATAAAGAAATCAATGATAAAATAGCCAATGATTCAAAATTTGAGAATAACACTAATATTTTGAATAAGATATTATAAAGTCAAAGATCAATATCAGATAAGATAGGTATTATATTTGAAAAAGAGAAAGGGGAGGCTACTACTTTCATAGACAAAGAAAAAGGAAAGAGCTATGTTGAAGCTCCTACAAAAGAGGAAATAAAAAGGGAAGAAGTTAAGAATATAGAGGACATCTCAAACAAATAAGGTTATAAAGAACAAAGCTACAAAAAGCAATCAGGTTAGAGATACACAAATAGGTCCTATTTTTATGGTTATTATTTTTATTGTAATGGATATGGTCATAAGAAAATAAAATGTCAAAAAAAATCTAACAATTTTAGAAATAAGGAGAAGGAAAGTCATGTAGAGTCAAGCAGAAGCCAAAAATCTTTAACTCCTCTATCATGATTTAATGAAGGGGCCATAATATGTAACAAGTGAAACAACTTTAGACACATTGCTCAGTATTGTAGAATCATGTTCGAGTTAATCAAGAAGGACCAGAGTTTTAAGGCTCCATTCATCAAGAAGAAAGTTCAGATAGGTTCATGATAGAAGAAACAACCTAAAAAATCTATGTTGGTGTAGATAGCTTTGCATGCAAGAAATGAAGAAAAGCCATGGTTCATTGATAGTGGATGTTTGAGGCACATGGTAGGAGACAAGAGCAAGTGCATAACCTTAAAGAAAATAAATGGTGTCATAGTGAAATTTGGAGACAATACTATTGCCAAAATTATCAGAAAAGGTACATTAAGTTTGGATAATGGTAGAACTAAAATTAAAAATATTTTGTATCTAGAAGGTCTTAAGCATAATATTTTGAGTGTAAGTCAAATGTGTGATTAGGGGTACACACTAAAGTTTTATGTAGAAGGTGGTGAAATTAGAAGAAAAGATTCAAATGTGTTGGTTGTAGATGCTCAGAGAATAGGCAATAATTTGTATATGTTATCAAATATCAAAGGTCAATGATGTTATTTAAGTCAAATTGAATAAATTTGGTTATGGCACAGGAGAATAAGACACATAAATTTTGACAATCATGT
Organism: Torreya grandis; assembly: GCA_037957365.1. Taxonomy (NCBI): domain Eukaryota; kingdom Viridiplantae; phylum Streptophyta; class Pinopsida; order Cupressales; family Taxaceae; genus Torreya; species Torreya grandis. The sequence goes on from JARHVA010000331.1 coordinate 1,094,600, forward strand.
CAATATCATCAAAAAGCAAGTAGTCAAAAATCTTCCTAAGATTACAAAGCCATTCGACACACTTTATGAACCTTATCAGCATGGGAAGTAGGCTAGAAGGTGGTTCAAAATAAAAGAGTACTCGACCACTCATATGTTAGAGCTTGTTCACACTTGTTGTTCCCAAAATCTGTCACTTGTTTTTGTGGACAACATGCCAACCATTTTGGTCTTGTAAGCCAAAATGCTCTCTTTTTTTAATCAAAAAATGTTCTAAGTAGTTAAGTTTTTCAAATAACTCAAGCCTTTTCAGCTAAGGAAATCATAGGTGCAACAGGTGGGCTTTCTCAAAGGGAAGTTCAAAATACTTAAGGCATTTCCTAAGTGTTTTGAGGATGGTTCAATGCTGAGGTTCAATCAAAAGACTTAATGACAGGGTTCAAAAAATTGGAATGAACCATTGAACCATTGAACCCCACCTCTGAAAGGTTCAAAGGTTCAATGAGTTCAAAGGTTTAATGACTTCAACAGACTCAAAGAATAAAAGGATTAAAAGAGTTATAATGAACCATTAAACTATTGAACTTTGAATTGAAAAGTTTCAAGGGTTTAAAGGTTCAATGAGTTCAATAGACATAAAGAATAAAAGGATCCAAAGAGTTAGAATGAACTATTGAACCATTGAACCATTGAACCCCACCTCCAAAAGGTTTAAAGGTTCAAAGAGTTAAAAGTTTGAGAAAAATATTTGAGTAAATGGATGAAGTGGAAGATTCCAAAAAATGGTTCAACTGAAGAAGAAAACTAAGTGAACATGGCCCTTTACAAAACATTGAAATGTTGAACTATTGAGCTGTTGAACCATTGAACCATTGAACCAAAAGAGTTCAAGGTTCAAGGTTCAAAGTGGTTCAAGTGACCAGTGACATCCCTATGGACATAAAATATAGGGTGATGGAATAACCATTGATTTTCAAATGAGCATAGACCTAAGAACAAACTCAGCAACCAACCAAGAAAGAAGTCAAAGGAACCAGCTAAAAGTGAGAAGATAGCCCTAAGAGCTCAAATCACCAAGAAGAGACAAAATGTAGTAAGGAAAGAGGGAAAAACTATAGAAAATTCATAAATATCTACAAAATATTTATTCTAGTAGGTGGAATAGTCCACCAAGTGGACCTCAGAGAACACAAACATTCAATGGCATGACCTATTTTTCTTCATTAAGTAAAGGCAAATGGATAGCCGTGTAAGCATCATAAAGAAGACCACGCAACCCATGCTTAGGAGGAGACATTTGAGATGATTTATAATGCCAAAGTTAAGGCTGATGACCTATTCTAGCATGGCCCTTTCATAGAATTTCTAATGCATTCAATGGAGCATGGGCCATTTTCATGAAAACACGTGTCCGCGTCTTCCTTTGAATGCTATATATTGTAATCTCTCATTTTGGATAAAGGAGATCTCTAGATTATTAGAAGTGAATCTCTACCAAAATTGAAAGGCATTCTTGAGACTTTGATCTCAGACTGTTAATCATATTTTGTTAAGTGAATGAGAAAGCAAGTGACCTTTCAGACTTTGTGTTGAAATAGCTTGTGTTATCTAGGATATCATTGTCTTTTTCCTAAATATAGTCTTGTTCCTTTAATCAAATAAATAGAACAAGTCAAAATAAGCTGGAAGATGTCCTGAAGCTGACTGTGGGAGACTTTGTGCTGCCATAATTGTCTTTAGTCTATGTTTTATGTAAAGGATATTGGAGAGACTTTAAGTTCCCTTCATCCTTCGTAATCTTTTACTCTATTGTAGTTTACGGTGGAGACTTTGTGATACACTTCATTTTATGGTGTCCTTTGTCCTAAATCAATAGGAGAAACAATGAAATACTTTGTGCTTTCATGGGTTTCTTGTGGATCCAGTTACTTTCTAGGAAGGAATTTTATTGTTTGCTAAATATCATTTCTAAAAGAAGAGAAGTGACTTTAGTAATTACACCAGAATTATCCTTTGTTCTGTGAGCATTATCTCTAAAAAAAGAGAGATGGATGGTATGATTTCACTCTTGAGTCTATTTTCAACTTATATTATTATATTATAGTTTATAAGGAACCTCCCCTTGCTAAGAGGAGATATTTATCACATTCTAGCTGTGGTCACCATATCCATTTTAATGTATAAATCTCTTTATGTTGTGGTTGATATAACCATTTTGCCATCAGTCAGTTGATGATAAAATATTCACCCAATAGTTTTTTGATGATTCCACTAGGGAGGTTTAAGTAGTTTGAAGCCTCAAGCTTCAAATTAAAGTAGTTCCAATTCTTTTCTATTTATATTTCACACTCTAGCAGATCCACCATATACGTGAAGCTAGAGAGCTCAAGGTATTTTTAACCCTGTATTTGAGTTGGTATAGCTAAATAATTTTGATCTTTTTCTTCCACCATCTCACCTTCAGCGAACCAGGAGTTTTCCTCCTACAAACATCAGATCTCTAATACCAAGCAAAGCTGCTCTTTTCTCTGCTAGTAGAACTTTGTCTATATATATCCCATGGTGATTTATTATCCCTCCTTTCACTAGTCATATCATGGAAGCTCAAGGCCCCTAGGGTAATACTTTTGGTCCTCTAAATCTAACCCCACCTTTATAGAAGCTACCCCGTAGTTTAAAGAAGAATTTTCCCAAGTTCTATGGTGATGGGAAAGTTCATCCTGATGAACATATTGCAGCCTTTTACATAGCCTATGGTGTGATAGGAATTTAATATGAATACATAGCAGTTAGACTGTTTGTGAAAACATTACAAGGCACTGCCACATACTAGTTTCATCATCTACAAGCACAAATTGTGATTGACTCGAACACTCTCAAGGCCAAGTTCAAGGCTAGATTCAAACCTGTAGAAGATGCACATGCCCTATTAGCTCAACTTATGTAAATGAATAAAGAGCCTCATGAACCTATGAGAGACTTCATTTTTAAGTTTGACAAGCTAAGGAATTAGATTCCTACAATTTCTCAATCGACACCTAAAAATCTTAAATGCTTCTTCATCAATTCTTAGCTTCCTAAAGTGATTTTTTTGTTGAGGTGGGTTGGCCACATAGATCTAGCTATAGCTTAGATTTTGGCCATTTAGGTTGAAGATGATCTTATCTTGGCAAGAAAGATAAGAAGATATTCTAACAAAAATAAATCTTCTTCATCTTTTAAATTTTTTTCTACAGGCACCATTGATCCTATGGTGCAAAAGCTAGCAAATGAATTACTAGCTCTAAAAAAGAAAATGGCATAAGGGATGTCTTCTCCTCCTTCTTATCAAAATATACAAAGGAGGATGTTTCCCAACTAGTCATATCATGGTAATGCTACAAGAATCAAGGGCAACTAAATCTTCTTCCCCTACAAGGGAAGCTTGCCATTGAAGCAGCACCAACTAACTTAGCAATTAGTTATCATGAAGTCAAACATGATTTCTCTTTCCAACCTGAGTTGGACCAAGAAGATGATGATAACCTCTTTTTATAAGGAGATGACTAATTATTTAGTGACTCCAACATTGGTTTCCTAGATTACCAGGATGAAGCTAAAAGTAAAGGAGAAGTGTTTAATGGATCATACATTGTATTTAATAGATCCCAAAACTAGTCAACTCAATAAGCTGATAAAGGAAAAATAGGGGAAGAATCTCGACCAAAAAATTTAATTTCTAAATGGGGGACTTCAATGCCTTTCCAATCAAAGGACCCAGTGATCAATAAAAAAGTAAGTACCTCAAATAATCCTGCACCTTCTGCTTCAATTTCTTAAACCAGTACCACACCCAATAAAACCCAAAATGATAGACTTATTTCCTCTATTTCTAGTTCATTTCATTCATTTGATATAATTGATCATACCAGGAAGACCAAGATCTAAATGTCTGAGTTTGAATATTTACAAGCCAACCTTGAGCAGCTAGATAGGTTAGTTGAATGCATCAAGAACAAAATTGTCTCTGTAGGACAAGATGTTTTAAAGGTAACCCATGATCCCCCAAAGAACACATCCACCTAAAACAATTTGGTCATTACTCCTCCTAGGAAGACAAAACCTTTCTACATTTTCTTACTGATAAATGGTTATAAACTGAACAATTGCATAATAGATTATGGTGCCTCTGACAATGTGATGCCCACCAAGGTGGTAGACTCTCTCAGGCTCACATTGACTAAAACTTTTGGGAGATGTTTCTCCATGGAAAACAAATAAGTGACACTTTTGGGACATATCAAAGATGCCCAATTTGTATTTGCATCCTTCCCAGATAAAAAAATTAAAATGATAGTCCTGGTGGCTAACATTTTAGCCTCCTATAACATTCTGTTAGGGCAATAATTTTGTAAGGATGTTGGTGGAGAGTTGAGCATGGACCTGTCTAAGGTGAGGATACCTATCAAGGGCATCATGCAAAGGCTAATTCCTAAGGAGTCAAAATACATTATCACCTAAACATCATCCCTTGAGGCTCAAATTCTATTTGAATCCTTAGGAATGGGCAACTACTTTCTGTCTACTGAAGATGTTCCTATTTTATCAGATGAAAGTTCTATAAGTGACAATCCAAAAAAATTAGACAAGACATCAGAAGAATTGGTAGAGTGTAGTACAAATGAAAGAGGATCTTCCCTCCTTAATGAAGAAAAATTTGATAGAAGATTAGATTATAATGATGTCTAGATTCTTGAAGTTGATGGCAGTAATTCTTCTACTAGTTCTAGAGCTGGAGTTGTTTTGATATCTCCTCAAGGAGATATTTTTCCCTACTCATTTAAGTTGTAGTTTAGCAATACCAACAACACCACTGAGTACAAATCTTTTTTACTTGGATTAAAGGCTACTCAAGCTAAATGTGTCAAACTTTTTCATGCCCAGGTAGATGTTGAGCTGGTGGTTTGTGAGGTGAGAAATCTGTATCAAACCAAGAATGAAAGATTATGTCATTATCACAATTTAGTGTAGGACTGTCTTGAAAGTTTTAATGCTTTTAGTATTTATACTATGCTCAAAGAATTTAAAAATTAATAAAATTCCTTGGTCATCTCTATAACTCTCATGGTTCCTCACCAAGATCTCAAAGAACACAAGTACACTATTGAGCTAGTCTTTAGACCAAGTGTACCAAATAATCCTAACCATTAGCAGGTATTTAATGGTGACAACCAAATCATTGATTTTTTGGAATAGATGGACAAATTTGAGAAGCTTCATTTTGAAGGCAGTGAATCTCCACCATAGGAATTAGCTTTTGAAACAAATTTAAAAACTGGCAAAAAGTTCCTTTAGCTCAAAGTGAATAAAATTCCCAAATGATTAGTTTCTCTTGAGAAGCTATTCAATAAGCATGATAGGTATATCAAAAATCCATAAATGGACTCAAAATCCTCTAAGGATTTTGATAAAATAAATTAGATTACAAAAGATAATCCTAAAATGGTCAACATCAAGAATTGTTGCACTCCTGATGAAAAACTCAAATTCATTACCCTACTTCACCATTGCATTGATGTTTTGGCATACTCTTATGATGATCTAAAATCTCTCAAGCCTAATGAAATTTAGCATGAAATTCTTCTCAAGATTGGGTCATTGCCTCACAAGTAGAAATAAAGGTAGTACAACCCCAGGATATCATCCACTATTCTTTTTGAGATACATAAAATGTTGAATGCAAGAATTATTTTCCTAATCCATTATTCCACCTGGATTGTGAACATAGTCCCTATGAGAAACAAGAATGAATAAATTTTCCTATGTGTTGAATTTAGAAATCTAAATCAGTCATCTTTAAAGACAACTATCCCCTGCCCATCATGGATTAGCTACTACAAACAATGACTAGCACAGAGATGTTATCAATGTTAGATGGTTTTTTAGGATATAATCAAGTGGAAGTTGGTGAAGCAGACCAATATAAGACCACTTTCACTATACTTTGGGGCACCTTTGCATATCATAGAATACCTTTTGGCTTAATCAATGATGGTGCCACCTTTTAGAGAGTGATGGATCTTGCCTTTAGAAATGAAATGGGGAAGTTCATTATGGTATACCTTGATGACTTGACAATTTTTTCTAAACATCATCCTGATCATGTGCATCATCTACAATAAGTGCTGGAGTGATGTCAATAAAATGGTATTTCTCTTAATCCCAAGAAGTCAATTTTTGGGTTTACATAAGGTAAACTTCTCATTCACACTGTATCCCAAGAAGGCATAAATATTGACCCAGAAAGAGTCAAATCCATCCAAGAGATTACTCTTCCTACTAGTAAGATTGCAGTCCATTCTTTCTTTGGAAAGGTGAATTTTATATGAAGGTTCATTCCTTAATTTGTAGAAAAGACTCACCCCATTGTCAATATGATGAAGGGTAAAGCTACTTTTACCTGGGCTGAAGAAGGCAAGTCAGCATTTCAAAACATCAAGGAAGCTATCACCCATTCCCTAATACTGGTTTGTCCTGATTACACCAAAGACTTCATGATATATAGCTATGGTTCTGAACACACACTTTCAATCATTTTGGTTTAGAAGAACAAAGAAGGTGTGGAGTCCCCCATATATTTCATGAGTTGTCTTCTCAAAGCTTATGAGCTGAAATATTCAAACATAGAGAAGCATGTTTATGCTATGGTTAAGGTGGTAAAACACTTCTATTTTTACATCCTAAACTCACACATTGTTGCTCTAGTCCCTGATACAATAATACAGTCCATTCTAACTCAATAGGAGTTTAAAACTCAAAGGGGTAATTAGATTGCTAAAATCTAGGAGCTTGATCTTGTTATTAAAACTACAAAGCTTGTGTGGGAAAGAGGTCTATGCCAATTAATTACTAATAATATACTAGAAGAAGTAGGGCATGAAGAAATAGAGGTTGAAGACATGCCTACAGTTCTCTTTGTCACCACTATGAATGAGTGGTATTCCAATATTGCTCATTTCCTTACCTATGGTGAATGTCTTGCTCACCTGTCTCATAAAAAAAAGAGGACTATTAGGTTGAAAGCTGCTAACTTTGTCCTGTGGGATAATGGTTTATACAAGAGGAGCCTTGATGGGGTGTTTCTTCATTACGTGGATAAAGTGCAACAAAGCAAAATTTTGGAGTCTTCTATAATTTGGCTTATGGAGGAAAATTTTCTACACCTGTGATTGCCCATAAGATTCTATGTGCTAGGTACTATTGGCCTACTCTATTTTGAGATTCATACACTTGGGTGCATAAATGCAAGTTGTATTAATAGTTCATTGGGAAACCCAAGTTGGCCACACTACCTCTCAAGCCTTTGGTAATTGAAGAGCCTTTTTAGCAATGGGGAATTGATTTCATTGGCACTATAAACCCATCCTCAAGTGTTGGACATGACTATGTTCTCAAAGCCACAAAATATTTTACCAAGTGGGTGAAATCCATTCTAGTCAAGCATGCTACTTCAAAAGTGGTATGCAATTTCCTTAAGAAAAATATTATTTCTTAGTTTAGAGTCCCAACTAAGATTATAATAGACAATGCAACCTATTTCTCTTCTCATGAAGTTACCCAATTCTGCTACTATTATAGGATTATCCTCTCTCACTCTTTTGACTATTATTTGCAAGAAAATGGTCAAGTAAAATCAAGCAACAAGAACTTGGTGACCATTATCAGGAAGCTAGTAGATAACAATTAGAGAACCTAGCATAAATCATTTCTTGATGCTTTATGTGCAAATAGGATTACACCTAAAAGGGTGATAAGTATATCACCATTTCAAATTCTGTATGGTTTAAATGCAGAGATACCAATCACCTTAGAATTACCAAGATTAAAGTTGGCAAAGGTAGTAGAAGATTTAACTGTTGAAAGTTCTATCAACAAGAGGATCATGTGCTTGACTAAATTAAATGAGCAACAAACTATAGTGTTGGATCGTATTGCTACACATCAAATTTTGGTAAAGAAACTCTTTGACCAGAAAGCAAGGATTCATGATTTTCAGATTAGAGATCAAGTCTTGTTATGGGACAAGAGGAGAGAACTAAAAAAAATGCATGGAAAATTAGATTCCTTATGGAGAGGTCCATTTACCATTCATCTATTAAATGGTGAAAATGGTTTCTTGCTAAAATATCAAGATGAAACACCATTTACACTACCCCACATTGGGCAGCATATGAAGCACTTCAATCCTTGAAGTATTAGATAAGTCTAATTATACATATGTATAGTCAACATTGTTTTGTGTTGTTCATTTGTTTTTGGTGCCTTTATTTTTGGGTAAGCATGACTCTGTAGCCCAATGGCATAGATGAAGGAACTTAGAGTCTAGATTCTAGTCTCTTTGATTGCTTCAAATATTAACCGATGGAAGTTCCCCAACTAGAGCCAGTCATTATTCCCAAAATCTGTCACTTATTTTTTTGGACAACATGCTAACCATTTTGGTCTTACAAGCCAAAATGCTCTCTTTATTTATCAAAAAAAGTTCTAAGTAGTTAAGTTTTTCAAATAACTCAAGCCTTTTCAACTAAGAAAATCATAATAGGTTCAACAGGTGGGCTTTCTCAAAGGGAAGTTCAAAATACTTAAGGCATTTCATAAGTGTTTTGAGGATGATTCAATGCTAAGGTTCAATCAAAAAACTTAACGATGGGGTTCAAAAAATTGGAATGAACTGTTGAACCATTGAACCCCACCTTTGAAAGGTTTAAAGGTTCAATGAGTTCAAAGGTTTAATGACTTTGACAGACTCAAAGAATAAAAGGATTCAAAGGGTTAGAATGAACTGTTGAACCATTGAACCTTAAACTGAAAAGGTTTAAAGGTTCAAAGGTTCAATAAGTTTAATGAGTTCAATGGACTTAAAGAATAAAAGGATCTAAAGAGTTAGAATGAACCATTAAACCATTAAACCATTAAACCCCACCTTTGAAAGGTTCAAAGGTTCAATGAGTTTAAAGGTTTAAAGAGTTTAAAGTTTGAGCGGAAGATTTGAGCGAATGGGTGAAGTGGAAGATTCTAGAAAATGGTTCAACTGAAGAAGAAAACTCAGTGAACGTGGCCCTTTAAAAAATATTGAAATGTCAAACCATTGAACTATTGAACCATTGAACCATTGGACCAAAAGAGTTCAAGGTTCAAAGTGGTTCAAGCAATCGATGACATCCCTATAGATATCAAATTTAGAGTGATGGAATAACTGTTGATTTTCAAAAGAGCACGGACCTAAGAACAAACTCATTGCCTAGCCAAGAAAGGAGTTGAAGGAACTAGTTGAAAGTGAGAAGATAGCCCTAAGAGCTCATATCACTAAGAAGAGACAAAATTTAGCAAGGAAAGAGGGAATGACTATAGAAAATCTAGAAATATCTATAGAAGAGTTATTCTAATAGGTGGAATAGTCTACCAGTTGGACCTCAGAGAACATGAACATTCAATGACATGACCTATTATTCTTCATTAAGTAAAGGTGAATGGACAGCTGTGTAAGCATCATAAAGAAGATCAAGCAACCCATGCTTAGGAGGAGACATTTGAGATGATTTAGAATGCCAAAGTTAAGGCTGATGACCTATTCTAGCATGGCCCCTTCATAAAATTTTCAATGCATTTAATGCAGCATGGGCCATTTTCATGAAAATAAGTGCCCAAGTCTTCCTTTGAATGCTATATATTGTAATCTCTCATTTTGGATAAAGGAGATCTCTCAATTATTAGAAGTGAAGATCTACCCAAATTAAAAGGCATTCTTGAGACTTTAAGCTCAGACTGTTAATCATATTTTGTTAAGTGAATGAGAAAGCAAGTGACCTTTCAAAATTTGTGTTGAAATAGCTTGTGTTATCTAGGATATCATTCGTATGTCTTTTTCCTAAATATAGTCTTGTTCCTTTAATCAAATAAGTAGAACAAGTGGAAATAAGCTAGAAGATGTCCTAAAGCTGACTGTGGGAGACTTTGTGCTACCATAATTATCTTTAGTCTGTGTTTTGTGTAAAGGATATTGGAGAGACTTTGAGCTCCCCTCATCCTTCATAATCTTTTACTTTGTTGTAGTTTTTGGTGGAGACTTTGGGCTACACTTCATTCTATGGTGTCCTTTGTCCTAAATCAGTAGGAAAAACAATGAAAGAATTTGTGCTTTCATGGGTTTCTTGTGGATCTAGCTACTACCCAAGAAGGAATCCTGTTGCTTACTAAATATCATTTCTGAAAGAAGAGAAGTGCCTTCAGTAATTACACTAGAATTATCCTTTGTTCTATAAAGATTATCTCTGAAAAAAGAGAGATGAATGGTATGATTTCACCCCTGAGTCTATATTTAGCTTATATTAGTATATTACAGTTTATAGGGAACCTCTCCTTACTGAGAGGAGAGATTTATCTCATTCTAGCTATGGTCACCACATCCATTTTTCTGTATAAATTTCCTTATGTTGTGGTTGATATAAACCTTTTGTTGTCAGTCAGTTGATGACAAAATATTCACCCAACAACACTAATTTGTGTGGACCTATGAGAACTCAAAATACTCAATGTGAGAAATATTTCATGTTTCTTATTGATGATTTTTCATGTATGACTTGGGTAATGTTTTTAAAGAAAAAATTAGAATCTTTAAAACATTTCAAAGCATTTAAAGTATTAGTTGAGAATGAAACTAGTTTGAAGATTAAGTGTCTAAGATCATATCAAGGAGGAGAATTCATGTTAGATCAATTTATTGAGTTTTGTGAAGACTTTGAAATAAAGAGAAATTATTCAGTAGATAAAACTCCATAACAAAATGGATTAGTTGAATGGAAAAATAGAATAGTTTAGGAGATGGTGAGGACAATGCTAAATGAATCCAAGATAGCAAATAAATATTAGAGAGAGGTAGTTGCTACAACAATGCATATTCAGAATAGAGCATTATTGAGAGTCAATAGTGACAAGAATCTTATGAGCTATAGAAAGACAAACCAATAATAGTTGATTAGTTCAAATTTTTTAGCAGCAGATGCTTCATAAAGAGAATCGATGAAAAACTTGGTAAGTTTGAATCTAAAGTAGATGAAGGTATATTTCTTAGTTATTATTTCAAAATTAAAGATTATAAATGTTATAACAAAATAACCAAGAAAATTGTTTAAAGTGCAAGTTTCAGGATAGAAGAAGATGGAACACAAAGAATCAGTGATCCAGTAGACATTCTTAAAATCATTGAAGAGGAAGATTTTGAAGAATCAGATGATGAGAAGGAGAAAAAGGACACCAAAACTCCATCTAAATATATATAGAGAAATCATAATGAAAGTGACATCATCATAGACATAAATGAAGTAATTCTCACTAGAAGAATGATGGTAAGTGAATCTGAGCAAGTTATTTTTTTTTTGTTATCCAAAATTCAGCCTAGAACTTTTTTAGAAGCTAGACATGATAAGCATTGGGTTAAGGAAATGGATGAAGAATTAAATTAGATATAAAATAATGATACTTGGAAATTAGTGCCTAGACCAAATGATCACAATGTGATAGGAACAAAATGGGTTTACAAAAAATAAGTTGAATGAAAATAGAGAAGTGACTAGGAGTAAAGAAAGATTACTATGTGAAGGCTATGCTCAAATTGAGGGAATATATTTTGAAGAAACTTTTGCACCAATAGCAAGGCTAGAGGTTATTAGAATGTTTCTTGCATATGCAATATTTAAAAATTTCAAAGTGTTTTAGATGGATGTCAAATATGCCTTCCTAAATGGGAATCTAGAAGAATAGGTCTACATTGAGAAGCTTAAGGGATTTATTCTCTCAAATATTAGTAACGATGTATGCAGATTGAAGAAAGCATTGTCTGGATTGAAACAAGCTCCCAGAGCTTGGTATGCAAGACTTGATAAGTACCTTTAGGATTAAGGGTTCAAGATAGGATTTGTTGATAGTAATCTCTACATAAAAATAGAAGGTGACCATCAATTTATTGTTGTGGTATATGTTGATGACATCATTTTTGGAGGAAATATTGAAAAAATGACAAAAGAATTTTTTGATAATATGCAAAAATAATTTGAGATAGCTATGCTTGGAGAATTGTCATTTTTCTTAGGATTGCAAATAGTTCAGTTAGATAAAGGAATTTTCATATCTCAAAGTAAATATGCCAAGGAAATGTTGAATAAATTTGGTTTTGAGGATTGTGCACTGTTGGCACACCAATGTGTACAAGAAATAAGGTGAACAAAGATGAAGATTTACCTATTATAGATCAATCTTTATATAGATCTATGATTGGTATTTTTTTATATTTGATAGCAGCGAGGCCAAACATCATGCATGTAGTAGGTATGGTTTTAAGATATCAATTAGCTCGAAAAGATAGTCATGTTCAGTTGGTGAAATGAATTTTTAGATATATCAAGGGGACATTGAATTATGGATTGTGGTATCCCATAAGTAGATATTTCACTTTGGTTGCTTATATATATTTAGATTGGGTAGGGTGCTTGGATGATATAAAAAGTACAAGTGGAGGAGCTTTATTTTCTTGTGATAGCTTAGTATCATGGCTAAGTAAAAAGTAGAATTTAGTATCACTTTCTACAGCTAAAGTAGAGTATATTGTAGTGGTATTGTGTTGTACTCAAGTGCTTTGGATGAAGCAAAATTTGGAAGATATCAAGGTAAAACATGATGAACCTATTTCTATTTTTTGTGACAACACAAGTACTATTAATATTTTGAAGAATCTAGTGATGCATTCAAGATCAAAACATATTCAGATTAGATATCACTTTTTGAGAGAGCAAGTTGTAAATCAACAAGTTAAGATGGAATATATCAGTACTACATAGAAGATTATAAAAAATTTCATAAAGGCACTACCAAAAGCCACATGTAAGTATCTATAAGAGAATTTGGGAGTAATTTCTTTTACTTCCTGCCATTGAGGTTCAGCAATAGTTGAGGGGGAGCTAAGTGTTAGCTCCAAGTAGGCCCTTTACCATTGACTTCAAAGGGGAAGAATAATAGGTATAAGTATAGGTACAAGTGTAAAAATAGTTATAGGAAATAGGTATATGTTGCTAAAGTAAGCGGGAATTATTATTTTTATATGGTAGTATGTGTAGGTTTCAGGATGTGGTAGTTTTAGTTTGAGGTTGTCATTAATGACAAAGGGGGAGATTGTTATAAATATTATCATTAATGTCAAAGGTCTAGTATTATTGGTGACAAAGGCCCCATTACATTTGATGGTGTTTTTAATATTCATATCTTGGCTAATGTGTGATAATATTTATTTAATATTAATGAATATATTTTTGGTTGCATATAAGTCAAAAGAGGGCCCATGAAGAATTCAAAGAGTCATGGGGTAAAAGAAAAAAGAAGAATGGGATGCATTTTCTCATGAAAAGTCATTTTGACGAATTTCAAGAGTCACCATGTGAAGACAAAAGAGGGTATGGCACATTTTCCCATGAAGGGGCACTTTGAGGAATATGAAAAGTCACCAAGATAAAGACAAAAGAGGAAAGGATGATTTTGCTTATGAAGGGTCACCATATGAATTTTCAAATGCAAGGATATAATGGGTCATACAAGTTTGGTGCAATATTTTAATGAGGATTTAAGGTTCAAAAAGGGTGAATGTCAAAGGTCATTTGGAAAGATATAAATAAAGGCTTGAGAAGCCATTTGTAATATGAAAGAGAGTGCATGGTTTGTATTTGTTTTCAAAGAGAGAAAAAAATATATATTATAGAGTTTTATCATTTGTTGAGTAAGCAACATGAAGAGATAGTTGTGTTTTATACACAAGAGGGGTTGGTGCTCCTATGGGTTGGTGCTCATAAATATTTGTTGTGTTAGTGCTCAACAAAGGGGTTGGTGTTCTTGCAATTTGGTGCTTGAGAACTTTGTATTTTGAGTTGGCACTCATTCATATACTTGAGATTTCTCTCTGTGGTTTTTCCCACTTTGGGTTTCTATGTAAAAATCTAGTGTCTCTCTCTCTCTCTCTTGTGTGGTGCATATTATTATTTTAGTTTTAATGCATATCTTGAATGTGTGATTAAGTGGTTAAAGAAAATAAATTAAATTAATTAAAATATATATAATATATTGATTCACCTCCCCTCTTAGTATATTTCATGCTTAAAAATAGAGTTTGATCATAACCAATTTGATGACTTAGTCCAAACCAACCTATTTGACCATAATGCCATTTATACCCTTTGACCAGTCATTCATCATAATGTATTTCCATTATATTATCCCCAACCAATAGATTTGTACCAACAAAAATCTAATGTACCAGTTGATGAGTTCTAGAATGATGAGGCCTTCTACAATTTTCTAGGCCTTAGGGACAATGTTCTATTGGGAGATCATAAATCAAGATTCTCAAACAAGTTGGATCCTAAAGCTTATTTTGGAAAGTAGGTGAACACCCTTAATGAAAATAAATAAATAAAACATTGAGTTCCCAAAGTGAAAACCTCTTTGAGGTGCTTTTGGATTAGGGGAAAAGTAAAGATAAAGGCTAGCCTATTGGTGAAAAACTATTTTAAGTGCCATTAGATGGGGGTGTTTAACCTTCTTCAAACATAGACTAGGAGACCACCAATGACAAACTTGTCTACAAGCCTAAAAATAGTCTTGAAGAAGAAAAATATTTTGATCAAATCATTTAGGATAACATCAACGATGAGCCTACCACTGAGTTTAAATTTAGTCTTGAGGAACATCAAGCCTTAAATTTCATAATCCAAGAGTTTTTGAATTTTTTTGTCATATAGACGTATCTTCCATTAGGGGATTTTGATTCATCATGTCTATGGGAAATTTAAGAACTAATCCAAATAGAGGACTCTAACATTGCCAAATATTTCAAATATTTGACCACTATTTTTTAATATGGTTCAACTTTTCTAGTGGAAGACATAATAAAGGTAAACATTGGGTCTCTAAATGGCCCAAAGTGGATTAAATTAGGTGCATCCCTCAATGAAGAGGAGTGTGAAGTATTTATATCCCTATTAATGGAATTTTTAGATATCTTTACATGGGCCTATTCTAACATACTTGGTTTGGACCCCACCTTAGTTGTTCACTACATTATGGTACATCCTAATGCCAAACCAGTGAAGAAAAAATTATGCAAAATGCATCCTTGTATTTCTATATTAGTAAAGAAAGAGTTGTAAAAAATCTTGGAAGTGAGATGTATCATAACAGTAGATTATTCTAAATGGATCTCCAATGTAGTGTCAATTAGTAAAAAACTACAAGGAATTAGAATCTATATCAATTTTAGGGACATTAATAAAGCTTACCTAAAGGATAACTTTCCATTTCAAAACATTAACATGATTGTCAACTCCATAGTGGGTTATGAAATACTTTCAATGATGGATGGTTTCTCAAGCTACAATCAAATCCAAATCCCACTGAAAGACCCACACAAAATATTGTTCACCACTCTATGGGGAACATTATATTATTAGGTTATGCCATTTGGTAATAAAAATAAAGGGGTCACTTATCAAATATCCATGACTATCATATTTCATGATATGATGGATGACATTATCAAAAACTACATCAATGACATATTATGCAATTCAAAGACTAGGGTTGATCATCTAGCCACATTGAGGAGGATATTTGAGTGACTACATGAATACAAATTTAGGCTAAACCTTGAGAAATGTGTTTTTGGTGATACTTATGGATAATTTATTGGCTTCATTATGTCTCATAGGGGCATATAAGTTGATCCTACTAAAGTATGAGCCATAAAAAATATGCCACTATTGACCAATCTAAATTAGCTCCATAATTGTAGGGAAAAATCTAATCCATCAGATGCTTCATATCTCAATTAGCTGATAAGTGTGATCGATTTATGCACCTATTGAAGAAGGGTGTAAAATTTTGATGGGATGACAATTATTAGAAAGCTGTTCAATAGATAAAGGACTATATTACTAATCTACTAGTTCCATTACCTCCTATGCCAAAGAAACCATTCCTTTTATACCTATCAGTAAAAGATCATGCCTTGGGGGCACTTCTAACTCAACATGATGACAATGAAAAATATCATACAATATACTATCTAAACCATACACTAGTCATGTATGAACATAATTATATGCCCATAGAAAAAGCTTCTCTCTATAGTCATTGTAGCTCAAAACTTGTGACACTACATGTTGAATAATAAGACCATGGTCATTTCAAAAGTAGATCTAATCAAGTATCTACTATCTAAAATAGATTTACAAGGTTTCATAGCCAAATGGATCATGCTTCTCACTGAGTTTGAGATAGAGTATATGAACCAAAAATCCATCAAAGGGCAAGCTCTTGCAGAACTGCTTGCTGAATCACCCCTTGGAAACATGGAGCCATTCACATTTTAATTTCTTGATCAATCCATAATTACCATCATTGAAAAACCTCTTGAGGAGCATCCCTATAATTTTTATTTTGATGGATCATTTAATGCACATGCATCAGGGGTAGGCCTTTTATTTATGACACCATAGGGGATTTAATCCCTAAGTCATTTAAAATCAGCTTTCTTTATACCAATAACATGGGAAAATATGAAGCACTTGTAGTAAGTATTTGATAAGCATTAAAATGGATTATATATCATCTAAAGGTTTATGGTGATTCAAAGTTAATCATCAATCAGGTTACAGACCACTTTTAAACCAAAGATGACAAGCCATTTCCCTATAAGGCCATGGTTGACATTCTAAAGCAATAGATTACTGACATCTATTTTGGACATTTACCAAGGGAAAGTAGTATAATAATAGATGAAATGGATACCATTGGGTAACTCATTTGACATATAGACATGGCCAAGGACTAAAAATTTCTCATTGAATATATAACATCACTAGCTCATGAACCTTCAACTATCATAATGATTTATGATATTTTTAGTTCCAGTTATACTTGGCACTTTGACCTATATGGCTATTTAACACAACCATCTTTTACCACCTAAATTATCCCAAAAACAAACAAAAGCCTTTATCCACAATGCCCAATGTTATACCTTACTCGAACCAACCCTATACCACCATAATTTTGATGGAACTCTACTTCATTGTTTACCTTTGGAAGAATCTATAATAGTGTTATGAGAAGTTCATGAATGAGTATGTGGAGCCCAAACTAGTGGGGTAGTCCTATCCAAAACAATACTGCATACTAGTTATTATTGGCCAATAATGGATGCAGATGCAACTGCATATGTCAAGAGATGTGATAAATGTCAATGACATGCTAATTTGATTCATACCCCAACCAACACTCTAAAACTAGTGTTGACACCATGGCTATTTTCTACATGGGTCCTTGATCTCATTGGGAATATAAACCCCACCTCATCAGATGGCCATAAACACATCCTCATTACCACATAATATTTCACTAAGTGGGCTAAAGCTATACCACTCACTTACATGATTAGAAAGAAAATTTAAAAATTCATCTTTAACCATCTCATCTACCACTATGGTATCCCTTTTGACATTATATCTAATAATGGAGGATCATTAAAGAACAAGGATTTCAAACAAATATATACCAAATATAACATCACACAGTTTATCCATGGAATATTAACCTTAAGATAATAGACAGGCAAAAGCATCAAACAAAACTAATGTCAACATTATAAAAAAGGTTATCAATGATACCAATCATAATTGACACCTTCAGATAGTCCAATCCCTCTAGGAATAACATACCAATCATCATACCCTAATAGGAGCCACTTCATACACACTTATTTGTGGAACTAAATCCATTCTTCCCATTAAAGTCAAGTTACTATCATTACTTATCTCTTTCAAGCATGTCTTAGATGATGATGACTATCGAGTAGCTCACCTAAAATAACTGGAGTTACTTGATGAAAAAAGCATGGATGTAGTGAACAACCTATAGGCATATCAAAATCAAATTTATGGTTAATATAATCAGTGTGTGAAACATAGACAATTCAAAGTTGATGATCTTGTCCTCAAATAAAACCAAAAGCATACCATGGATGAAAAGAAGCATAAAGGTAAGTTTAAACACAACTAGATTGGTCCTTTAATCATTATTGTAGATTATGTCATAGGAGCATATAGGCTCACCACACTAGATGAGGATGAACTTGATGAGCCTATGAACATAATACACCTTAAGTAGTACTACACTTGAGTGACATGATGTATTGTCTATGAGGATCATTTCAAGTTGTACCAAGTTATCAATATTCTTTGAACCATATCATTATGTCATCATATCATCCTACCATCCTACCAGCCTAACATTATCCTACCACTTATCCATCCTACCATTCCATTCGATCAACCAAAGCATGTTTTGATCTATCATATCCTAGCCTGTTTGACCTTGATTCATTCATTGGTTTCACGTTCAACATGAATAATCAAATCAATTTCAGTATTTATTTCAAGCATTATAGACAAACACAATATTTTGGAGCAATAAGATAGAAGTTTTTTCAATTTCATCCATCAATTATTGTTCCCTTATTATGTTTGTTTATGTGAGCCTAATTATATCACCTATTAGGGAAAATCAGTATTTTACTAGTCTTTTTACTAATTATAACCACTTATGGGAAAATTAGTATCATTGATC
Organism: Torreya grandis; assembly: GCA_037957365.1. Classification (NCBI taxonomy): domain Eukaryota; kingdom Viridiplantae; phylum Streptophyta; class Pinopsida; order Cupressales; family Taxaceae; genus Torreya; species Torreya grandis. Next base: position 1,113,281 of record JARHVA010000331.1, read on the forward strand.
TAATAAGTTATATCCTACTTATAACTACCTTTGGGAAAACTAGGGGAAAATTTTGTTTATTGTGCCTTGACATACTGACTATACATTCTTATGATGTACTATTCCATCATACCAATTATGCCTATTTTATTTAAATTGGTTACTAAAATAGTCAAATTCCTCCACTATAATTTGGAACTCTATAAAATAAGGCCATTTTGGGATAATGTGGGTTATGTTTGATTCATATTAAGGTCATCCTAGTCCTCATTTCCATCACACTCTCACCATTTTGTGAGCATCATTTTAAGTTAGCCATGCTCTCACCATTTTGTGAGCTTAGACTGTTTAGTGTCTCATCATTTCAACCAAGTTAATACACCTCAAAAATTCTAAAAACATTTGCAAATCATTTAGGAAAACCAAAAACATTGACCACTTCTTTGCCTTAAGCACTCTGGGAACCCTTGCTAAGTCACAAGAAATCACTTGTTCCTTAGTTTCCCCATTTTTTTTGGCCTTATCTCATGCACTTTCCATTTTTCAAGACTATTACTATTCTTCTATCACATCCATCATGTTTTTTCATCATTTATCATCTTTTTCCCATTTCTTAGGAGAACTACACTTAGCCTAAATTTTTTTTGGATATATCATCCATATAACTATATAGGCAAAGTCTACTTGCCTAGCACATATGGAGACAACTTAGCCACCCATTCATATTATTCTATTCCCTAATCATTTTTGTTTGTTAAGTTGTCACCTATTTTTTAAGGACAATGTTTGTCATCTTGTTCATTGCATCATGTTGTTTGTACTAACATTATGACTAATTATTGGTTATTTATTTATTACATGTTTATTTGCCTATTTATTTGATTTAAGTATTGTTTCCTTAATTCAAGTCTATGTGCATTCTTTGGGTGAGTCCTTGCACATTTATTCTTGAATCCATCTTTGTTCATACGTCTAAATTGTCATCATGGTTTTTATCATTGGTGCATTTTTTCATTTGAGTATTTGATTAGGAGTTAATCCTTACACATATTTTAGCTAAGTCCTCATTGTGTTCTATCATGATGCCTATTGTTAAGTGATATAACAAAAATCAATTTCAATAGGTCTACATAGAAATGGTAGTATCAACATCTCCTTGACACCTACACTAGAAACAATCCCAAACATATCCAAAATAGAGTAATTAAACAACAAAAATATTTCAACCTTTATTAGTTTAGATGAGCATCACCTTACTAGTAGGTTATCCCAATTATTCTTTATCCTCAGTATCAAGTTGTCATCATGTTTTCAATCATTAGTTGATCAATTGTGTTTGGCATAACTAGGGTCCAATGATTATAACTTCTTATGGGCAAATCATTGTACACCATCCCACCTACACTCTCATTGATTTTAACCAACTTTGGTCTAATTATTATGTTGTCACTAATTATAATCATTTAATATTTCTTCTACCCACTTGGGGCATGTTGTTATCCTTTTTTTCTGTCCTCACTGAGGTAGCTCCATCTTCTCAATAATTATAACCACCTTTGGGAAAATCATTGTGTTATCATACTATGTTGCCACTATCAAGGTACAAATATTATAAATACCTTTGGGTAAACCATTTTACACTATCCCACATATAATCTCACTTATTTTGACTAATTTTGGCCAAATCATTATGTTCTCACTCCATCATCTTAATTTGTTTGGTCCCCTCATCTCACTTCTTTCTTTTGAGGGACCATTTTCCGACTATTTTTTCCAACCACTCCCTCCCTCGAGGGGGAAGCTATAGTTCATTCATCACCATTGAAGTCATAATAATAATAGGACCATTTTATTCTTCGAAAAGACATTATTTTTCTTACATATTATAATGGCTTCCCAAAAATGGGCAAACTATGGACATCTAAAATTGGCCACCAATGGTTGTATACCCAACTTTACATAAATTATTACCAACATTTGAAAATATAGCCTAAGAATCTCTAAGTGTCTCAAATTTGGCTTCATAACCATGAAAATAAATCAAGTTGGCCCATAAATCAATTAAATTGAACAAATGCACATTGAATAAATCAACAACTTGCATAAATGTTCAAATCCATAATAAGGTTTAATTAAATTTCAAATCAAATCCAACTATTAATTAAATTCATCCTTGAGAAAATAAATCAATTATCAAAATGGAAAATTTAATAAATATCTTAAATATCATCTTAGAAGCTAATCATAACATTTTAAGAGTTTTCCAAATGCAAAATATCTCAAATCACACTTATTAATGCTAACAATGAGATTTTAGACACCTTTCAATCCCACTTGGGTTAACTAATCCAAATAAGGTTAATATTTAACCCATTCCATGCCATTTCAAATCCTATAAAAGAAAGCCTAAATCTCTTCATTTGGAGATCTTGGAACATAGTAGATTTATAATGTTGGATTGGATTTCATGAAGCAAACGTATAGTGTTATGTTGTTAAAATTAAGCTAATCCATCAAGCCCAATCCAACCATGGTTCTAAGAGGAGATGGATATGGCTAAGCCCCATTGATGAAGATCTCTTGAGCACAATCTAAATAAGTCAATGAAAAATCCTATTAGAACAATAAAGGATTTGGTAAGGAATTTATATTTGTGTTTAAGATGTCATTCCTTTCCATTTTTAGTTGTGTTTTTAATCGGTTTGTTCACCATGCTCCCCTCCATGATCTAGGCCTAGATATGTTAGATTTGTTATTATGTTGATTTCATTATTTTTGGAACTAACACCATTCTAACCTCCTCTCGAGTCAAAATTTTGGATCGTAGGATTTAATATCCTTAATTCATCATAGGTTTATGAAATCACATCTTTACACCTGATAATTAGTTCCTTAAAATTTTGACTTTCTTATGGTGTGCAACTTAAGTTAATATTGATGAAGTGTGTGTTCCTTTCATCACTAATGTTTTTTGAGCTGAATTTAGATTCATTGACCATGAGTTTCCTTTGTGATTGGGCTTGAGGATTTATATCAAAGGTCCTTTGTAGGGAAACCATTCCCAATGGGAGGAAATTCTTCTTTAGTTAGATATCACCTTATTCATCCAATTATTCATGGCACCTATGGTTTCTTTCCTCATAATCAATTATTTTAGATTCTAATTGTCTTGAATTTTTCAAAAATTAGACAATTTTAGGGTCATCATTAAACACTTGAAAATTTTCAACATTATCTAGTATTAAAGGATAAGGTACCAATTCAATGGAGAACTTATGGATTTTTTACTTCTATACGAGTGGCACATTTATTTCTAAAGTATTCAATGAATTGATATCTTCATTGTGTACTTTTAGTATATCTACTATGTTGAAAGCTTCAAAAGATTCAATTAAAATGTAGACTCTATGCTTGTATTTATTTAAATATGACAATTTACATTGATATTTATTTCTAACCTAGTTAATAATCAGCTCAAAATATTTGTATACCAATAATTATTTGACATTGTTCTTAACAACAAAATGCAATCCTAAAATCAAGTCCTCGTATTCTGCTCTATTATTGGTACATGAAAATTAGATCTTTTATGTTTCTAATATTTTATTTCTTTATGGATTGACCAGATTTATACCAATGCTTGACCCTTGCTTGGACCTTTCTCCATTGAAAAGGAGGGTCCATAATTAGGAAAGGCCTTGATTTTTTTCTGGTGCTTTATGTTTTGTAGTAAATGTATAAACTCCAAGATTTCGATCCTAATTTGGTTGGATATGCCTCTCCAAGGCATACAAATATGCAAAAATTCTATGGAAAGATATCCATTTAACATTTTTGACCAATCTATGTTCAACAATAAGCTATAGCCTTTAGGAATATCCACTACTAAGATGTCAATAGTCATATGTACTCTAGGTTCTAAGGTAGCCTAAATTCTCACATCATTAATCTCTCCCAATATAGGTGCTACTATCTTATCTTGTTGTGACACAGTCCTTTTAGATGGATTTGGTGTTAAACCAAGCTTCTAAAAAATGATTTTTGGCATTATTATTGCTTAAGCTCCAAAATCTACTAGGCAATTGTGTATGTTTTTTACAAAAACTGTAATGGTTAATAAGAAAAGGGGAACCTCAGGATTACTCTTGTATATAACATTCATTTTGTTTATCTTGGACTTTTTTGTAGTAAACTTACTTGTGATAGACTTCCATAAGAGGTCCTTTTATTCTAAGATTTATGTGAATTCATTAAGGGTGATGTTGGCCTTAATTTTCATCATATCCTTGACAATATTGTATCCTCCTTTATTATGTTCCTCTCTATGATGAGGTTAATCATTCCCTTTGGAGGAAGGAGGATTATTGTCAACTTTAGGACTTGGAGGGATAAATATATTATTGGGAAGAGTAGAAGTAGTAAATGTCTGGTTATTCCTCATATTATAAATATTCCTATTAAACTGCTAGAATGCTTGTACTTCATTAGAATTATCCTCTAGAATATTTTCATTTTCATTAGGGAAAGAAGACTCATAGGTCTCAAAAATCATAACTAAACTTTAAGGGCTAGATTCACAAGGGAGATTTGGAGGATTCATCATTTGATCTTTTCTAATCATTTCTATTTGGAAGATTTCAAAGGATGAACAAAAATCTATATAGGCCAAGTCTCCATGTTTTGATGTGTTATGGACCATGCACTAGTTGGGCAAAGTTATTTCCATGATATTGATTTTTGGTAGTGTATTAGACTATTATTATTATACATTGTTCATGGGCCTGTTAAAAAGCCTATTGAATCTTGGAAAGCCATAATTCTAGTTGTAATTATGATTATTGTTATTACCCATCCTCTTATGCATATTCAAGAAATTGTTTCTCAGCTTTTAAATCATTCTTTATATAGAATCCAATTCAACTTTGTTGGTGTTGGAAACCTAGGTGACTATTATATTAGTGTTTTCCTATTGTTGATTCTATTGGTGTCCATTCCATTGTGTTTGATTATTTAAGGAATCATATTTTTGATTCATTATCTATTATATCATTAGAGGTAGAATGGACAATTAATTCTAATTGAATGCAAGGGCATTTTGATTTATGTGTGGAATTATATTTAGAAATGGGAGTCCATTATTGAATGATTGGCATCCTAAGTTGTGAGGGATAATATTTGGATTGAGTTACTTGTCAATGTTAATGCTTTTTGGAATGTCAAAGTTAGAGTATTGGCAGTGATAGATCTTCACAAGAACACTAAAGTAATAGTATCTTAGGCATTCTTGTATATCTTGAGAATTAGATTCTTATCTAACTTATACATGGTGTTTAATAGAGTGTGCATCTTCTAAAATCTTTAATTGAAGGCTTAAATTGACTATTTAGGTTCCCTTTTCATGCTAGTAAAGTGATATAATAGACTTAGATTAGTAACTTGTGTGAATCATGCAAGGATTGTATTTTAACACTCATTCCATAAAGTGATGGAATTTTCCTATAAATTGAGATACTAATAACAAGAATAATATTTTAGAGTAGATATAAAAATCATGCATGCAACATCCTCATGGATGACATACATTAACCTCAAGAAAACCTTGAAAGATTTGATATGTTCTTCTATCATCCTCCCACTTGAAAGGGAAAAGGTAGGTAAATAGTTTTCTATATTCTTTGGAAGATCATCTTGGTCCATAGGGATGGTAATGGTAGATCCAATTAACCAGGTTAGAGGCATATGATGATTGACAATCAAGATGTTTCTTATAAGGGAAGGTGTTTAGGCTTGACATATCTCAAGGATGATAGGTATGGATCTAGGCCTCCTATAATCTGATAATGGTTAAATTAAAAGGTTGGATTTGGCCTTAAAACTTTTTGATCTCCTAGGTGTCTCTATAATGATTAGCCTCCTATTTATTGGGAAAACACACAAGTCTACCCTCCTTCTAGTGCCAGCTTTTTTTCTCTTCTATTGATGTGGGTTTTATGCACACCTCAAAGAGTTTTAAATGAGGTAACCTAGAATGTTTTGGTATCTATGTGGATTTGGGTTCTACTCTAGGTCATGAGTTATAAGTATGTAATTAAAATAACTAGCTAGTGGACTATCAAGTTGAGCCTATGGGTTGTTTAACCAAGCTTATGGATGGATGCATGGATTTTAATAAAAAGGTAAATCATTAGGTGAGTTGAATGGGTGGAGAACTATTCTATGGTGGGTATATTTTATAAAAAATCAAAAAATAAGGAAGAATAAGGTATAAAATAAGGTTTTATGTCTTTGAAAAGTGTTTTCTAAGGCTATTTATTTGGTGGACAAGTATCTCTAGAACTAATGTTTGTTGTTTACATCTTTTTCAACACTCTTAAACAAACATGATTAGTAGTCTAGGAGAATAGATATAGGATTCTCAATTATCTCAATTAAAGGTTGATCTTATTTAGGCTACTATTGCACACCTTTGTATAAGAGGTTATGCTTTGGACCAAGAAGTTATCTAAGGTAGTTATATCTCACACCTAAATAACTATATCAAATAAGATACCTCTACACACCTTAGATTATCAATTCAAATTTTAATAACTACTTAAATCAATAAAATATATCAATAATTAATTGATGTTTCACATTTAAGACTAACATTCATTAAAAAAACAATCAGATCCACTTATAGCATTAGCACACATCAAAATTATTGAATCAATATAGACTAAGAAACTTCAAATCCATTAACATAGAGAGGGAAGACTAAATAACAAACATAATTGTATGAAAATAAATTTGTTGATCTCTTCCTATATATTGATCTAAAAATTTGAACCTTTGAAAAGAGGGTTCTATATGTATATAAAGAACTTGTGGAAGGGGTCAACTCATCCTCCAAGTTTAGAACACTATTATTACATCTTAATAGACTATATGATAAGTCTTAGTTACATCCTCATAACTTATAGATATTTTAGTCATGCAAGGTGCACATGCAACAAAATTGATTTAATTAATTATAATATGGATGCAACTAAGAATTAATTATTTTTTTATAACAATTACATACAAAATTAACCTTTATGTTAAATCAACTCTAGCTTAATGTTTTAAAAAATTATCATTGGAACTATAGTTTTGCTTATGATTAATGCCATGGTAATTGGATCTATACTTAGTGATGCATTCATTGATTGATCTAGAGTTAAAATTGAAGCTAAAGCATGAGGTGGCATTGGTGTAGCTATTGCTGCTAGAACTATAGGTAGAGTTTGTGGAGTAGAACTAGCAGATGGAATTTGTGTTGATTGCCTTTTAACATCAAACTCTTGATAATAATTATACACCTTAACATATTTTTCATTAAATTTAGATATAATGCATTTGATGCTTATAGAGTGGTCATTAGGTCCAAGTGGATAAATGCCTTATTGGGGGTGTATAATACCAATAAATTTAACTTATTCTCATTTTCCATAAGAAATTGAAAAATATAGTTATTGAATTTACATGGGTATCCAAATTGAATATCAAAGATTGAATTGAATCCATAATCTCATACAATCTTAGTGTTGTATTTTTTACATCATTTTCAATACCTTGGGGGACTTAAATTACCTATTATTTCTCTCTAAGAGTTTCTAACTCTTCTTCAAGATCTTGTCTATACATCTTATTTACCTCATATATGGTAATGATTGCATTATTATGGGTATCTATATAGGAATTGAGGTCCTCAATATACGGGGATTGACCATTCTTCTTATTTGATCTCTTTATAAGGGAATAAACGTCTTCAATTTCTTATATGATAAAAATTATACCATAGTTATCCTAAATCTTCCTTTTTCTAACCCATTTTATCAATGTTCTAAACTCTCCAAATAATTATCTCACCATTGGAAGTTTAGTGATCTTTAGATTGGGCCTTTTAGAGGCTAAAGCTCCTAACTCCTTGGTTAAATCTAGAGGAGTGAGATTCAAAAGATCTGATGGATAAGCTTCCACTTGAACATGATCTTCAAGATCATGCTTAATTTCATAGGAAGGTTTGGGTATTGATGGCCAAATTATTTTAGACCAATCTATGTTTTTGAATTGTAACATTAGGTGCACAACATAGACTGCTTACTTTATTGGGGCCCTCTTAGTTGTCAGTACTATGGTTATAGAGACTGGTGTTGATGAAATAAATGGTGAACCCAATTAGGTAGAGGAATAAATAATTGGAGTGACGGATTGGTTGATGGATAGAATAGATAAAGCTATGTTTGAAGGGATAGACACTAGAATAATAGAAAATTTAGTAGTGGAGGGTGAAGAAGTTGAAGTGGCACTAGGCAAAGTAATAGAAGGGTGCATAAAAAGGAAATGGATAAAAGGTGATTAAATAGGAATGAATGTGGAAAGAATTAATACATGGATGTTAGAAAGAATTGATAATAAAATTAAATTAAAAATGCATAAGGGGGCTATGATAAGAGGACCCTTACCAAATGACTCACTATATTTTACCACTTTTAGGATCAAGACCTTGACCTATTATAATTCCTCCTCATCCACCTCTTGTGTTGTATCACATTCTAGTGGAGTTTATACTTCTTTAAGTGATTATGTGGGTGGGGTCTAAGGTGTATCCCCCTTTGGCTTCATCTGATAGAATCTTGTTACTCTACCAACTTGTAGAGCTATCATCTACTGGGGAAGAGGAGGAGGAATGATGTGGGGTGTTGGGGATATTGAATCCATTGTTTCCTCTTCATCATAGGAGTCTAATAAAATCCTCTTGAATTATTCCCTTTATGAATTGTCCCTTATTTGAGTTAGCTCCTCTACCATCTCTTGCTTAACCTTTCTCAGTTCAATAATTAATGCTTTAACTAGAGGAATTTATTCCTCTTCCACTCATGTAGAGGCAAGCACTTCTTTTTGTTATTATTTTTCATGTCTTTCAATAAGTGATGCCTCACTCACCAAATATTCTTGCTCATGTGGTTGGTCTTGATCTATGAATGGACCTTGGGGATCATGTCCCTCTCCTTATGGTTATTGATATGGCATACCACTCTAGAAGTCAAAATATCTCCATCCTCCTAAAGGTGGAATCCTAAATTTTGCCTTATCAAGTGTGAGAGAGGATCCAACCTATATTACCCTTCGTAGGTCCTCACTCAAGCCTATAGTTTTTCCCTTTGTTTTACTTCTTCATCATCTTTGGAAATTAGAAAAAAAATAATGATCAAATAGATCATGTTTGTAATCGAGGCCAAGGGTTTGAATCTTGTGTTAGACCTTCCCATGGGTACCCTAATATCTATAGGGGAGAGTGGGAAATGCATATACTTTCCTAGTATTTCTAACTTCCCTAAATTGCCTTCATATGGTGTATTGAATCTTCCCAATAGTGATGTGGTGTCCATGGAAGTTAGCCTCCTTATTCTTTATCAACTCCTTATTGATAATTTTTCATATCTAATAGGCAATCTCATGTTTAACTACCTTATTTGGAATAAACTTAAGAAGCTAAAGAAGATCCACCTTGTGGCCAAAAACCATGATGTAGTGTAGTTAGGATAGAGCCAAAGGTATCCCAAATTGTTGTCTAGTGTTTTGCCAATGTTGGGTAAAATTATAGCTAAAGGCTAATCATGGATGGCCATCTATACCTAAGGGTAGAGATCATTAGCAATCTTAGCTATGTTCCTGACATATGATTATACATGCATAAAAGATTAATAATCATAGATTTGGTTCTTCATAAATCCTATGTTAGGATCACATAGGACTCTATTATTATTATATATTGTCCCCATGATTTCATATAATAGATAAGACATCATATATAAGTTTTCCACATGTGGCCTCCTATCTTTGTGTAGGATTTTTTCCTTGATGTGAGTCTTGATTACTTCCCCCAATGTGTAGGTGTGCTCCAAGGTACTTATTAGCTATCTCAAGGGAATCCATTCCAAATATAGGAAGTGGATATTTGCATGGATAAAAAGTCAATTCAATAGTTTCATGCCCACACAAATCCTTATTCTAAATCAGGTGATGCAAACAAAATTCTTAACTTGTTATTTTACATTAAAATTTTCTCTAGGGAGAAGCCACCTTGCTAGTGCTTAATCCACATTATTATCCTTCTTCCAAGTAACCACAGTATGAAAATTAAATGTAACATCTGGAATAGGTATACTTAAATACCTATTAAATGAGTCCCTTGAGATATAAATGATGATTATGTTATTGTTAACATAGCGGAGGTAACTATCATATGCTATTTTTCCCTCAAATAAGAGGCCTCATAATAAGTCTAAGCATGGTATAACATCTAACTTAGTAGTTGAGTAATGTAGGGCCTATCATTTGAATGAAAGTAGTTCCTTTACTAATAGTTTATCCTTAGTTCAAATGTCTTCATTGAATGCAAAGGAATCCACATTCTCTATAGCTTCCCATAAGGCTGATTAATTGGGATAGTGGCCATAAAATATAGTCATATAAAAAACTATGTCTAAATACTCTATGGAATCCTTGATAGAGAACCTAGAGGGTATCAAGGCTACTTGGTATGACTGTGATGATGATGCCATGGCTATTTGGTGGATGCTAGTATGCTTCAAGATTTTTAAAATGGCATGTACTGAACTAAATTATGTGAATTATAAATCACTTTAGTCATAATTAGGGCTTTTAAGATTATTGAAGTCTGGATTTTACTTGAGCTCTTGAAAATTAAATGATATGAACTTATTTGGGGGATTGATGTTAATATCTTTCTACATTCATTTCCTATTCATGTGGCATTAATTTTCAATGTCTACAAACTCTATCCTTCATTCAATTCAAATTTGACCACCCTATCCTAGTGTACATGCCACATAGGATTATTTTTCATTGGGGTGCCATGGTGTTACCTTTCCTCTTTTTACATTTGTCATTATGTAGTCTTCTCAAGGGAATTCAAACTTTTCCTTGGATCTCAAAAGACCCCAAAAGGTAGAATATTCCTCAGATAAATTCATTCTAAAATATTTTATCCCAAAGTATCTAAAACAATGGTTATTGAAGGATTTGTACTCCTTTAAAATATTATAATTTGGATATAAATATCACATCAAAATTTCCCAAAATAAATCTTTCAAATGAAAGTTCCAATGGAAAGTCTTTGAAGAAACTTCCCAAAATAAAGTTACCGACTAGAAACATTCCAAAACAAATTTTCCAAAGTAAATATTTTGAATACAAATTTTTTAAGACTAAAATTTTTGAAGATAAAACTTGCTAAAAACAAAGTCCTTGAAGAAAAAGATTTTGATGAAAAGTCCCTAAAGACAAGAGTTTATGAAACAAAGTATCCAAAGAGAATCTTTTTAAAAAAAGTTTCTGAAGAGAATATTTTTTAAGAGAATCTTTCTAAAGAAAACCATCCAATGAAAAGTATCTAAAAAAATTATCTCTAACTTTAAAACCTTCCAGAATAAATTCAATATGAATACATGCAAAGCAATTCTTCTTGACTTTCCATTAATAGATTAATTCAAATAAGTCCTTTGAAATGGAAAAAAGTATACCCTAATGTGATTCAACATTAAACACACCAAGTTTATATAGATAATAAAAACCATCATAACTCTCATAAAATCATAGATACCTAGATAAAAATATTCATACCTCCTAAAAAATAAAGGGGGTCCCCAATTTTTAAAGGAAAATATAGGATGGGATGTGTTGAATACAACATATCATATATGATCTAATTAACACACATCTTGCAAATATTTTTATTTTGAGGATAGTTCTTGTACAGGTTAAATAACTCCCCTTAAAAGAGGGGGCATTCATATGGGTTTGTCATAGATATCAAGCTCTCATAATCCACTCAAAATACATTTTTTAGCACACAGGCTTAGATTACAAAAATTAGACTTAGGTAAACACAATGGAAAATAAGGACATAGATATTAGTACATTTTCATAAAAATCATAACAGTCAAACATTATTACCCAAATCAGGGCACTAGTACCATATGGCACTACTATCCAAGATACAATGTTATTGTCCAATAGCCCCAACTTTAGAAAAATATAAATTAGCCATAAAATTGTAATAGGTACAATCCATGTTTTTACAAGTTCCATTATAGATTTACTAGTTTTATTAAATTTATCTCAACTCAGGGGCATCATGCATGCCATGAATATTCCCATTTAAAATTCAGATTCTTAGATATAGATTATTACAACTTAGTCCATAATCGATATGCTTAGATATCAAATTTGGGGGCATGTTCATGACACATTATTTTCATATACTTACTTATACACCAGTTCATTAGATGGAATGACAAATTCCATATCATTCTCTAAGATATATACATTAGACATCATATTTCAGGATACACACTGGTTTCATGCCTTACTCCATCTATAATGGTTGGCATTCTTGAGTGGCCTAGAGCCACCTAATATACCTGAGTGGCCATAGATATAACATTTCTAATTAGATATCTCTAGTTACACACTTTTAGTTACATCATGTAGTTTTAGTTTTAGATGCATCTACTACACATGGGTAGGCAATGATGGATTCATAGTCTACTTGAGTTCGTGATCCACCTACATGAGAGTGTTGGACACACCATCATTCCAATTGAAGCTATTCATAGGTCATTATTTGCCAAATAAGGGTGGTAAATGATGGAGTCAAAAAAAGATTGAGTTATCTAGCCATCCACACATGAGGATTGAGTAAGCCATCAACTTAGTCCAAGATATTCACTAATTTATCACTATCTGCATACACACACATAGGTTATCACTAGGTTTATGCATTAGTTCACATACCCATTAAGGTGTATTAGTTTTTTCCTATCTCTTATTCCTTTACTTAGTTTTACTCAGATTTGCTTATTTAATTAATGTTGTCTTTATGTTTGATATCTCTTAATTAAGGATTGAATTATGTACATTTCATTTATAAGATACATAATGAAACATGCTTCACATACTCATTTAGACTCATAAGAATCACCTCTTAGGTAAGTCTAGATGTACTTCTTTTTCCTTTATCCTAGTCATTTCACTTTGTTACATTTCTAGAATAAATGGGGGCAAATGTAATCACCTAAAAATGACACTTGAGTGCTAGAGTGCTACTTGAGACCAAAAATTGCTAGCTTATCCTTATACCTATCTTAGGGCATATTTTCACACTTATCCAAGCCTTATATGGGCCACATTCATCCTTATTCATCCCTAAATTAGTCTTAAACCCTCATTCTTGCATCTTGGCCCTTCATGCCTTAGGTTCTACCACTTGGACACTAGTTCAATAATAGACAATAACACCACATACGACTAGTGTCCCAATATTGGAATTACTATCATTTCCCTCTTTTTTTCCACAAATGGATATATTTTCAAATATTAAACCTCTTAAGGTTGGCCTAAAACTCTTTTAGCACCTACACAAGCACCATAATAGTATAAATACATGTCTTGTATCCCTTTGTCCTCTAAATGGGAAGGAGATGCAAATTACACATACAAACTTTGAAAAATTTATTCACAATTAAAGTTATCTATCCCTATTCTTCCTTACTTCTACATAATACCATCTACAACATTCATAAGCTCAAATTACTCAAATTTTTAGTCTCAAACAGATTCAAATCACTTAGGTCTACAATCATACTAGATTCACTTGCACTTGCACCATCACTTAGGTGGGGATAACTACATTAGGATTGATCCTTCTTCAGAGTATTGGTATGTAGACAAATCTCATCAAAATAAGGTGTTGAGGGTGTCCAATCTACCCCACTAACAAACACAATTTTTTATTATATCAATAAAATGCCCTATTAACATGGAGTATTAGGGTTTTATCATAAAATCAATTAAAAGGAGCCATCTACATGGTCTTAGAACTTATGCACATAAGAATAGACTTGACAGACCCAAACATAGGTACACCCAAAAGCTCAAAATAACCATTTATAAAGGACACTACCACTAAAATACGGATACTAGTAATATATGATAGTACTATCAAATTAGGGCATTATTATCTAGAATGGGTTTTGATAACTAGATCTTGTTCGTGACACTTAGACTAGCCTCTACCTCAGTTTTTAGCCTCTAGTCATATGTTTCACTAATTTATAGCTAAATTCTCATTTACATTATTTATTATTATTATTACAAAGGTCAAAATTAGTCAATTCTATAACAAATCAATGGTTTTATTTATTACATATTTATGCCCTAATTTACTATACTCAATATTTTAACAACATAGGATTTACATTCACTAAGTCCTAAAAGGTTAAAACAATTTCAATATAGGATTTCATGAAGCATAATTCAACATGTGATATACATTCAAAACCATTCTTGATAGCTAATTTTAGGTATAACATCATTCATTTTACTATATTACTTTCATTCTATTGGATTATTATAATAAAAGGGGGGGAAATAGTAGTCACTAATTTTTTTTAATGCTAAAATAATCTACATGTGATCACTCTTTGTGCACACTTAACCTATACTTAATTCCACTTTCTAAAACTGATATACCTCTATTTATATGTATATGACACTCTATCTTTAGGAAACTTTAATATTGAATGTTATCATTCTTCATTCTTTGTAGCCTAGACTCATTATTTGGTTGATTCATACTTCTAGTTTAGTTGTCCCTATTCCTCATATAAAACCACTCCTTTAGGATAAACCTGCAAGTCAGTCATGTTTGAATCCACTAGTTTCATCCTCTCATCAATTAATAGCCAATTAACCAAATTTAAATTAATTCCAATGGGTCATCCCACATTTTTTTAATCCCAATTTAAAGAAACCCCCAAAATACCATTATATAAGAATATTTTCTACCCATTTGTTCATTAGATCACAAAAACCTCCCATAATTGAAAATTTTAGATATATTCTAACTACACATTATGAAAAAATACTTATTTTTCTCATTTTGGAATACATATAACCCAAGTATCACTAAACTAGGTCTAAATACCACAACAAGGTTATAATTCATAGTTTCAAGTACATAATCACATGAGGATCACATGAACTTATATTTTTTTACTAGTATTATACACACACATTGGTAGCATCAGATAACTACATGGATTTTGATCCCTCTTTAGAGTATTGGTATGTAGGTATCACTCAACATATAGGGTGTTAATGTCAAGCACAATGACATCCCCTTGATTGTTGCCCCCACTTATAGCACAATTTTTCCTCCTTATCATTATGATAAGGTTTTGAGTGAATAATAAGGTACATAGTGGCTTTCTCAATGAATCAAATGTATTTATATATACACATAAGATCTATAGGTGAAGGTATATTGATCAAAATTTACATAGAGGAAAAAAATTTATACAAGATGTTAGTGTACCTTGTACACAATAGTGTAGGCCAACTTCGTCCAAATAACATGGCCTTATACCAAGTTAACACGAATCCCTATTATGGATTCACCATAAACTCATACAACCTCACATTAAATTTTAAAGTCATGGTTTCAGTCCTACCAACTTAAGTTCCAGCTAAGCCATCTATTTCTTAATACTTTTCCCTTTTAGCATATTTCTAAAATTAATAAGCTAAAAATGTGTCAATTGTATTTATTATATATATTATTCACTTTGATCTACTCAATAGTTTGTCTTAATTATATTAACACTTATTAATCTCTAGATTTTGATCAAATAGGTAGTAATAATAGATCATTAACACATCTTAAATGTGAAACATAGTTAAATGCTATCACAAATCCTTAGATAGATAGATGAATATAAAAAACAAAAATGTTAGAATAGTATATTATTAGATTTCAAAGTCACTATAGATAATAACACTCCAAGATACACTATGTACATTACTACATTTGTGACTTGATCATTATCTTATCACATTTCCATCTACTTGACATTGATCCACGTGGCATATTTTAAATAAAAAAGGTGAAATCTATTGTGATTATCATAAAATCATGTGACATGATACAAACCAATGTAATGCATTGAAAAAATAGATTAAAAAATACAAGGACAATGACATTATTAGGATTTTATAAGACCAATAAGAAAAATTAATATCAAATATAATAAAAGTGACAACTATGATAACAACAACAACTAGAAAGCATACTCAACAAGATACATTGACTATTACTATATTCATGGAAGAAAAACACTACAAAAATGTTTCTAATTATGATATCAAAAAACTTACCGTGTGTAATGTTAGATGTTTAAACCATTTGGGACATAAAACTATAGAGTTACATACCAATTCATAGTGGCTAGAACCTCTTTGATATATCTTCTTACAAATATATTGTGGGACAAAGGTGGTCAATACACCCATATGGATCATGCCTCTTGAAAACACAATGTCCTTCACATTAGGATGATATTACTTACAATATATGTAGGCTACAATAAATATGACCAAATAGCATTTAATTTTCACATGTGAATAGATAGTGATTATAATTTGACATGATGGTGATACATAAAATTACTTAACCCTAATTTAGATGTGGAATCTTGCTTGGGTAGATAGGTTTAAGGATATATAAATTATAGGGTACAAGGTTCAATATCATATCTATAGCAAGTAAATTATTGTGATAAACTTAGATGTATCATATGCTAAATTTATTATGTTGAAATGGTCTAAATATAGAAATTAAAACTATGCTAGATATATAAATGACAAAGAAGTGATTTACTTAGCTTGTTTTGATAATAATTCATATTTAGATCTAGTATAATTGAAAGTAGGTGGGAATAAAATTTTGGAATAGTTTTTAGATTGTAGATCTGGTGCTTCTGGCTCTTTGGATAGTTGCATCAACTTAGGATGATTATGTAGACACTATTATCCAATGTCAAAGATAGTGTCTTGTATGTAATATCAACTAAAACAAGATATGACCACCTAGATGATTCTAGGTTTGGATTTGGCTTCACTCTAGTGCATTCTTATTTGAGTCATAGACTGTCACTCATAGTGAAATGGAAAAACCCTACCTTTCCATATTTAATGTGACCTTAGGAAAAAATGGGTTAGTGGGCACATAGTGTCAATTTCACCCATAATGACCCCATTATCAAATGGTGCTACCTACATAGCCAATACTCTATAAGAGGGACTTAGACTCATGTATTTATCCCCTGTGTCTTTGATTATGTGTTAATCATGTAATGTGTATAAATCAAGTACAATAGTGACCTAGCTTATAAATGAGAAAATAAGACCTTGTGACTACGTGTTTAGTAATTTAGACTTATGTTGCATTATACCTTTGACTTATATTAGAATAAGGTAGAATAGGAAATTTATTGGTAACTTCAGTGATTCTCGAATGCTTTTTGGGTTTAATTGTTATGTATTCATAGGTTTTACATGTGTAGCTATGTGAAGAATCAATGAGGGTTGATATTATATTTATACCAAATCCTATCAAAAGATAACTCACATTAATTCACTTAGGATAACCATTATAATACATTTCATTTGAAAATTTAATGACTTTAGGGCACTGGACACTTACTTTAGGGTAAGAAAACAACATCAACATTATTGTCTATCTCAGAGATAGTGTCTATGGAGTAGCTACATGCTTATAAATTGTAAAGTGTAAGATAAGTACATGTTAAACATTATGGGTAAGATAGTATATATATGTCATTAGTATAAGATTGGTTCAACTAAGAGATAGCTCAAGGGGCACAATATAGAGTAGATGTGAGGCTTACATAAAAAAGGCATGTGTACAACTAAGAGGAATAACCAAGGTCTGAGTTTTCTAAGTTTATAAGACTGAGGTGCTAAATAATCACAAAATATCATCTACATTTCCCCCTTTAATCTAGTAATGAAATTGCTAATTTAAAAGAAAGAAATAAGTACTTGGGTGTGTATTCACACCTTGTCTTTGATTAAATTGAATTTGAGTGCTTTATTGAAGTTCAATTTGAGTGTTTTGTTGGTGATTGACCTACAACCAAGAGAATGTTACAGTTTAAAATCAATACATATAATTTGGTTTAAAGTACTTGAAATTGATTAAAATTTAAATAATAAGTTTTAGGAGTATACATGTGTATCGATGTAACCACCTTTCCTATTGGAAATTTAATTTTACAAAAGATGTAGCATTATAAAGTTATAAAATTGGGATTGGGATAAAGATAGATAAGTATTTAAATTTCATATATCCAAGGAGATAGAGATAGATAGAGAGAGGTTGGAAGGTACATGCCCCCAACTTTGGAACAAAAGTTAGTCACCACCTAGTAGTTGAAATTAGCTCAACTATAAACACCAATGATACTGAGAGAATAATAATAGGTTTACACAAGAAAAATTCTTAAATGTATTACATATGGGATATTACACAAATATATAAGAAATACATTTCCTATAAAATAGGAGATCTTTCTATCAAAAATATTTCAACAAACCCATCATAATACTTATATCTATATATGACATTATTTTTGTTATTCGAAACAATAATATGCTAACCAACTATGCATTATTATTACATAACAATATTGTTACTAAATACCAAACCATAATTAATATTTACTCTATAGTAAAAACCCAAAGTAAAATTTATTTTCTAACATCCCCCTTAGTTTTTACATGGATGATTTTTATTTAGTACCTACTCATGTTCTAAATGGTTTTCAAGGAGAACCACCAACTCCAAAAATGGTTTTTAGTGGAACCATCAACCACTCAGTATGTAGCTTTCAAGGAGAACCACCAACTCTTTAGTATATGGTTTTCTAATGGAACCACCAACCACTTTATAGTAACATGCATGTTTCCTCACTCACATTTTATAAAGGGAACAATATAGGAAAAATAAGTTCCAAACTATGAATAGGAATGTAACATCTAGTTTTATTTTACCACACATTCTAAAATTAAACACACCATACACTAGTCATCAATGCAATGAATCATCCCCATTTTTGGAAACTAACAAGAGGATGCCAATTGTCCTCCAACATCCATCTATCCTCTAGCATTCATTTTTCACTACTCAGTATATGTACTCATCTAAACTGTACGATTTATTTTCTATTTCTTCTTCTTCATTCTCTAACCCTTCTTCAACATTTGCATTACCCTCATCCATTTTGAGTTTACCTTTTATGATATCTTTGGCATGAATGACATATAAATAATATTTGTGTCCTTTTTACTTGGATTAAATCATTCTAATTCCTCTTTGTTCCTTGAGGAACTTGCATAGTTTTTCTTTACATACATGGCAGTTTCTTCCTCAATGTCTTCTTTTGTTAATTTCTCCTCTACTAAAAGTGTAGAAATCATGACATCAAGTGAGTGTGAAGGAATTTTTCCAAGAGTAAACACAAAATTATTTTATCTAGGAGGTAGGCTATTCAAAAGGATAGATTTTTCATATTCATCATCTACTTGATCTTGTAATTCTATTAATTGTCTTATGAGAGACCTTATCTCATTTATGTCGCTTGACATTATTGCACCTTCATTCATATTTAGTTTAAATAATTGTAAGTTTAAATTGAATTTGGAATTCAATACTTTAGATCCAAATGTTTGACCTAGAAAATACCATATTTATTTAGATTTCTTTTCCAAGTCTACATAGTGCAATTCAATGTCTGATAAAGCAAGTCCAATAATGGATTTTGCTTTGTCATCCATATCTTACCATTATATCAACTTGGTAGAATCAGATGGTTCTTTTTATTTTCCACTTACAATCCCCTAAATATTTTTATTCATCATTTGAATTTGGATTTTCACCTTCCAAGTGTGAAAATTTAATCTATTATACTTATCCAGTGGGATTTCCATTATGCTTTCTAT
Source organism: Torreya grandis (assembly GCA_037957365.1). NCBI lineage: Eukaryota > Viridiplantae > Streptophyta > Pinopsida > Cupressales > Taxaceae > Torreya > Torreya grandis. Next base: position 1,133,165 of record JARHVA010000331.1, read on the forward strand.
GGTGTCAGTTTTGACTAAAAATTCACCCGTATAATGATATTCAATTTTATTTTAAAGTAAGGACTAAATATAATTATTAATTTTAAATATAGCTTAAAAATATATTCATGATAAAATAAATACATCTATTAAAAAATTTAAAACATACTTACACTCTTGAAACAGTTTGCATGGAGAAATGGATACATGTTGAAAGGGATTTGCTTACTATGGCATACATAAAACATGCAACACAAATATTTTGGACTCACTATATTGAAATATTTGCTTTGATTGTAGATTAATCCTATATCTTCATGATAAATAATAGATGTGCCATATGAATTGGGTGTCAATGATGCATTCTACCATGCTCCTTCCACTATATTAAGATGAATTTGTATGACTGAGGACAAGGCATGAATGGTGGTTAACCAAAGGATCAATAATGGCACATATATTTACATAGACGTTACAGGTGTAATATGGAAATGGTAGTGGAATAAGAGATACATGTTTAGGCATCTTCTTAAGATAAGAAATATTGCATTGAATTTTATTGACTTGAATTTTGTAGGCTTGAGTCTAAGTTCAAAAATATAGAAATCATATGAACAAAGAAATACAATGACATAAGTGTAGGATAGGAGAAGCTAGTATGGAATGTCCCTATAGGGATTTGACTATTCCATTATAGGTGTAAAATCACTAGAAGGCTCTAGTACCAAATGAGATAACAATAATAGGTTTACACAAGAAAAATTCTTCAATGTATTACATACATGATATTACATAAATATATAGGAAATAAATTTCCTATAAAATAAAAGATCCTTTTATCAGAAATATCTCAACAAACTCATCATAATAATTATATCTATATACAACATTATTATTTTTATTCACAACAATAATATGCTAACTAGTTATACATTATTGTTACATAACAATAGTGTTACTAAATACCATACTATAAGTAATATTTACTCTATAGTAAAAACCCAAAGTAAAATCTATTTTCCAATAGGTACTTATAACCTTGTGAAGTTTGATGATCAATTAAAACCTAAAAACTTGGTAATATTGAGTGAATTAATGACCTCAACCATACCAAAAGGTGAACCAACTACTACAATAGATTAGTTCTCTTAAGTTTGTAAAAGTCCATGGGGTATCAATATGTACAATGGTTTTGAAATATAAAATTTATTTGAATATTACAATATTAGGTACATATTTCATAGCAGATACACCTTAGATATGTCTCATGATGAAACTATATATAATAATTGTACCATGTATAGAATTTTTTCCACAAATTTGAATCTGAATCATATAATTGTGTGCTTTGGCCAATTTGGATAAATGTACAAGTGTGGAGGACATGATTCAAAAGCATGACCTTACTATATATGAAGAAATTTAAAACTAATATAAGTAACAACATGGATTACATGTTTCCAGAACATGCCCCCAATATAAACTGGAGATGTTGAATATTGAATAAGTGTGGATAACATGTTTCCAAAGTGTGCCCCCACTAAAATTATGAATTGATATAAGTACCATACTAAATGAATGTGGAGAACATTCTTCCAAATCATGCCCCCAATAAATCTAAAAACTATTAAAGTGTGGAACCCATGTCCATATGACATTCCCCCCATTGAATCTACAAACTAGTATAAGTATTGAATATTGAATGAATGTGGAAAAGATGCTTCCAAAGCATGTCCCCACTATAATCTAAAAACTATGAATGTGTGGAAACCATGTCCATATGGCATGCACCCACTGAATCTAAGAACTAATCAAAGTGTGGATAACATGCTTCCAAATAATCCCCCCCCCTTTAGGTGAGGGGAAAATAGTACCTGGAAGTCACCTCACCTCAAAAGGGTAAGACAACTATAAATTATATGAATGTAACCATGTAACATATAAAAGTAAACATATCTAGATAAATGTATCATTAAATCACATAAACCCAATGTGATCACATGTAGGCCTAAGATGCAGGATAAATATCATTACAATGTCTATATAGTAATAATACAATCTCAATAAGGAAACAAAAACACATACAAGATCACTCAAAATAAAGTCAAAAAGCAATGGTCCAAGGAGACTGAAAATAAGGGGCATGTTCAAATTACTTAAAATCTAATAGACATGACTTAGTCTATTATCCAAAAATCAAGGAATGACATATTCAAATGTCCAAAAAGGAAAATATAGGCATAAGGGCCACATATAATGAATCATATTCAAATTCTTAAACAATCAAGACAGTAGCAAGGTAAAACACTCAAGGAAGTGTGTACAAGAAAATCATAAGAAACCAACGTAAACATGTCATAGTGGCTCATGGATCAAATGTGTTAGAAAAAAAAGTCAAATATATAGCATATCAAGTACCATGTGTAATATATAAACATATATAGGGCATGTATAAGTACATATGTAAGATCAAACAAGATAGTATATATTGATCATCAAATCATATAACCTATGTATATTAGGATTGAAGAAGCAAATTCCCCTAATCCCCATATGACATGAGTAGAAGGAAAGGCCAACATCTGAAATATGAGTGTATCATGTATCTATGTGTAACTATATATGTGTATGTAGGATTAAATGATATGCTAGCCCTTAACATGGAACTAACACATAGATTCCAGGGAGACAATAGAACATGTAGGTGTTGAACATGTTTTTAATTTTTTTGGTATTTTTGGAATTTTTTATGAAGAGGAAAGATCATCCTATGATTCCATACAATGGATGATCATAGATATCTCCACCCACTATGAATATTACAACCTTGAGTTGGATATTTTACATTATTTACATCATGATTAGATAGGTTGAAAAGGTACATAGCATGTTCCTCACATTTTTCATGTGTAGTATAAGATGTAATATTATCATTTGAAATACATAATAATTTTACTTCATGAATAAAACAAATACATTTTTGATTTTGGTTAATTTTTACTTCCATTTAGTATAATCAAAGAGTTATGCATGTAAATGAATATGGATATGTGATAAGCATAACCCAAATGCATGTTTGAATTAATTTAGGACCACAAGTAATTGGTATTGTTATGCTACCTAATGAGTCTTTCAAAGTGACATTATTCTACAAGTCTTATAGGTTAAAACTAATCTGTTTAAAATGTTTTATATTTCAAGTAGTTTTTATTTGTGTGGGATCAATATGGTTATGCCAAAAATAAGCACCTCCCATCTATAATGTAATTTTTAAATATTATTTTTGTGGATTCCATTTGAGTTATTGCAAAGGTATTTCATTTGGAGGATCATCAAATATAATATTTTTTTCATCGATGAGGACCTAGATCTTATGTTTTAAGGTATAACATATGTTTAGACAAGGCCTAGGGCCTGAGTGATAGTCAAAATAAGAATTTGAATTATGTCCTTTGGGTAGAGGTCAAATCATATCAACCTTAATAATATGAGGGATAGATATAATCTAGCACTCTAGTAATCATTGGAGTAATGAAGCTAAAAAATTAGGTAAAATTGTAAATTATCTCCTTGGTGCCTTTGATAAGATAATAAGCTTATATTTTTGTAATGGAATAATATGATTTTGTAATAAAGTTATCTATAAGTCTAAAGACTAATTTTATTTTTATAACTCGTGCAGTATCTTGGTAATATTTAATGGTGAATATTTTAGGGTTTCACAAGTACATGATATAGGTACTTCAGATTAAACATTCATATGTGCATAATCAATGGATGTTGAATTGGTTTTATGGCTACCCTATTTTAGAAAAATAAGATGATCCCCTACCTTTTGAAGAGGTGAAGGTGTGAACCTAGTTAGAGGGATGACATATATCACCCTCCTTAGGGTTAAGAAAAGTAAGCTCATTGTAAATATTATAACATGGAGTATGTAAGAATGTAGGTTTTGAATCTTGTATAGATCAAATGGGTTTAACCAAGAAAATAATGTAGAAAAACATAACAACTATAAGATATTAGACAGTAAAATAATTTGTAGATATGTTCATGGAAAACATGATAACAAGATTTATCAATCAAGGATTAGAAATCGGGAAAAAAAATTAGAAAACCCTAGTTGGCCTAGGGTTTGATGTTCAAAGATTAGGTACATAAAAAATTTCACCCTAATTTCTATGTGGAATGATCCTTAGATAGATATAATTAAGGATATAAAAATTATAGGTCACAAGGGTGAATATCATATCTATATCAAGCTAATTATTGTGGTAAATTTAGATATACCATATGATGAATTTATTATACCAAGATAGTCTAGATATATAAAGTAAACCTATGCTATATATAAATGATAAATAAGTGATGCACTTAGTTTATTCTAATGTTAATGTATATCTATATCTAGTACAAGATGAAATTAGGTGGGAAGATAGTTCCTAAACAATTGTTAAATTTTGGATCTAGTGCCTCTAGTTCTCTAGATAGTTGCATCAGCTTGGGATGGTTGCATCAATGTTACTATCTAAGTTTGATGCTAGCATCATTTAAGGAATATTAGTTGAAACAAGATGTGACCACCTAGATGCTTTTGGGTTGGCTTCACATTCACTTTAATGCATTTAGATATGGGTCATGGACTATTGTTCTTGGTGAAATGGAAAAACCCTAGCTTTTCATATTCAATGTGACATTGGGAAAAAATGGGTAAGTGGACACATGGTGTTGAGATAACCCCAATTACCCTAATATCAAAGGGCACTAACTACATATCCAATACTCTAGAAGAGGTCCTCATCCTCAAGAAGTTCTCCCCTATGTTTTGTCTTGTGTTTGAATCATATAATGTGTGTAAAACAAGTATAATAGTGACCTAGCTTATAACTTGGAAAATAAGACCTTATGATTTCTATGTTAGTACTTTATAATTATATTTAGGTTATTCCTTTGAATTATATAATAATAGGGCATAATAGGAAGCTATTGGTAACTTGAGTTCTTTTTAAATTCTCTTTTGGTCTTATTATTAGGTATTTGTAGGTTTTGTAGGTGTAGCTAGGTGAGGAATGAATGAAAGTTGATATTATATTTACACCAAATATTATTGGGAGATAACTCTCATTAAATCACTTAGGCCAACCATTTTAATATGTTTCATTTAAAAATTGGATGGATTTAGGGTAATGTACACTTGTATTAGGGTAGGATAGTAAAGTCAACACTAGTATCTATCCCAAACATTAGTGTCTAAGTATAGGCTCATAACTTATAGAGGTGTAACATAAGTAAATTTTAAGCATTATGGGAAAGAAAGGATGTTTGTGTCATCAATATAATATTATGAAAACTAAGAGATAGGCCAAGGAGCATAAGATAGAGTAGATACAAGGCTTGAAAAATTAAGGCATGTGTAGAACTAAGAGTAACAACCAAATTCTATGTTTTCTAAGTGTACAAGACTGAAGTGATACATAATCACAAAATATAATCTACAATAATATAGAGGCAAAATATTCACAATAAAAAAATGATACAATAATGAACCAATCAGAATTGGAAGAATTAAAAAAATAATTATATAACCTCTAGAACAAATTATGATATGATTATTTTGATCTCGATGAAGATGACCTAATTTTAGATACATGATTCCAAATTTTAAATATTTCAAAAAAACAAAAAAAATAAATAATGATAAAATGCAAATGTAGACATCTAAAGTTTCCAGTTTTACCATTAATTTAATCATTAATAATATTAACACCATAATTAAATCTTTATCCTAGAATTAAATTTATATCCCTTCCATCATAATAACATTATCCCTCATCCCATCAAACCTTTGTAATAATTAATAATATAATCATCACATTTATTTATCCATTAACTAGGCTTTCATAATATTTAAGAATTTTAAACTACCTATCACCTACTTCCAACTAACACTACTAAGGCTAATAAAAATCACCTCCTTAATCCTTATCTAGTCCCCACATAATATATCATTTATTAGCCTAATCACCTCTAATATCTACTAATCCTCCTAGAGCCCCACACCACCCTTCTCTAGATTTTTCTAAGAATTTTTAATTACTAAAACCCAACTACCAAATCTTCACACTAATTCATAGTTGTTGATCTCCATCCTCCATGGTACAAATGTAACCCTACATTCTTCCCAAATGGCTCTATATATTGATATCTATACTCCCATGCAGAGCCATAAATATTATATATATTTGAACCTTGCAATGCAATAGTACTATCATCAAATTATCAAGCCATCCATAACCAAATTCTTGTGAAATTTATGAGCCATCAAAGATAAATAACATAATAAATCATCAATCATCCACTAATATCTTAGATAACATATATTTGACAAGTAGGAGGATTTCAAAGACAAATTTAAGGTATAAATTTGGTGTTTATATATTATTTATTTTGTATTTTTCATTATTTGTTATTAATCTCTATTTGAGATAGTGTGATTAAGATTAGAGTAGGATATTTAATTAGTTATTCAATGATTTCTAACTAGCATCTCTAATTTTATCATACTATATTATGAAAATCTAAGATAAGTTGATTTAAGATTACATAAATAACAATAAATTAGTTTTTCTCCCCATGGTCACCCTAAAATTGTGAGGGGAAAGTATACACATCTAGTTGCTGAAAATTGACAAAATGAATCAAAAAAAGGTTTAAATGACTATTTGACAATTTTTTTCTTTGACAAATGAACCTATAAAAAAAAATGTTAGTAGTTCAATAGATGATCATGACAGGAAACCTACAAAAACTTAATATTAGTAGTTTAAATATTTGTCCTTTGACATTAGTGTACCTATAGGTTGAGAAAATAAATTGTCCCCTATTCTTAAAATCTGATAAATTCAAATAAAAACACTTTAAGATGGTTTTTCTCCTATCTCAATTGAAAGTAAAATATAAATGAGATACCTTGATTGAGTTATTTATCTATAATCTTGTAAGTTCCCATTGAAACATATTTCTCATGTATATATATATGTATATATGTATATATATAGACATATATATATACATATATACAGATATATATATATATATGTGTGTATATATATGTATACATATATACACATATATACACACATATATATACATATATATATATGTATATATACATACATACATACATACATACATATATATATATATATATAGACACATACACACACATACATACATGTAGATACATACATACATATGTATATGTATATATATGTATGTATTTATTTTATGAAGAAAAAAATGCATTACAAAAAATTATATGTATGAAGGATATATCCAAGATCCCAAGGATATTGAAACCCCCCAACCCATAGGAATAGAAAGACTTAAAGGTGGAGAAAAATTTAGGAAGGATTCAAACAAAACTTGCTATGCAATAGTTGCTTTACACCAAAATATTTGAGGAGATAAAAAAATTGAAAACATTGTTGAGTCCAGAAAAAATCATTACCCAAGAGGGAATAGGTAAATGAAAGGTATAATATACTAAGGATGTGGGGGAAATTGGAGTGACCCCTCTCAGTAGGAAAAGTAAGCTAGGAAAATAAATGGTTGAGAAGAAGGTATAGGAGAAGAAGAAGCATGAAAAGCTAGAGGAAAGGACACCAAATAGTCAAAAGAAAAGCACAAATAAAGATACTTCCTAGGGCCCAAACAATAGAACTAGGGGATATTCCAAGAAAAAAAAAGATCAAGAAATAAAGTAGGAAACTTGTTGTTTACTCTAACTCCAAGGAATCTCACCACTAGTTTCAATTGTTCTTCTAGGTAGTTTCATTTTTGTTAATCATGGTTCCTTTTTTGTAAGGGTTTGTTATACTTTTTGTTGAAGGTAGCCTCATTATTCTTGGCCCTTTTTATTCTATTTTTTGTCTATTTTTTTTCTCTTTTCACTAAATATATTTCATTTCTTATATGGGTACAAGACCCTAATCCCACATTCTAACCTTATCCAATAAAAAAATAACAACGTGCATATATAACCAACCATGGTAAACCAACTAAATGTCACAAATCATAGTCTCTAAGATCAATTACTAAAGTTTAATAATGAAAATTAATGGTAGTTAGATAATGAAGTAATTTTAATGCATGCCATAAATTTATTTTATGAATTTTTATTATTTTGTGCGATCTATTTAAACCAAAAAACTAATATTCAAATGCATTTAAGAAGGATCTCATATTGCTTAATTATTATAAGTAAAAAAATTAACAATTTTGAAAAAGCTAATTATTTAGCAAATGCAACAACCATGATGCCTTAGATGTCAATCCATGATGACACAAGTAAAAAATTCCTAAATATAGTCCAATCTGATCATTATCCTATCAATCCAACCAAATAATACCAATCTACATCCTAAGCCTATTCACATCCATACTTATCAAACTAATCACCCCTAATCATATAAAATCAAAAAAAATAATCATGAGCTTGCCTTATTCCACATTAACCCAATCACCTTAATAATAAAAATTAAAAACATTTAAACAAATATATTTCTTTAATTCACATCATAGACAAAAATCATTATCACATAATCATAGCCAATATCTAACGTTAGATTTATTTAAATCCTAAACTTGATCAATCTTGAAAACCTTGTCAAACACTTTATTAACCAAATCCAACATGCATTTAAAATATGAATCAACATCCCTTAAACTCACCTAAATAAAACCTTATCCACCCTCAACCAAATAATACTTTCCTTAATCACACCTTAATTCTCAATCAAACATGATATAAACACCCCATTATCTAAGCACACATTTATAATCCAACCCCAACAAGTCAAATTTCAAACACATAATCCTTTCCAAGCTCAATCAAAATCTCATATTATCAAATCCAAATCCTAAGGTTGTCAAAACATACCTTAATCTAATCAATCCAATTAATACCATAAGATTGTTTTGATCCACATTACAATAATACCCTATCACATCTCATCATAAACACCATATTAATCAAATCCAACATCCATTTAAAATATTAATCAACATCCCATACAGTCACCTAATCACACTTTATCCACCCTCAACCCAACAATACATCTCTTAATCACACCTTAATTCACAATCAAACATGGCATAGACACCCCTTTATCCAATCACAAATTCATAATCTAACCCAAACAAGTCATAGTTCAAACACATAATCCCAACCAAACCCAATCCAAATATCATATTGTCAAATCAAAATATTAGGTTGTCAAAACACTCCATAATCTAATCAATCCTGTCAATCCCATAAATTTTTTTAATTCCCATTACAATAATCCCCCTATCACACCTCATCATAAAAAACCAACCTAAACATCCAATATTATCTTAATAAAAAACCTAATCGAGTTTGTGTCACCTCATCAACCAATCTAATCATCTAATAAATCTAGTATGAGATACATTTTATCCAAACCAACTTGCATCATCCATCACTTAGATCATAATCCCAAGGTCAACTAATCTAACATCAATAAATACAACATCAAGGGTCTCTTTCACCCTAATCAATCAATCAATCCCTATTGATCATCAATGCACTCATTTGAGCTAGTCAGGCCCTATCTAACACCCTTAATCCAATCAAATCAACATCCAAGGTTACATCCAAAATAATCATAATAAAATCAATCCTAGTCTATTCAAGGATATATTTAAAACATATCCAATACCCTTAATCCATACAAATCATCATCTAATGTCACATCCAACAAACCTAATCCAATCAATCATATTCTATCCAAGGAACTAGTTAGAACCTAGCCGATAAAACCAAGTCAAATAAAACCATGATTTAGGGTTACATAAATAAAACCCTAATTGATCAATTAAGCATCAATATTTAATCTTTCCCAAGCTTATCACATATCCACATTCTAGGGTTAACCATACCTTAATCAATCTCAATCAATCTAGCCTACGTCCAAAATTATTCAACCAGATCAAGTTTATCTAACATCCATCATTGTCAATAAATTCACATCAACATTAAAAAAAGGCTAAGGTAACATGATTTAAGCTCACACAAAATAACATAAATTATTTTTTATCTCCAAGTTCACCTTACTAGTGTAAGGTGAGGTCACACACAATTGGGTTGCTTAAAATTGACTAAAATGGATCAAAAAATGGTTTAAATGATTTTTTGACTATTGTTTTCTTTGACAAGTGGACCTATAAACAAAAAATTTAGTAGTTTGATAGATGATTTTGAGGGGAATCCTTAAAAAAATTAACATTGGTAATTTGAATATTTATCCATCGACATTCATGTACCTATAGGTTAGGAAAAAATCCCTTATTTGTAAAAACTAAACAAAATCAAAGAAAAACCCTTTAAGATGGTTTTCCTCATCTTTCTATTGAAATAAAAATATAAATTAGCTACCTTGACTAAGATATTTATCTATAATCTTATAAGTTCCCATTAAAACATCTTTCTCCATGAGGTACACTAATACACACACACACACACACACACACACACACACACACACACACACACACACACACACACACACACACACACACACACACACACACACATCATTATAATAAATCATATATTAATGATGGATAAATATTTATAATGTTCTTGAGATATTTATGTATTATGAATAATGAAATGTGCTAATTTTTTTTATATTATATGCAATATTAATTCATAACATGTATATACAAAAAACAATGGTAGACAAACTAAATGTCATAAATCATAGTCTTCAAGATCAATTAATAAATTTTAATAATGACAACTAATTATACTTATACCATAAAGTTATTTTGATGTCTTCCATAAATTTATTTCTAGAATTTTTGGGATATTATGTGACCTAGTCAAATCAAACAACCAATATTCAAATGCAGTGAAGTTGGAGCTCACAATACTTAATTATTCTAAGTGAAATAATTTTTTGACATTTTAAAAAAATGATTATTTATCAAAGACAACATCCATCATACCCTAATATTCAATCCATGATGACATAATTAAAACATCCATAAACATAGTCTAATCTGATTATTATCATATCAATCCAACCAAAATACATAAACATATTCCAATTCGATAATATTTTATCAAGCCAAATAAATAATCCTAATTTATATCCTAATCCTATTCACATCCATACTTATCAAACCAATCACTTCCAATCATATAAAATAAAAAAATCTAATTATAAGCTTGGCATAATCCACATTAACCCAATCACCCCAATAATATAATTCTAAAACACCTAAACAAATAGCTTGTTTTAATTCACATCAGATATGACACTTCTTATCACATAATCATAACCAATATCCAACCTTAGCTTGATTTAAATCCTAGACTTGATAAATCCTGAAAACCTTATCAATCATCTTATTAACCAAATCCAACATCCATTTAAAATTTGAATCAACATCCCCTACACTTACCTAAATCACACCTTATCCACCCTTAACCCAAAAATGCATCCCTTAGTCACACCTTAGTCAACAATCAAACATGACATAAACACCCCCTTATACAAACACACATTCTTAGTCCAAACCCAACAAGGCATAGTTTAAACACCTAATCCCAACCAAGCCCCATCCAAATCTCATATTGTCAAATACAAAGCCTAAGGTTGTCAAAATAATTTGTAATATAATCAATCCCTAAATCCCATAAGCTTGGTTTTATCCCCATTACAACAATCCCATATCACACCTCGTCATAAACCACCAACCTAACTATCAAATCTTAGATTGTTAAAAAACCTATTGAAGTTTGAGTCACCTCATCAACCAATCCCATCAT
>JARHVA010000331.1:1150000-1195000 GCA_037957365.1 Torreya grandis
TAACACATCTAAGATTCCAAATCTCACAGTAGCAAACATAGTATCAAGCAATAAATATGATCACAACTGAAAGGAACTATAAAATATCAAATCAAGCAATGAATATAAAAGCATATTCTACTATTTGTGGTGTGTGTGGGTTCTTAGTTTTCATTCTATCATCCCCTAATGCCTCCATCTACACCACCCTCTCTGATGATTCTCTCACTCCATCATAGTCTAAGGGATGGATCTATCTTGTATCCACCACAAAATAGTAAAGGTAGTTATCTTGAATCAATATAAAGTCCTTAATATACTACTATAATTAACTAAATAAACATGATCACCATGTAAATAACATACAAGTATAAATAACTAAACTAGTTAATGATCATGTAAATAAGCTACATATAATTGTCCATACATTAGTATATAATGTCTAGCTTAACTAGAATAGTAATTATCCAAATAATAACCATAAAATCCACTAATCAATAGGTTATTAATTATAGAGATGAATCAAGATGTAACAATAAATGTGTTGGGGAGGTATTTTAACATGTAAACATAGGCATGGGTTGTTAGGTCCTATCTCTCTTAAAAGGATATTTGTGTGAAAAAACCTCCCCAAGGTCTTGATTACTAGTTCTTGATATGTAGGGTAACTTGGTTGGTTCATTGTGACAATTACATATAAGGGTCCTATTTAGAACATTTTAGATAAATCATTGCATTAAGAATGTGTTTACCTAGGAATCAACATATAAGAATCTAACCATAACATATAGATGATTTAAAACATGTCCATTAAACATAAGAGTGGATTAAAAAATGTGATAGCATCAATAAACATAGATTAATCTATCAATATATGTATTTGCAATATATTGTGTTCATTGATACCCAAGATTTAAACTAACAAAATCCTAAAAGAAAAATAAAATGCCAATTGGAAAGGAGAGAAAAGGGTATTGGTGCAATGAAGATGTAGTTGAGTTATCTGATTAAGCAAATCCCACAAAACCAATGCATAGTATATTCATACCTAGCATAAATCCAACTTAAGGATGGTACAAGAGTTTGAGGATAAGTTGTTTAGACCAAAGAAGAGCATAACCACCGAATACATGTGAAAGGTATAAACCCTCATCTCTAAAATATTAAAATTATCAAGATATTATATCTTGATTAATAAATTTTGAGATTTATATTAGTTATTCATTACAATCTTCACTTGCATATCATCAAGGAAAAACTACTCTAGAAAACCATGAAAATGTTTGGCCAACTAACTATATAGAACTAGATAGTCTAGTTGACTACTCTATTGTTAAAATTAAAAAGATTCAAACCTTATTACAATGTAGATATTGATCTTATATAGACATCTAAGTGTATGGATCTCATTCCCAAATTAAATTTTCCACTAATGGGGTAGTTACAAGTATTCACTGTTGGTTGGAGAAGGTGGTTGAGGGTCACTATTCTCTAACAGATATGAAGGTGCACTCATGACATAATCTAAACATGCCTACCACTCTATTATTAAAACTCATAGTTAACCCATATTTGGGCCTAAATTTTATTTCTAGTCCTTTGTAGATATCATATTTAGTTTTTTCTCATTAACAACCTCTAAACTAGGTGGTCCAATCACTAGATTCCTTCCACTGTCATGTCCCCTTTTTTGAGGACATTGACAGATTTGATGATTGGCCTATTATGCGACCTTCGTAGGCTAATATGAAGGATAGAGGGTCATAATGGAGCTTGGCTTGACTTTGATTCACAGAATTTCTACATTTGGTTTTCATTCAGGGTCTTTCAGACATGTTTGATTGATGCTCCTATTATTTAGGGATATTTGACATGCAGCGGAGCACCTTTATTTTGGTATGGTCATATGCGGAATCACTCCCTGATTCACCTGTTTTGATCGGTTTGAGGATCCGACGTATATTGAGGGAGATATTAATATTTGATTGATTTAATCAAATATTAATTATTTGGTCTCATTAATAATTAATTATTAATTATTAATTATTTGATCTAATTCTAAATTAGAAACCCTAATGCTAATTTAAGAAAACCCTAATTCGGGCAAGCATATCTTTTGAGGGTATAAGGGTTTCACATGGAGGCCATTATTGAATTATGTATGCTATTGATTATTGATATTGATTTTGGATAATTTCTTCTGTGAAGACTGAGCCTAGGGTTCAAGGATTCCATCTGCATTGGAGAATGTTCCCTCTTCAGTGTGTGCAATTAAGAGGCTGTGGAATATCAGCTGATCTATTGCCAAAGTATGAGATAACTTCATCCAGAAGTTATCACAGAATTTCAGGTTTGAGAGATAACTTCACACAGAAGTTATTACAGATATTCTAGGTATTTCTTTATTTAGTTTTGATTCAATAAATTATACAGCTAGAGATCTTCTATGCTAGAAAAGTATATTTCAGATTAGGGGTTGAAAACAGGGAAATTGTACGTAATTGGCGGCCGTACAAGGTCCGTACAGGCCCGTACAGATCAGCTCAGGAACCGACCTCGACAGACAGAGGGTTTCAGTGACCGACATCGGTCGACTAAAGACCGACGTCGGTAGAAAGCCGACCGATAGATACTGACGTCGGTGATATATCGACCGACGACGACGACTGTGTGTCGACACAGAAGGGCCGAGACTTTCCAGAATTCAATTTGCACTTCCAGATTTGCAAAGCCAGGGTTTTCAAGACTGTATTTCATATTTATATGCATATTAGAGGACTGCAATTGTAATAGTTTAGAAGGACAAGTGATACAATCTGTAATTTGTTATTAAGAAGCTAGATTATTGTGATTATTCTGAGTTTATTCAACAACGATTATATCTTGGTTCAGATTTTTTGTGTTGCTATATTTCCTATTTAAAAGGGGATATTACAGTGGTATCAGAGCTTTTGTGCAGATAAAGGAGCCCCTAAGTAAGGGACATCACAGTGGTATCAGAGCTTTGGTCTTTGGTATCAGAGTTTTGTGTCTTTCATATATCTCTATTGACAGGGGATATTACAGTGGTATTAGAGCTAAATTCCTGCCATCCTGTTGGGCACATCAGAACTAATGTCTTGCCATCCTGTTGGGTAGTTCCAGGTTCAATTCGATTATCAGTATGGCTCTAAGAGGGGTCAAAGATTTGGAAGAAAGCATGCACAATGCAAAGAAGAAATTAGATCATCCATTTCAGCAAGCAGATGACACTCTAAAAATTTTGGAGGAGTTGGACACTTATTTAGGCAAGGTTGAGCATTCAAAGACTTATGAGATGCAAACAGCGTTATTTCCAGTGTTTGATTCGTTGGTGAAGCCCCGATTATTGAGACATCATGATGAGGTGGTAAGACTTGCAACTCTCTCTTGCATTAGTGAAATGATGAGGATCATAGCTGGCTTTGATTTTCATGATGATCAGATTATGAGAGAGGTACTTTATGCCATGGTAAAAAGCTTCGAAAAGTTGGATAACATTAGAGACCCTTATTTCTCAAGGAGGGCAAGATTACTTGAAACATTTGCAAGGTATGGATTTGAAAACGTCATGATGTTAGTAGGTTGTATTGGTGAAATTCGCATGATGTTTAAAATATTTTGGAATATTTTAGATGAGTTTCATTCTAGAAATATATTGGCATCAATGCACTCTATTATTTTCACAATCTTGTTTGAGGAGGAGGATAAAATTTCCAAACTCTTGGCAGAAGATTTATGGTATGTCTGGACAAAAGGGAGAAATGTCTCACCTAGAGCTTACATGTGGTTAAAGAATTTAATTAATAGGCCCAAGGATCGTAGTGCTTTCCCTATGACATGCAGCCACTTGCATGATGAGTTTGACAGTTATGCAGATCCAGTACAGGGTGATATTAACACATCTTCAGGTAATGATTTATCTGCATTATCTTCACCGATAGGGGTAGTTGAGGATGTTGTGGATGAGCTTTGTCTTCAGGTGAGTTTAGCACAGGTGTTAGACAGTGAGGATGAGCCTGATGCTTGCATTCAGAGTGTGGAGGTATACTCAGAGGTTAGTACATTGAGTGTTGCTGATGAGTATGTTTTTGTAGCTGATGATGAGGACCACGTGGTTGAGGCTCACACTCATAGTCAGGATTTAGGAGTCCCTGATTCTGAGGAGTTTCGAATACCAGTGGAGTGGAATCTCCATATTGATTATTCTCATACAGATGATAGTGGGGTACAGTTGGTTGTGCCGCCTTTACAGAGAGATCAGTTAGGGGATGGATTGGCACCATCTTTTGTAGATGGAATTTGCAGTTGCCAAGTACACAGTCTACAGTATCGACACATCCAGGGCAGTCATGATTTCAGAGATTGGTTGAGTTGTGTTCACCAATGTGATTATGGGTTCAACTTTGTTTTACTTCTGATGATATTGCAGGTACTCACATTGATTCACAACAGTGCAGAGCATAACTACATTTGGGATCCAGGTGGATCGAGTAGTTCATTGTTCCGAGATTGCTTGGGGACAAGCAATTTTCGGAGGGGCAGATTGTCATGTCCCCTTTTTTGAGGACATTGACAGATTTGATGATTGGCCTATTATGCGACCTTTGTAGGCTAATATGAAGGATAGAGGGTCATAATGGAGCTTGGCTTGACTTTGATTCACAGAATTTCTACATTTGGTTTTCATTCAGGGTCTTTCAGACATGTTTGATTGATGCTCCTATTATTTAGGGATATTTGACATGCAGCGGAGCACCTTTATTTTGGTATGGTCATATGCGGAATCACTCCCTGATTCACCTGTTTCGATCGGTTTGAGGATCCGACGTATATTGAGGGAGATATTAATATTTGATTGATTTAATCAAATATTAATTATTTGGTCTCATTAATAATTAATTATTAATTATTAATTATTTGATCTAATTCTAAATTAGAAACCCTAATGCTAATTTAAGAAAACCCTAATTAGGGCAAGCATATCTTTTGAGGGTATAAGGGTTTCACATGGAGGCCATTATTGAATTATGTATGCTATTGATTATTGATATTGATTTTGGATAATTTCTTCTATGAAGACTGAGCCTAGGGTTCAAGGATTCCATCTGCATTGGAGAACGTTCCCTCTTCAGTGTGTGCAATTAAGAGGCTATGGAATATCAGCGGATCTATTGCCAAAGTATGAGATAACTTCATCCAGAAGTTATCACAGAATTTCAGGTTTGAGAGATAACTTCACACAGAAGTTATTACAGATATTCCAGGTATTTCTTTATTTAGTTTTGATTCAATAAATTATATAGCTAGAGATCTTCTGTGCTAGAAAAGTATATTTCAGATTAGGGGTTGAAAATAGGGAAATTGTACGTAATTGGCGGCCGTACAAGGTCCGTACAGGCCCGTACAGATCAGCTCAGGAACCGACCTCGACAGACAGAGGGTTTCAGTGACCGACATCGGTCGACTAAAGACTGACGTCGGTAGAAAGCCGACCGACAGATACCGACGTCGATGATATATCGACCGACGACGGTGACTGTGTGTTGACATAGAAGGGCCGAGACTTTCCAGAATTCAATTTGCACTTCCAGATTTGCAAAGCCAGGGTTTTCAAGACTGTATTTCATATTTATATGCATATTAGAGGACTGCAATTGTAATAGTTTAGAAGGACAAGTGATACAATCTGTAATTTGTTATTAAGAAGCTAGATTATTGTGATTATTCTGAGTTTATTCAACAGCGATTATATCTTGGTTCAGATTTTTTGTGTTGCTATATTTCTTGTTTAGAAGGGGATATTACAGTGGTATCAGAGCTTTTGTGCAGATAAAGGAGCCCCTAAGTAAGGGACATCACAGTGGTATCAGAGCTTTGGTCTTTGGTATCAGAGTTTTGTGTCTTTCATATATCTCTATTGACAGGGGATATTACATCCACTCACTTTGTTGATCATTATCAGGCCATGCATAGCTTCCATCACATAAGAACTTATTTTAAACCCTACAACCACTCTCCATCCTTGGGCATGATATAATTATTAGTATTTCCATGCCATCATTATTTGATCACCAACTGATTGCTTTAGGATTTTCCTCTTCATCCAACATTTACCATATATCACTTATGGGCCTTTAAGTTGGTAAGGAACCAACTATATTTTAACTGTGCTTTCCAAACATGACACATAGTCCTTTTGGGAATTTTGATAGTTTTATAGCCATATAGGCCATCAATATTAGTCCCATCATCTTCTAACATCACTAGTGCCACATGGCCTTTCCTCAACTTCTCATTCCATTCACCTCACTAGGCTTTTATTTTGATTCAGTGGGTCCCACTTCACCACTTGGTAGTTTTTCAGTGTCCCTAAGATATACTATGCCATTCATATCAATTATCACCATTAACATATGGTTTTTTCTCAAAATATTAGGCTTTCCATGCTTTCTTGGGTCCATATAGTCTTAATATTTATATTACCATCACTCTGGGCTCCCAAGCTCTCATGATGGTGCTGAATGGCATAATCCTAGGCCCTTAGGGGCATAAAGATTTTAACATTTTTTTCATTCCTAAGCCATTAGGATTTTTAGGGGGAATAAAATTTCATAATCCAAGGCCTCAAGGGCTCAAGGATTTACATATCTCATTGACTTTTCACTGGGTTAGGTCACTGAGATCATGCTGTGTCTCATGATCTTAGGGATTGGAGGCTTTAAAAAGACTTAGTCATTTTTTGAAAAAGAGTTAATTGTAGAGATACTGTTCAACATGATTTTTATGTGTGGAAGGATTTGGGGGGATCTAAGAAGTATTTAAAACCTATGATGAAATAAGAAAATTGACTAAGTAAAGATTAGGAAATTATAAATGCCTTTATCATTTTTCATAAAATAAAATAATTATTGGTCATTGTCAAAGAAATATTCCAACAACTCTACTAGCATTAGATCATGTGCATATGTTTAATTAAAATTTAACTAAAGGATAAAGTTTAAATAATTTTAAACTTGTAATTTTAAAATGGATAGGATTATTTAGATGTGGTAATTTCACACTTTCAGATTGAATAACTCTAGATGAAAAGCTTGGACTGAGATTTTCAAAGTTAGAAAAATATTAAGATGAAAAATATTCAATCAATTATAACTAATCATATACTAAAATACCAATCAAGAAGAGCTGAATAAAATATACCATCACAACCCCATAAGGAAGGATCAGATAACAAAAGAGGGTCCCCATTGTTATTTTGAAAAATGGGCATGTTGGTGAAGGAAACAAAAAAATGGGGCCCCAAATTCCTATAAATTTTGATCCCCTAAACCTAAGTTCCTTCATAAGTATCATATTCAAATGAATCCACATCAATATTATCTAATCACAATCCAAATTTCCATCCACAAAACACATTAGAAAATGAAAAACCATCCTAATAACCCTATCCAATACCAACCTCATCTTGGATCCATAATAAATACAATCATCTAGCTATATCTTACCATAGCTACACCAATAATAATAATATGATATAGAATAAAATTATTCCACATCCAAATAAAGAATTTAACAAAGATAAAATTCTCCTCTTATCAAATCTTTGGAATCCATCTTCTACCAATTACTTGCAACAAATTTGATCTTGTATCCATGCATTAAGATTTTTGATCTAACCAAACCTAATCCTTCTTGGTATATATAAGGTGAATATTTTTAATACCATAAATTCCAAAGGCATTATATTAATATATGCTCCACATTCAAAAATTACATCTAAGATTTAATCAACCATAGTGACATCAAAATTGAAATCAAAATTGAATCAGATACATCCACGTATGAGAGTGAGCAAGAGGGGATATGCCAAGATTCCATTCTAGATAATGATCAAACTCTCCCATTTTTAAATCAATATCAAGGTAATGAATCCATCTTGGAAAAAACCCATATTTGATAGTGAACCCATTTTTGATGAGGCTCTCTTTGATGAGCCCCTATATTATTATTCACATACCTTCAAATATCTTATTTTTTATGAGCCTAATCCACTCATCATTAAATATCTCCCCTTTAATGAACCCATATTTGAATAACCCATCATTTACCAATCATACATATTTTATCCAACACACAAAACACCCCATTCTAAAATTTTGTTCATCAAAAAGCCTCCATCGCCAAGCAAAGAGTGAAGAAGTTACTTTTGGACAACACTATTCAACAAGCCCTCTTTATGGCCTTAATTCAAACATTAGTCATCATCAGCATCAAAACAACATCAATATCATCAACATTAAGATCAAAATCAACAAAAACCACCATAATCAAAATCATATTCAACATTATATAATGGTAACATCATAATATTAACACCATCAACATTAGGTTTAACATCAATATCATCTACATTAGGTTTAACATCAAATCTAGCATCAACATCTGAATCTATATCAAATTCAATGTCAAAATATTCCTCAATGTCTAGACTAGGATTAAAAACATACACTATTGACTACATGCATCCTATAGATCAGTGTAACAACCTTAGTCTTAAGGAAGTTTTTGCTAACATCAAAATAGGTCCTCCTAGTAGCCTTTATGAGGATCATATTTCCCTCAATCATTCCATCAACATCACCAATCCTTTCATCAATATCCCCCATCCTTTTTACATCACTAATCCTTTCCATAATCTTGATAATAAACTTCCTACAAACATTGATTGAGACTGACTAAATCACACAGCATTGAACTCTTTCCATAAAAACACATTAGTTATTTAATTCATGGGGATCCAAGATAATAACCAATATGTATATCATAGTAATGAAATCAAAATCTGATTTAATCAAGTAGTATAATTTGGGGAGACAAAATATTACCTCCATCAAAATAAGTCAAATAATTGACCAAGCCAAAATATAATGCACCCTATTATATATATGAAAACTAAATATTTATAACACCTCACTCTTGTACATTTGAAACATATCAATCATGTCTATACTCTTTAGCTTTAGACATTCCTACTATTGAAAGGATAAAATTCACCATCCCATGTGCCTAAATCCTAATCTATTATTCTGATCCATATCATTTTGATGATCCAAGTCTCCTATACTATACAAAAAAAATTAAAACCTAATAAACATCCTTCACTCTTAGTTTCAGATCCATGCCTATTTTTTAGCCGTTTGGACACTACCAACCATAGAGGGACAATACCAATGATAGTATTATATAGCTTCCAAAAGTCATCGAAATTGTAAATATTTTAAAACCTATGGGTTAGCCTAGTTTTCTTATTAAACCCTACCATGAAATATTTTCAAAAGGTGTGGTATAAATACAATTCTAAGCATTTTCATTCATTATCCATAAAATACAAATTAAACACCTACTAAAATTAAATCAATCAGTTACATAACTAATTTATTCTACCTTGTTCATCCCTATTTTCATATCAAGCATAAGATCAATCATATTACAAGTATGAAGTATTCAAAGGGTATCTAGTGAGTGTTATTTATCAAGTTAAAATCTATATCACAACATACATCATAATATAGTATATTTCACCCCTGTGAACACATTTTACCAACCAAGGGAATAACTACATAAGCCTAATTACCTCTTTGGAGTATTGATTATGTAGGAAGCACCCATAGACAAAGGGGTCTTTAGGGTCATCTTGACACTATGAGCCCATAAACCCATTTTTATAAAATTTATTCCAAGGGTGATAAAGTGTGAAGATCTAGGGTTTGATCAATAGGGAAAAGTGATAACATATATCCCAAATCTAAACACATTGGTAGAAAGGTGATAGCAAACCCATAAAAATAAAATTGGTCACATCTACATCTAGTCATTATTCTGTATTGGACACCTACATCATAGTTAGGCACTATTGTCGATAATAATGTTTAGATATGATGGTAATTTTCATAGCTATAAAATTAAAATTTTCAAGAATCTGACAATTGATGTAGAATATCAATCCTAAATATTTTACAATTATTTCCAATCCATATTTGCCTATGTACATTAAACCTATCAAAGTATCATTTCCCTTTGGTATTTTAAACAATTGAGCATATTTCAAATCAAGTAAATTCTATATTAACATATCTTAGTATTATAATTCATAGTATTTATTTATTTTATTTTATAATTAATTGGTATCTTATGGATTATTCTTTTACCCTTGTGTTTGAATTATTTATATTTTATGAACTCAACCTATGAGTCTTCCTTTTTCAAACATAGCTTGATTCAAGATTTCCTATTTTATTTTTTTCTTATACTTCACTTTTTTTTTCTAACATATTCAAAATTTAAAAATAAAAAGTAATTTTCCAAAGATCATGTCTAATATGGATAAAAAGGAACCTTTTCATCCTCTTAAACATAAGGAGGGTGATATCTACCATCCCTCTAATAAATTCCATGTTATCACTACTTCAATGGGTAATTTGGCCCATTCTATGGTTTCCAATGAATGTAATCAATATGTTCTTCCTCAAACCCCTCCACTTATCACATATCCTCTAGATGGTGTGTATATGTATATTCAAACTAGTTACGTAGAGTTTATGATTATGAAGTCCTTAAATATTAAATCATCCTTATGAATAAAATAATAAAAAAGTTGAAAAAAAATATTAGTTCAAACATCACAACATTGTAAAATAAGATTATGCACCTACATAATCCAACATACACTATTTCTAATCATGTGTTTGAATATTCATCTAGAAATGTTATACCCAACAAGATTTCATATCCAAATGATAAAATATAATAGAATGCATATAAAATAAGTAATTAAAAAATTGAATAAAAAAATAAAAATATTCTAAGTAAAATCTTAAGAGAAATTCTTCACAACAAATTGATTTAACTACCTCATCTACATCCTATAAGGAGATTAAAATACTATTGTGCATATCATAGAATGCATGGGCATCATATAGATTTTTATTTTTCCTTAAAAAATAAAATACAAAATATAAATGATAGGGTGTTCATATCATTATTACATAAATAAATAAACCCACTCACATTATGAGTACCTCTCATAAAGCACAAGCTCCAAAATAACAAATATGGGTACCAAAAAATAACTTCGAATAAAAACACTTACAAATTCAAAACTTGGAGAAATAATAGAAGTTTAAAAATCAAACTCCACATAAGTAAACAATCATTCTACTAAAATTGATTCTAATAAAAGAATTTTCAAAGTGTTTAAACCTAAATTTATATAATGGGATACATAGGATTAAGGGGTATTAGATTAGATTTTACACAAGGATGGTGAAACAACCTAATGAGATTTCCAATTAATATAAAATAAAATAAATAATAATCTAAATTTATACAACTAAGATTTTTAAAATAGTAAAGTGCAACTATTGATAGATATTTTAATAAATAGGGAATAATGATACTTAGTTATTTTACTATGCTCATGTAGGTCTAACCTTGAATCAGCTAGAAGTGGACAAGAATGTGATCTTGGACCAGTCTTTAAATTATGTGAACATTCTTGATGTGGAATTGAATTCTTGTGTTATATTTAGATACTTTCATTGATGCATATGTCTAAATTTAATTTAGTTATCCTATATGAAATACTAAATAGATTTGGATGTGACTAATTGTATACTTATAGATTTTCTATTCCATGCATAGGGTATCAATGCATAGGGTATCACTCTTTGTAATTTTAAATAACTTAGCTTCTTTACCCTTGGAGTGACTATGAGAAAAATGGTTTAGTAGGCTCATAGTGTCAATATACCTCAGGATCCCTCTATCAATGGGTGTTGCCTATATAGCCAATACTTTGAATAAGGCCTTAAACATATGTAGTTCTCCCCTACATGTGGGCTTGTGTGTACACAAAGATGAAATATGTGATAAGCAATGACATGTAGTGACCTAGCTTGTAAATTATAAATTATGACTCATGGACTAATCTTTGAATGATTCATAATTATGTAATTATTTATATTATGACTAATATGGAAATAGTTATGATAGGGAAAGTTTTCTCACTTGAATTCTTGATCAAGTGATTTATGGTATATTTCCTTATGAGTTGTACATTATTTATAGGTGAATAATGAGTGAGGGTTGTTAATACACACACACACACACACACACACACACACACACACACACACACACACACACACACACACCAATCCTTTTTTTAAATATCATACAATAAATCAATCACTTAACATTTAGGATATGTTTCATTTGTAAATTGGATGACCTAGGGTCATTGGACACTTCTTAATAAAATTAGACACTTACATAAAATTAGGTGTCTATCTAGAATGAAAGTGTCCAAGAAGATATAAAATAGGTACTAGTCCAAAACTAGTAGTGAAGGGTAATGATCAGGTTTAGATATTTTTTCATAGTATAGAATCCAAGTTCATAATAATGATAGTGGTTAGACTAAGAGATAAACAATTTATTCACAAAGATATAATGAACAAGAGGTTTTCGACAGTAAGCAATTCTATAACTAAAAGGTATAACCATGATGGATATTATCCAAATCTATAAGACTAGAGTACTATATAAATCAGATTTTAGTATCTACACAAAACAAGACATGCCTATAAAATCAAATTATAAAAATATGATTGTTATAGACCCAAACATCATATCTATTTCATGCCTCCAAGAACAAAAAATTAGGTCATAAATTACATCTTTTCCTAGTGTTCAAGCAAAGATACATCCATATTGTCTATCCCAATAATGCATAATATTGATATGATCTTGATGATATTGATTATGAAGCATATGACTATGACACACATGATATAAAGCCTTTACCTAGGAATCCCCTTGATCAGTACATTAGATTCTAGTAGTAATTTTCCTTGTATATGTCTTCTTTGCTTATCTTTCTAAAGTATTTCAAAAATATAAAAGATCAAATATTCAATAAAATATCAAAACATTCAAATAATTTTAAAAAATACAACAAAAATTAGCATTCGTAGATTTTATTATCTCCTTAGCATCTATGTTATTTACTTCATATTAGTAGATAGTGTATTAATTAATTCCTATATACATGTGTGTTTCACACATCTTTGAGTAGGATACAAGCATACCCAAACACATGATCTATGCACCTCCAAATGTTGGGCCTCTCCTCTACCCATGTCATATAGTAAGTTAGGGGGATATACTATTGGATAGTTTTAAATGATGCCATGGTGATGTTATGTAGGTTTCTAGGTGAGTGGATGAAGTTCCTTGATAATCTAAGTGACAATGACAAAGTGTGCAATGTTCTTCTCCTAATATGATTGAAGGAGGCTTGGTTGATATTTAATTTTAGCATGGTTAGATATGTTTGGGGTAATATAATAGGTTTTATATGCTTTGAGTTCTTATTTTCATGAGTGAATTTCATTTGGTTGAGTAGGCAATTTGTTGACATCACCATTGCCACATGTAGGGGGAGTTGGTCATATAGTTGTGACAAAATTTGTTCCTAGTTTATATGCACTAAATATTAGGTCATATTATAAATAAAAACATAATATATTCAAGTGAAAAATTGGTCTCCCAGGTAGTTTGATAGTGTTTTCCGATACTTAGCCAAATTTGCTTGTGGCAAGAAAAGATGAGTAGGAATTTTGATGTAATCATATTTCACACATGTGGTAGTGTTAAAAGTATTTGGTCATATGGGTTTGTTTATTTTTATACCTAGTTGATATAAAATTTATTTTATGTCATGTGATGAAGTGCATCAAAATATATGCATGTGCAAGGTTGGCTTTCCAAGCAGTTCTAGGCATAGTTGGCTCTATAGTAAAAAAAATCTGAGTGAGAAGATTAATGGCATTATATATTTCAAATGAAAAGATTATAAGATAAAGTTTATACATGAATATATTCCCATTTTGAAAGGTTATATTATGTTCAAATTTAAGATAATGCATCTAAGCGTAACAAAAGTTATTGAGGTTCAAAGTTGGCTTCTCAGATAGATTGAAAGGGTTCCCATACTTAGTCAATTTTGTACTAGGTAAAGTTCAAGAAAATCTTGAGGAGATAGAAAGAGTGCATTTGATCCAAGATGTTAGGAATTAGTGAGATGGAAATAATTACTTGATTTTTAACACTAAGAAAAGGTAAAGGATAAGGATTGAATGGTTCACGTATAATCATACAAATTAATCTAACGGCACAAGTGGAGTCAAAGTGGTCAAAGTAATAATTATTTAACATAATAAAAGACTAATATCCTTACAATAAGACTAATAGTGTGTGATTTATATAATATTTGAGGACACAAGTTGCATTCTAAGTGACTGAAGTTTAACTATTACCATTTGAATTCAAATATTTGAATTTAATAAAGGAAAGACTATTGTCTGGGTTTTGGGCCATATCTTTTGATACAAGTAGAATTTGCTCATGGTGTAAAAAGTGAATTTGTAGAGGAATCCAAATAATATATGTAAATATATTTTTAAGGTTTGAAATTATGTACAATAAAAGTTATGAAATTTTAAAGTTGACTATGTGTTTGGCATTCATTTGTTAAGAACCCAAGAAGGTTGATTGAGTTTATTTGATGTTATTTGAATGTTTCATGATGAATTAGTTATTGGGGAGTGTTTTATACTCAATGAGGATCATATATATATATATATATATATATATATATATATATATATATATATATATATATTAAAAGTGTGATAAATCTATATTGAGTATTAATAATTCTTAATAAGTTGATTGTGTGTTTATTCATGATGTTCCTATGTACTAGGTCAGTGTTTGAGTTGATTGAGCATATGTAGAGGTGAGTAGAAATTACTATGATCATTTAAGGATGACTAAGGGGTAATTTAGATTGGAATTATGATTTTTTAAGTGGTCATAGTTTTCTATTTTTATTTTTTGTGTGATAATGGAGTGAATAGGTCTCCAAGAGACCTATAAGGGCTAGTATGGCCTAGCTGAAAGGGGTTGTTGCTTAAGGGTGACCCATGAATGATATGGAAAACATTTTTGGATTATATTAAGACATGTTTTAGTATGGGATAATCCCTAATGGTTAAGGTAATTCTAATGGCTGACCAACAAGCTATTTATCGTGAAGACTCTATATATAGTGAAACAAAATGAGATGGTTTCTAGGCTTGTGTGAGAGGAGTGAGCATTGAAGTGAAGAAGAGAGGAGAGGAAGTGTGGATGTTAGATGATTTTATGAGAAATATAATTTTTTTCCTGTGTATGACCTATAGGTCATGTTTCTCATGTCAAATTAGTGTTCTTATAATTTAAGGATATGTGAAGAGGTCTGCCTGTGCATATGAGGATAGCATGAGTGAAGGAGAGAGATTGTGGCATGCATATGTGAGAGGCCTATATGAGATAGATAAGGAGTTTTTGTAGGGGTTATAATATTAGAGATCCATCATTAGGTGTTGAAGACATCAATTCTAAGGTGGAGGTGTTTATTTTATAAGAGGGTCTAAAGGATTTGATCTTCCTTAGGGTTAGTTGCTCCTTATGAAATAGGTGTTTCACTAAAGGAATTAAATCAAAAGGACTTGACCAAGGTTGTTGGTTATAAGGACATGACTAAAAGGTGATCAAAAGGACTTGATCATCTTAGGGGTAGGTGTTCCTTATGAAATTGATGTTTCACTAAATCTTGGTTAGAAGGACTTGATCAGTCTCTTATTTGTAATCTCTTATAGGACAAGTATTCCATGTGTTGTAGGATTGAGAGTGGGTTTTATTCCCCATGAGGTTTTCCCATAGGAACTATGGTTTGTGTGTTTTATATTGTGTATGTATTGAATGAATGATATCTCTTATTAATGTTTCTTGATCAAGTTGATATATGTTGATTATTTGATAGTTTGAAAGGATCAAAATTGAAATTGAAATATCTAGGATCACTAATTCACCCCCCTCTCAATCATTATACCTCTAAAAATTGTTATCAAAGTAGGTATTTTGGTAAAGGATCGATATCTTTAAGGTGATTCAATATATAATATGGGTAGTCATCAAATGCAAGGAGGTTTCTCTACCAAGCAAGCACCAATGTTTAATGGATCCAATTATGTTTTTTAGAGTGTAAGGATGTGGACATACATTATGTCCCTAGGGTTTGATGTATGGAAATCTATTACTCATACTACTCCTCAATCTAGTGCTACAAAAAAGAAGTTATTTGAGAATAATTCTAAGGCAATGAATGTGATCACTTGTAGTCTTATAAAGACTAAGCTCACCAAGGTAACCTATTTTAAATCTACTAAAGAGATATGAGACAAAATTCACATTATTTATGAAAGATATCTAATGGTAAAGATTGCTAACTTATAGACTCATAGAAGGTAATTTGAAAGTCTTAAGATGAAGGAAGAATATTATGTGGCATCCTTACTACAGAGAGTTGATGAGATTGTGAAAATCATTAGAGGTCTTGGAGAGGACCTTGAAGAGACTATTGTAGTTAAAAAATTATTAAGGTATCTATCCCTCAAGTTTGATCCAAAAGTATCTATTATATAATAAAGTCATGATCTTACTTATTTGAATATGGATCAATTGCATGGCACCCTTATTGCCTATGAGATGGGAGTAAATGATGATATACCACCAGAGAAGGAAGTAGATTTAAAGACTAAAATTAATCCATAAACGAAGTTCCAAGGTAAGAAACCCAAAGAGGATGACATTTATGATATAGATGAGGATGAACTAACTGCTTTGATTTCAAAGAAATTGAAAATAGGTTCAGGCAAGTATAAGGGTAAACTACCCTCAAATGCTTCAATTATGGAGAGGTAGGATATTTTGATAATAAGTTCCCTCATAAAAATAAGAATAATGATGATGAAGATCATGATGAAGACTAAGATGAAGATAATAAGACATATAGGTATGATAAGAGGAAGAAAAGTTTCAAAAAGTATGACAATAAGAAGTTCTTCAAGAACAAGAAGAGTCTCTACACTAATAGAGACTACATATCATTAGATGAGAATGAATATAGTGACTCAGAGTGTGATCATGAAGATGATTGTCATGTTGAATATGAATCCCTCTTCATGGATGAATAAGGAAGTTTCTCATATTAAAAGGAGTCTACTTAGAGTGATTCAGAGGATGATGAATATGAGGTGGACTATGAGACTACATTGACAAATGTTCTTGATGAACTGAAGATTGAGAAGAATATTAACAAGAATATTAAGTCTCAACTCAAAGAATATAAATATAATTTCAATGTGTATGAGGTAAGAATAATGAAGATACTAAGGACCATGAAGATATAGTGAAGCATCTTAGTTGTCAATTAGAAATCCTATCTACAAGCTTGAAAGTTAAAGAAGATGAATGTTCAAAGTATGTAATTGAAAATGAGTCATTGAAATATTAGTTAGAGAGGACATATAATAGGGTAAAGTCATTTATGATATTTGAAAAGAGCTCAAGTGATCTAGATAATATTTTGAATGATCAAAAGCATGCAAGTGATAGAACTAGTCTTGGATATAAAGAAGAACTAGAGAATGTAACTCAATACAAGATGAAGACTATTGTGAATAAGGAAAATCATACTTTGAATACAAATCATCAGATAATAAATGTAAGTGCTAGGAGAATAATGAAAAATTAGATCAGACAACCAAATGCCATGAGGCATGTAAATTTTAATGATTACTAATATACTTGTAATTAGTTTGGGCATATAGATAGATAATGTACGAGACATGTTAAAAATGAGTTTTCATGGAACTATGATGGGGGTCATCAATCAAAAGGTGTGAGAAAAGTTAAGTGCTTTAACTATATTAATGAGGGACACATTGTTAAGCATTATCTAAATAAGGAAAGGCAAGGTAAGTCTTCAAAAAAAGTAATTTATTTAAGTTTTCATGACATTAGACACATTGATAGTTTTTTTTGAAAAAGGTAAGATAAGCTAAGTTTCCATTGAAAAAATTAGTCACATTGCTAGATTCAACAAGCATAGATCTACAAATCAGAATAGGTTCAATCAGGCTCCTAGAGTACAAGGAAGAAGAAAAATTAACTCATGGAAATTAAAAGTGGTAAGTATGAATCATGATGAGATTTTAGGTCTAATTAATCTATTTTTTTTATTGTGGATAATGCTATATATGTTGAAGAGTGCCAAGAGATCTCATTTTCTACTCATGTTATAACTAAAAAGACCAAGCTTAAGGAGAAGACTAAGGTATTGGTTGAGGCTAGTTTTGAGATGACTATGAATTCAAGTGAACATCTTATTGTTGTTTAGTAATATTCATGTAAATAAAATAAATTTTTAGTGCCTAGTGTTGAGGTTCAAAACTATAAAGTTGATTCTTCAAATAAAAGGGTATGTCAAGATTCCATAGTTACTCCATGTGTTGTAAATTCAATCTTAGAAGAGAAGGAGATTGATTTAGAAAAAAAACAATTATCATAGTTTAGACTAAGAAGAAGAAGAACAAAATCAAGAAATATTATAGCTATAAGAGGATTCTAGTTATTACTAAGGAGATGTGGGCCACTCCTAGCTTTATTTTATTTTAGAGCATTTTGGTGTCAAGGATATCTCTATCTATGATTATTAAGATACTCCTTTTAGTAGAGAATAAAGTGTTGTTATGGTGTTCTTTAGATGATTTTATAAGGCTAGAGATGATTTTTTTTAGTTAGAACAGGTATTTCTAAGTGTAAGATATGTTGTGGTGATGTTAGAGTGATGTCATAGTTATATATGGTTAGTCTATAGGGTTAGATTAAAGTTTTTCAAGTGGTAAAATAGGATTTATGATTTTTAAAATTATATTTTTAAATAGAAAGGTATTTTGACCTTATAGCAAGCTCTAGGTGGTTTTGTGGTTTGAAGGTATGTTTAAGTCAAATTGGAGACTTTTGAGTACTCTTAGTTTTCTCATTTTTTGCTTAAGGGTAAGCAAGCCTAAAATGGGTTATAAGATGTATAGGTTCCCAAATATGTGGAAGCTCAAATATTGGTTCATAAGTATGTAATGGTTGTATAATAATTTTTAGAGGTGGATATTAACCAGAAGGAGGTTTGTTGACCCTTATTTATTTTAAGATTCTAGGGTTTTGGGCTCTACTAGAAAAGTGGTTTGCCTTGAGAATTGAGGTATGAGGCTCTTTAATATGTTGAATGGGTCAAATGGGTTTTCAAATCAAGCTTCATAGAGATTTGAAGGTTTGTGTTTTTCAAATTATTCATATTTTCCATCTCATTGAATGTATTAAGGTAGTTATTCTTTTCAACATTCTTTAATTTAGTTTCCATACTTATATCTTGATAATACCAAGCTCTTCTTGGATTGATTCTATAGGAAACTATTTTTTGGTATTAGGGATGAATTTCTCAATCATTGAAGAGTGAAAACCTATGACTATATCATCCCAAAAATGGATGCAATCCGAAGAAATGGCATCTAGAGGTGTTGTTAACTCCACATTTGGGTTTTAGAATGACATAGCTCGCATTGTCCTTTCACACTTAGGTGTATAGTGTTTCATCTCATTCAGTAATGATTCTATAATTTCTAATGTAATTAAATGTAATTTGAGCCTAAGTAATTGCTATCATTCCTTAGATTCTAGAGATACCACTTTATTGGGATTGAGGTATTTCTACAATTCCCTCTAAATATCCCTAATTCTACCCTCAAATGTTGCTTTGGAAGTATTACCCAAACTCCTTTGACTGAATATTAGAATGCTTATGGAATGATGAGCTACTATCATTTCTTCTTTGTAGATTGAGGTACCCTTCAAAATTAATACACTAATGAATGGAATAGAAGAAAATGGCATATTTCCCTCCTAACTCAATATAATTTGTTAACATCATCATGAATATTTGAGTAACATAACATATTAGAGATTGGATTCTATCTATTTAGGGAGCCTGACCCTATGATATAGATATAGAGATCCCACCCTATGTTAAGATGGAGGCTTAATTAGCTAGTAGGTTTATAAAGGAAGTATGTTTTAGAGGATGATATTGGTGATTAAAATTGGTGTGATTGATTATGAATATTAGAGTGATCCAAATATGAAGTTTCAAGTTTTTAAGGTACATCTACTAAAAGTTATGGGCTATGTAAGTTCCAAGTAGGGCTACAAGGAGTCTAGACAGGCCTTGTGAGAAGAAGAGTTATTTGTGTTTAGTTTCTCCAAAATATAAAGGTATGAGTATTTTAAGGAGATTTATTAGGTTTTATTAGAGCATGTTTCCTATTTGGTGAGTATCATGAAGTTTTACTGGTGGTCCTTGTGGTAGCTTGAGATAGAAGGCTCCTAAATATGTATGGTGGTTCTTCATGGTGTATGGAGATATAAAGATGTTAAATAGGTGAAATGGCTTAGATTTCTTAGGGGGATTACCTATTATATGTTTCTTGATGAGTTACATTAGATTTAATTGGTTTTGTGTGTTCTTTCTTCATTGGTTGTAGTACTTGGTTGATGAAGAGTATTGGCATATTGTAGAAAGAAATTGCAAAGGAAAGAAGAGGTAAAATCAAGGCAAGGATGAGTTTTTACTATATTTATAATATTTTATTATATTTCTAGTAGTATTTTAATGTCCTCAAGATTATTTTTTGCCCATTTTTTCATTATGTCAAAGGGGGAGAAAAGTTCCTAGTGTGAGAGTGCTTGAAGAGAGAAAAGGAAGATGTGTTCTATATTATTTTATGATGGGTGTTGACATAAATGACAAAGGGGGATATTATTGGAGAGTTTTTAATTATTTCATGGTGATGTCATGGAGATGTCTAGGTGAGTGGATGAAGTTCCTTGATAATCTAAGTGATAATGACAAAGTGTGCAATGCATTTTTCCTAGTATGCTTGAAGGAGGATTGGTTAATCTTCAATTTTGGCATGGTTAGAGATGTTTAGGGATGATTTTGAAGAATTGAGCACGTGAAATTGGTTATATAAGAGTATTATTTTATGATTTAAATGATTTTTTTCATGAGTGGATTTCATTTGGTTGATCATTGTTTTCATCTAGACATTTTGGGTCTAGTGGCAAAACATCTAAGTAGGCAGTTAATTAACATCACCATTACCACATGTGGATGAGTCAGGGGAAGTTGGTCATATGGTTATGATAAAATTTGTGCCTAGTTACTATGTGATAAATTATAAGTCATTAAATTAAGTCCAACATAAGATATGTAAGTGCAAAGTTAGGCTCCCAGGTAGTTTGATAGTGTTTTCTCATACTTAGCCAAATTTGCTTGTGGCAAAAAAAATTGAGTAAGAATTTTGATGTAATCATACTTCACACATATGGTCATTTCAAAAGGTGTTAGTCATATATGTTTGTTTATTTTTGTTCCTAGTTGATATGTGTTAAATTTTAGGTCATGCAATGAAGCACATCAAAATATATGCATGTGCAAAGTTGGCTATCCAAGTAGTTCTAGGCATAATTGGCTCTATGGTAGAAAAATCTAAGTGAATAGATTAATGGAATTATATATTTCACATGTATAGGTTTTAGGATTATTTTGATACATGAATATATTCCATTTTTTAAAGGTGATCTTATGGTTTAAGTTTTAGATCATTTATTTAAGCGTATTAAGAGTTATTGAGGTTCAAAGCTAGATTCTTAAATAGATTTAAAGGATTCCCATAGTCAATTTTGCACTAGGTGAAGTTAAAGAAAATCTTGAGGAGATCAATGAATCATGTTTGCTCCAAGATATCAGGAATTAGTGAGATGGCAAGAAGCAGTCAATGTTTAAACTGAGTAAAGTTAAAGGATAAGGACCTAATGGTTTGCGTATAATCAAACAAATTGATCTAACAGTGTGAGTGGAGTCAAAGTGTTCAAAGTGATAGTTTTTTAACATTATTAAATACTAATATACTTAAAATAAGATCAATGATGCATGATTTATCTAATATTCAAGGACATGAGATGCATTTTAATTGACCAAATTTTAATTGTGACCGTTTGAATTCAAATATTTGAATTTGACAAAGGAAAGACCAATGTCCACTTTTTGGGCCATATCTTTTGATAAAATAAAAATTTCATCATGGTGTAAACATAAAAATTTTAGACTTTAAGGAATATTTTAAAATATATATTTAAAGGTCTGAAAGTGTGTATAGTTAAAGTTACAAAAGTTCAATGTTGATTGTGTGTTTGACATTCATCTGTTAAGAACCTAGGGAGGTTGATTGAGTGTGTTTTGATGTTGTCTTAATGTTTCATGATGAATTAATTATTTAGGAGTGTTGTATACTACATGAGGATTATCTATTTGTATTTTTTAGGTGTGATCAATCTATCTTGAGTATGAACAATGCTTAATATGTTGACTATGTGTTCATTCATGATGTTTTTTGTGTATCAAGTTAGTGTTTGAGTTGATTAAGAATACATAAAGGTGAGTATAAATGGATATGATCATTTTAACATGACTAAGGGGTCATGTAGAGTTGAAATATTCTTTTGGAAGTGGTCATATGTTTATATTTTTCTTATTGTTGTGATAATGGAATGAATAGGTCTCCATAAGACCTATAAGGGCTAGTATGGCATAATTGAAAGGGGTTGTTGCTTAAGGCTGACCCATGAATTCTATGGCTGACCTTTGTGGATTGTATTGAGCCATGTTTTGGTGTGAGATAATCCTTAAGGGTTAACTAAGGTTTAATGGCTGACCAATAATCTATTTATCATGAAGACTCTATATATAGTGAAACAAAAGGAGATGGTTTCTATGCTTGTGTGAGATGAGTGAGCATTGAAGCAAATAAGAGAGTAGAGGTAGTGTTCTTGTTAGATGAATTGATGATCATAATAGTTTTTTGATTGTGTAAGACCTATAGGTTATATTTTTTATGTTAAATTAGTGATCTTATAATTTGAGGATATGCAAAGAGGTATAAGTGTGCATATAAGGATAGTTTGAGTTAAGGAGAGAGATTATGGAATTCCTATGTGAGAAGCATGTATGAGATATAGGGGGAGTTTGTTTGGGGATTGGAAAATTAGAGATCCATCATCAGGTGTTAAAGACATTAGTTTTAAGGTGGAGGTATTCATTTCATAGGAGGGTCTAAAGGATTTGATCTCCCTTAGGGATAGTTATTCCTTATGAAATAGGTGTTTCATTAAAGGACGTAGGTCAGAAGGACTTGAACAAGGTTTCTAGTCAGAAAGACTTAACCAAAAGGTGGTCATGAGGACTTGATCATATTAAGGGTAGGTTCTCTTTGTAAAATTGATGTTTGACTAAATCCTAATCAAAAGGACTTGATAAGTATCTTGTTTTTAATATTTTATAGGATAAGTAGTCCATGTGTTGTAGCATTGAGAGTGGGTTTTATTCCCCATGAGGGTTTCTAATAGAAACTATGTGATGTGTGTCTGATCTTGTGTATGCATTGAATGAATGATATCTCTTATTAATTTTGCTTGATTAAGTTGATATATGATGATTAGTTAATAGTTTGAAAGGATTGAAATTGAAATTGAAATATCTGGGCTCACTGATTCACCCCCTTATAGTGATTGTACCTCTAACATCTACTTATTTGATCAAAATTAATAAATGTTACATATCTTTTATGATCAATTATATATTATCATGTTTGATCTTATATGTTAACTCTTACACATGTCTATATCCATGCTCATATATTTCATAGTGTGATTGATATGATATACTACATAATGGTTTTTGCTAACATATATATAGAAGTACTAGTATACTATGCTTATGTTGGTTGCTTATGCTTCATATATTTTTCACTTCATCCATTGCTTGATATGGACTCACTTGTAGAACAGTTGAATATGTTCCTTTATTGTTAGCCCATGTGCCATTGTATGTTATTTATACATTTAAATATGTCATTCTATGTTGGTTGGGAATTTAAATATGTCATCCTTTTAGATTCTTCAGCATTTGAACATGCATATTATATGAGATCTCCTTGGACCATTCCTTTGTATTACATTGAGTGATATTGTGTGTGTTCCTGATTGTTATTTGATATTTTACTATTTCTTTCTAAAAATTTCCATGATATCATGCATCTTAAGAATTAATGTGATCATATTTCAAGACTAGTTGTTATATTTACTTCAACATGTTATCTTATATGTATCATGATTAATACATAGACTATATAACTACCTTATTATTTTGAGGTAAGGTAACTTGAAAATTCTATTTCCATCATCTTTAAAGGGGGCATATTAGTGGGATCATGTCATAGAAACATGACCTCCACATTTTCATAGTTTATAAATTTTAGTGAGAGTATGTCATAAAAACATTACCTCCACACTTATACACCTCAATATTTCCATATTTCAATGGGGGGATGTAATAAAAACATGATATCCACATATATACACCTTATCATTATTTATAGATTTAAATGGAGTCATGTCATAAAACCATGACCTCCATACATATATACCTTCTTAGCATTTTCATATTTTAGTTGGGTCATGTCATCAAAACATGATCTCTACACTTATATACCTTCTTAGTATCTCTAGATTTTAGTGGGGTCATGTCATAAAAATATGACATCCAAACTTACACACTCAATATCTCCATACATTAGTGGGGGCATGTCATAAAAATATGACTTCCACACTTATACAATCTCTGGTTTAATTTCATGGTTTAGATATACACTTGGCTCAGAATACTATACATTGCACTGATTTTACATATACTTGAAAAAAATCATATTTATGACACATATACTCCATCTCAATCATATTAGAGTTCTATATTACAAATTATTACACCATTAATTTAAAAAGTTATTGATTATACTACTCACCAAGATGCACCCATTACACCATGATGTACTATTATCGATATTTTTCTATTATGTTGGTTAATTTTATATTTTCAAGTTATTAAATTAATTAAACTCACTAGATTTATTGATTGTATTGATTAAATCATCTAATCTCACCATATTTATAGGATGAGTTGATTAAATTTCTCACCCTCCCTATGTTATATACATTCACAATTGAGTTGTGTGATTGAGATATAATGATCTCAATGGTCATGTCACAACTCATCCTTACACTAGGTTAGGGGCATAATACATTCCAATATCCCTCTTCAAATCTCCAAGGTTTAGGTTTGAACCTTTTTTATCTCTAATGCTACATAAGGAAGCATATTTACCAAGTAAAATCATCAAGAGGCAACATGACTGCACTGACCCCATGTATACTCCTTCCTTGCTCTCTTTCTTTTCAAGCATTTCAATTATTTAAAATTTAAGATTATCTACAGTGATTTTTACTATAACATGCTCTTGGTTATATGTCATACATCAGTAAATCACTTAAAATAGGCTCAAGTAAAGGAAAGGTATGTTTTACACATGTAATCATGTATTTCTCTATTTTAACCTAGTAATTACATGCTTATTAATTATTAAATTAAATGGGAAGGGACTGTAGATACTAAAATTAAATATTTATAGCATTTCAGTCTTTTACATTTAACAAATATCAATCAAGGCTTTACCCTTTATTTATATGCCTCCTTGTTACCAAAAGGCTCATGTTCACCATTTCATTATGCCTAAATGTTTATCTCTTAGTTTAATCCATATCATTTTGATGACCCAAGTCTCTTATACTATATAGAAAGATTAAAACCTGATAAACATCCTTCACTATCAATTTTAGAGACATACCTATTTTCTAGCCTTTTGGACATTACCAAACATAGAGGGATACTACAACTGATGATATTGTCCAAATTCTTATCTATTGTCTAGTTTCTGAGAATCATTCAAATTAAAAACTATTTAAAACCTGTGGGTCAACCTATTTATCTTATTGAACTCTACTATGAGATATTTTCAAAAGGTTTGGTATAAATATGAGTCTAAGTCTTCTTATTCATCATCTAGAAAATACCAAGGAAACACCTACTAAAGTTAAATTAATCAATTTCAAAACTAAGCTACTCTTCCATATTAATCCCTATTTTCATATCAAGATATGGTCAGTCATATTATAGGTTTGAAGAATTTAAAAGTTAGATCATGTGTGATATTTTTCAAGTCACAAGATAGATCACTACATGCATAGTAATATATTATATTTCACCTTTGTGCACACACTTTCCCACACATAGAGGATAACTACATAATTTTTATTCCCTCCTTGGAGTATTGGCTATGTAGGTAGCACCCATGGATAGAGAGATATTTAGGGTCATGTCAAAACCATGATCCCACTAACCATTTTTTATAAAATTTATTCAAAGGGTGAATAAGAGTGAAGATCTAGGGTTTGATCGACCAATAAAGAGTGAAAACCTATATCCCAAATATGAACACAACAACATAAATGTGATACAAAAATTGTAAAAATGAATTTAGTCACATCTATATCTAGTCATTATTATATTATGGACGTCTACATCATAGTAAGACACTAGCATTAATAGTAGTGTCCAGATATGATGGTAGCGTTTGTGGCTATATAAGTACAATATATAGAATCTAACAACTGGTCTAGAATATTGATCATGCATACTTTAAACCTATTTCTAGTCCTAATCTACTTGTACATAGTAAACCTAGATAAGTATCATTTCCCTTTGGTGTTATAATCAATTGAACATATTTCAAATCAATTATTTTTTACATTTAGAATATCTCAATATTATAATTTAAAATATTTTTTTATTTGAGTTTGAAATTTATTTACTTCCTATAGATTATTTTATCACCCTTGTGCTTAAATTATTTATATATTCTTAACCCTATCTCACCATTCTAAATTTAGGGCTAAAAACCTAGTGAGAACATCCTTAAGTTGTTACTAAAAATTAAAAATAATTATTATTTAACAAAGTCAAAAATTAAATCCCCTTAGTGAAAACCTCAATGAGGCACCAATAGATGAACAAGTCATCTCTACATCATTTTATAAAGACATAATTAATATCATAATAACCAACAATCCTTAAAGCATTCAAATGGAAAAATAGAAGTCTTAAGGTTTTTGACCCCACAAACATGTTTCTTAAAACACAATCAAAGCCTCTAGAATCAATAATGGTGTGTGTGACTATGATTACTACATTATGGTCTCCTTATAGTTATACATCCCATCACTATCCTATGATCCCATCAAATCCTATACCCTACCATCAAATCCAATCCTTACCATACCTCACCATCCCAAGCAACATTGCCTCTTGTAGGGGATATAAATACACCTTCTTAATATGTATAGATTAATTAGAATAAATAATCAAAAAATATCACAATAATAATAGTAGAGACCACATCAACACCATGATCCTAGGGGCACAACTATCAAAAGTAGGCATCAATTTAAGATCAAATGTGTCAGCATCATGCATCTCATATGCTTTCAATAAATTGATATTCCATCAAGTAATCAAAATTTTAAAAAATCAAAATTAAATAAAATAAAATAAAAAACAAATCATTAATCTAATGGTGAAAACCATTTATATTGCACTTTGGGCAAGTTCCATGATTAAAACTAGTTTTTGGCATCATGTGTAATAATCTATTGTTTAAAAGTATCTCAAAATTTGGGGGTAACCCCATTTTCATCACAAATACTCATCTTAAAACCATCCTCATCCATATTACCCATCCTAAAACCAGCCTTACCCTTATTAAATATATTATTCCATCCTATTTTTCATCCTATTGTGTCATTTCTTCCTGTCTTGACCTTAGTAATAAAGTTCTTGAGACATGTTTTGTAAACATCTTATCATATCATTTGAGTGGAACTTTGACCACTAGACATTTGGTTCCCATGTGACATGATCATTGTATATCCCTAATACATTCTTGATTAGCCCTCAAACCCTTTGAACATCATCCACAATCCTTTTAATATTCATTCTACTATCATTCCCAATCCTAGTTATTAGGCTTGTTTTCCCTTTTCTATTGACCCCCATTTTTGTACATATGTAATTATAAAAATTCCACAAAATTTTTTAAAAAAAATAGATCTAAAAAACCCAAAACATCCCAATCATCTTGTCTTACATCTTAAGTAAAATCCATGTCCTTGTCCAAAATCATAATCCTTATGCAAAATCCATATCCCTTATCCAAAAAACCATTGAAACTATCATTTATCTAATCATCTATCAAATATAACCTAATGGCATATATCTTTGCCTAGGGAAAAAATCAAACAAGTCCATTTGAATCATGATCTATTTAGCCTACACTATGGATTTTTAACATGACAAAAGGATAATACATTGAACACATAAAAACACATACATCATGCCATTAGCATGTAAATCCTTGAGTTCTTGTTTTGTGCATACTATTTTTCATTGTTTTATTTATTTGTGTATCTTTTCTCATCATGTATATGTATTTGAATATAGTGACTCTCATATAAATATCAGATGTTTGTAATCCATATATATTTTTAGTCTTGAGCCACATGTATCAAGTATGTTATCTTGGTTCTTAATAAAAATGATGCATTATGATGCATTCTAATTATTCATTTTGTTTTTAGTATTTTTATATTTTACATTTATCCTACATGCATTATGATAAGAATTCATTATATTAATATATATCATGGTGCATACTACCTAGTGTTATATTAAACATGATATTTTATACATGTGGCTCAAGATTGTGACAACACAAACCGAAACCCATCAAAATTTTATTATTATAAAATAATTTACCTTATCCAAATATATCATCCAAATCAAATTGTTTAACCTCTCAATCCACCTTCCAAACCATTATTAGATCCAATTTAAATCATCTAACAACCTTATCTAATCGAATCAAATATATTAATCATCTAGTTATTAGTCTTGTCCAAATCAATCATCAACATTCAAATCCCATCATATATCAATCAAATCAAACCATCAAATTTAACATCTAATTCTAATCATTTATCATGCATCTAATCATATATCTAACAATTAATACATCTAATAGTCACTAATATCCTTCTAATCATATATAATAATCACAGTCATCACTAATATAACATTTTTACTAACATCCATCATCCTCATCGATCATAGTTAGTCTCTTTCAAGAATCCTTGGGACATCTTCATCATCTAATCTATCATCACATAACTCCATTATATATATAAATACATCAACCTGAGGTCCATATAGACTATGTAGGTAGTGCTCGATCACATGAGGTGTTTAAGGCAAACTTGATCATAATATTTCAATCATCCATAATCATTTATAATCCTTAATTATTCTTTTTATTCTTACTAGATATCCATATCTAATCAATCATCCTCATAACCTAGGTGTGCATACATCATTATAACACATCCTCTAATCTAATCTATTTTATCCTATCAAATAATTCATCAACTTGATCCACCATCATCAATCCATGCAATCAATATAATCCTTGAGCTATCATCAATAATTTCATCTCAATCAATTAGGAGAAATCAATCCCACATCTAAGCTTGTTAATTATACTACCTTACATATATCATGTCTCAAGGAAATCAAGCATACATCAAATCATAATCCCTGTAAATCAATTAATCCATCAATCAATCAATCAATCAAACTACCATCCACTCACTCAATTACCTAATCATTTCATCAATCTCTGACACATATTGATTAGGAATGACAAATCATGATCTCCTTATTCTCTTAATCAATCAATAGTAATTAAATTATTCAATACATTAATCATTCAATCATTCAATCTAGCTAAATTCTATATCTTTCCTTAGCATATGTCCTTGCCTAAGATATGTCCAAAACTCATAACTTTTATAATCAATCTATCTAATATTTATATCTTACTCCTTTCATATGTCATTGACTAGGGCAAATATAGGGTCATAATTTTATCCATCTCCCTCCCTCACATACATAATTTCATAGGGAACTATCAATTTATCAAATCCAAAAATCAATCAGATTCTAGCTCATAGATTAACAACATTGCATCATCTCCATCATATATATGACATCTAGCCTAACCCCTATTTATTTTATCCATGAATCATAGTATTCAATTTATTTTGAGTGTCCATTCATGTCATTCATCCATACATTATGCTTAATTTGGAATCACCCATCCTAAATTTCATAAAATTACTTACTTGCATGATCTTTCACTTGTTTGAAATGCCAACACTTCATTTAGTCACAATGCCCTTTCAAAGAGGGGGAAATGTAGACATATAAAATTTACCACTTCACCACTAATTTTATCATTAATCATATTAAAATCATAATTACATAATTTTCATAGCATTCCATTTATATCCCTTCCATAAAACAAATTTATCTCTCATCCCATCAAACATTTACATAAATTAATCATCTAATCAACACAAGTATTTATGCATTAACCAATATTTCATAATACTTAGTGATTTTAATTTCCTCACCACCTACCTACAACTACCACCATTAAGGGTCTTAAATATAACCTCCTTGATCCTTATCTAATCCCCACCTAATCCCTCAATTATTAACCTAACCACCACTAGAATCTACTAATCCTTCTAGAGCCCCACACCACCCTTCTCTATATTTTTCTATGAATTTTTAATTCCTAAAACCCAACTACTAAATCTTCACACTAATTCCTAGTCATTGATCTCTATCCTCCATGTCACAACTCCATTCTTGTAAAGTGGCTTTATATATTGAGAGCTACACTCCAATTCAAATCCATGAATATTATATATCTTTGAATCTTGTAATGAAATAGAACTATCATCAACTTATCAAGACATAAATAACCAAAGTGTTGTCAAATTTGTAATCCATAAAAGAGAAATCACACAATCAAAAAACAAGCATCCACTTGTCTCTTAGATCACATCTACATGACAAGGAAGAGGATTTCAAATATAAATTTAGGGTATAGCTTTGGTGTTTGTATCTTTTTTAGTTTGTATTTTTAATTTAATTTTTATTAATCTTTATCCAAAGTAATGTGGATACTATTAGAGTAGGAACTTTGATTATTTATTACAAGGTTTTTAATTAACATGTCTACTTTTATCATACTATATAAAAACATTAAAATATTCAAAAATACAAAATCAAGACCTAAGCATGGAATGTTGGTTATTTTACATTTTTAGATGTGTTATTTATCACATTTTTTGGTAGATGACATATTATTTTCATACATGTGCATTTCATGATATCTAAATTTTATGCAAGACATACAACCTACACATAGGCATACATCTGTTTCTTTTCCCTCTATCTAGTGGTCACATTGGGGGCATCTTGTTCCACATGTTCCATTATTATAGGTTATATATTTCTATGAAATTTTTCCCATGTTGAGCCATATATTTTACTTACGCATGCCTTGATAGTTACATATTTATTACATAGTGTCACATGATATGACATTTTACTATGATATGACATTGATACATATGGATAGTCTAGACTAGTCATTTTTCATATGCTCTAATGGTGTTTCTATTATTTTACATGATATATTACTCTATGTGTGGACCACGTTTTTTTTTTTTTTTACATCCATTGATGTCGCTAGTTTTCAATATTTTTATGTCATCTTCCATTTGGCCTTTATCCTTGATTATTATGGCATCTTTATGTCCCTTGTACATAAACCTTTTATGTACATGTGACAACTAACATTTTAATTTGTTGAGCATGTTAACATTGAGGGGTGTTGTCATCTATATTATGTACTATTATTTTGTAGTTATATTAAAAGATACTTATAATTTATGAATCATTGATATACCTATCTATAAATGAAACTCGTATGACCTACATTACATATGTTGCATGCATGCCTTGATTGTTACATATATTACTATGATGGCATTATCTACATCATCAAATGATATTACATGATGTTATCTTTATAAATGACATGGTGCAGTTAATTATTATTTTGAGATGAGTGACTTATAGGATACATCATATCAAAAGGGGTGAAATTTAGTGAACTTGTCTTAGATACATAAGTATCCATGAAAAGAAAATCAAAACAAAGTATACGTTTAACATATTTCAAAAATTCATATGGTTCACCTATCATGTTGTTTCAAATACATGAAAATCATTGACATATTGATACAGAGTACATTGGCATATGTTATA
This sequence comes from Torreya grandis, assembly GCA_037957365.1. Taxonomy (NCBI): domain Eukaryota; kingdom Viridiplantae; phylum Streptophyta; class Pinopsida; order Cupressales; family Taxaceae; genus Torreya; species Torreya grandis. The sequence goes on from JARHVA010000331.1 coordinate 1,182,246, forward strand.
CATATGTATTCACATTACAGACACTTGAAAACAAATTTATACATAGTTGGGTGCATATGGATGGGAATATGCACAATAATGTATAGGAATAAATTTTCATAATTACAAATTCACATTACATTTTGGATAAAAGTTCACAAATTTATCATACATATTTAGGGGGCATGATACTAGTGCATGCACATATATAACATAGTGACAGATGAATGGGAAATGGTTTTCATTCCACTTTATACTTATCAAAACATATGTACATGATCGGCACATGAACATTGTTCATTCTCTTGAAATCATGTTTTTTGGTTTTTACATGAATCAAAATCTATTGAACTCAATTTGAACATTAAAATTGAATCTATAAACCATTTATAGTGGTTGATTCAATTATGAGTGAACCTTTCTTGAATGGTTCTCTCATTTACATGTGTAGTGTTTTCTTTTGGAGTTGAACCTATTCACAAGGTTATCTCTATCTTTTTATTGAATAATTATTTGTGTTAGTACATTATATACATTTCCACACATATTTGAGGTCTAGGGCATATTGTCTTCCCAATACAGATCCTACATAATTATAAAAGTTTGGGGAAATATCACCTAACTCTCCAATGATTCAATGAGGAAGCATCATCTCCAAAAACTATGAAATAAACATGGTTTTACACCAAGACACAAGTGTAATCTAACCATTACTCTTTAAATTTTCAAATTTCATATTTAACATTTGGGAATTGACTAATTAATTCTCATTTTAGATTTTATATGGAGTGTAACTACACATTAAAAGTTCTCCCCAAAAGGGAAAGTGTGTTATACTCACTAAATTATACTTTATCCTTTTAATCTATAATATTCATTAATATAATATAAGGAAGTCACATGTAGATACTAAAATCTGGTCTTCAATACTTGATAATCACAAGCTTGACACACATTTATCATGCATGACATGAGCAACTAAACGAGGTCCTTATTCACCATCCTCTCAACCTTACATGTTATTTTATGAGATAACCCTTCCATTTTAATGTCAAACACCTAAAATAATTGTATGTTCTACTTTACACCTACTAAATATGTTTCTATAGACATATCCATGCTCTTAGAGTAGTCTACCTATACATGGATTAGTTCTTCTAGTTATAGTTATTACCACTATTTGGTAGTGACCTAAGTAGTCATAACCATCTCTCTCCCAACATTGAATATTTTCTAAGATCAAACCCATATTTAGGGTTATCCCATTAATATATCATGTTGTTGGCATGAAGAATTATTAAAAAGTATCCATATAAAAATAAAGCAATTCTTCTTGTAAAATACATTTATTATATATTTGGCGTTCATTTAAACACTACTACACATTGAGTAAATATGCCATTTTCTCCAAATTTCCATAATATTCATGAGGATATATCATAGACAAAGTATAAATCACTAAAAACTAAATTAAATCAAGCATTATCAAGAAACAAATATAATCATCAGTTTCATTCACATAGAAAAGGATCAAAAGTGTATAATAACACTAGGTGTCTGAACTATATGTGGCTTGATTTTCCTCAGAGTATTACATACATAAGCAATGTTTAATTATAATGTGGGAGTGATTGGGGTTAACTCAACTGATTACACTTCTCCATTTTTATAGGTTTTTATACCTCACAAATAAATCTATGGTTTTAAGGAAAAGGAGGTTATTTTCTATATATGCATACATCATCAAGGCTGAGGATCAAAAATAGAAGGAAATCAAAGACAATCATAGTTGATCATATAGTACTATTTTATATTTTTGCAAAGGTTAATTCTAACCAACATATCAGTATCAACCTATGGTAATTGTATGACTCTACTAGACTAAAAACATACCTCCACTTGTTTCTATGTTCTCTTCCCTTATACAAGTTCATAGAAAGATATTGATATAGCAATTCACAAGTATTTGACATTTGGATCTCATTAGGGAACCATAATAAGGGATTCATATATAAACTATATAGTCCTAGACACTCTTTACACACCTTACTTAGATTATTTAGACCTAGATTGAGGCCTTTAAATGATCAAAAAGGATGTACTAACTCACAAGGTCTTACCTCCTTCATTGGCAGACCTAGGCATCTTATAGCCCTAAAACCTTGATTTTTAGCCATTTCTTGCTTGAATTGCCTAATAAAACAAACATTTAAATTGATCCCGATACCCATTGAAGATCTACACAACATGTCTAAATTTCACCTATGGATCTTTTGTATGGAATATTACTTTTATTAACTGTAACAAACCTAATTAGGTCTTTAAGGCACCCTATTTTTGATATAGAGTGAACATAGAGATTATTTAGGCCATATAATTCATATGGTAAATGTAAAATGACATTTCACAACTATATAAACTTTAAAATCCTCATTTTGAGTCCCTAAAGTGCCATTTAACCTCCTCTATCTCAATTTGCTTGTGTAAATAGGGCTTAAAATCAAATATGGTTTGGAAAACACCTTACCAATGGAGTTAGGCTTTAAAACTTTGGGAATTATTATTAATTACTTAGAAAGTTAGGATTATAAGTTCCTAGAATTTTCCACCATATTAGTTCTTAGATCCAAAAAAACCTAGTTATGGCCCAATTTACATAAATATTGAGCTACAGAACACTTTACAAAGTTTCAAGACTTCAAGTAAATTTTGTTTACCTTTTTTATCCCATCTAAAATCTTGGGTAATCATAGTAAAGAAATCAATCCTCTAAACCCTAGCTGTCACTTTCATGCTTGCTACCCTATCTAGTTTAGTTAAGCTTCTATGGAAGAAACATCAACAAAAGATACCTTTTTATCTTCAAACTCTTCCATATGATTATTACAAACATAATAGATGATATTACATATTTTTCCATCAAAATATTTTTCATCTAAGACTCTAACTCCAACTTAAACAATCAAACCCTATATGAAGCCTTACATAACCAACTCCTATTCAACCTCAACAAAGTGCTTGCAATAGAAATAAACCAAATCTCCTATTTTATGCCATTATCAGCATAGATCATCCCTATCTCATGTGGAGACATGTATTCAAGTCCTTATTTTTATAGCTAAACATTTATTTAACCCTTACACAAATAGATCTTATCCATGCTTGTATGACACCTATACAACTTTCAAATATTTGAAGTACAAATTTTGGAAGGAAACTCATGTTCTACACCTAGATCACTTAAGACTCAATAAACACAATATGATATACATTTGGACAACCATGTAGATGCTCCTGCATTAGATAATGACCCAATATTGTGTAATTTACTCAACATAGGTATCATATTAGTTACTAAGCTAAGTGAACCATAGGCATGATTATTTTTAATTTCCACTTCTAAAACATAGTCATAATTAGATAGTCAACTAGAAAAAATAAGTATAGTGACCTCTTTAATAATTTCTATATTTATCATATGCCCTAATTAAATTAGAAGAATCATTTTCATTCATTTACATTTTTATGTATGCTTAATATGATTATATTTCAAAGTTATATATTAATTAGATTAATATAACTCATTAATATAAATTAGGGTAAAACACTTCCCTATATCCCACTTGTCTCTATTTGTACTATATTGATCTAGATGATATATTTGTGAGTTTTTCATATGTCAATTATAGTGTATTAACCTAGTTGATATAGTATTGTGCCATCCAACATCTTTCTAACATATTGAGGGGTTGATAGGTCCACCTAAAGGTAAGTATCTATATCCCTACTCTCTTTCATTTATCTACTTAGTATATTATATATTGCTTAATTATTTTTATTATGAATGTATGTATTTATCCTAACATATGCTCTTCCTCATACTAAATAAGATATTGTAGATACAATGTATCTTAGGCTTTCCATGATCACCTTAGCTTGTATATACCACTCATTGGTTGATCATTGCACCACTTACTTTCTTATCAATTTATTTTTTATATATATCCTAGATTAGGCTACCCTTGCTCATTAGTTTATTTCATGTCATATCTTTATTATATCCTTGATAAACCCCTTTGTTATCATTGTTAAAATCACTTGTCTACATTGATCCCTAGTGAGAGTTGTACCCAATGTCATAGGTTTAAAATTTAAAACCATTTCATCTTAACAACTAAATTTTTACTATCCTTTTTTAGGTCTACTATTAGTCTAGGTCCCTGACCACATTGCAAGTATATGTAGACTTTATTTTTTTGGTCTTATCTAATTCCTAGTCTATTTAGAGAAAAAGGATAATTATAGGTCATACTATATCATTCATACACCATATAATAAACATGTGACAAATAACAAATGTAAATACTATAAATTTCAACTTAGGTCATGCTCAGGTCCTAACTTTTTATTTTTTTGGATTTTTTTTTGTATTTTCTTAATGTTTTGTATTTTTTAGCTTATTATGATATGTGTAATCAAGGATAAGTAAAAATGATTCAAAAATAGTATAATGGAAGGGATTTTAAAAATATACAACATGCATTAAGGCATAGTGTGTACTGGATGTGATATAATGGTAATATAGAAGGTAAACAACATGACCCTATTGTATATGTAAATTACACTATTAAAATGTAAGAGATTATTTAGGTGGTAGAATTAGAGATTGAGTTTGTGTATAAACTCATGTAATGTATAATCATGAATGTAAGTGGTTATATAAGATCAATGTAATCCATAACATGTCTATATAGTCAATGGGCAAGAACAATACAATAGTATACCATAAAGGAATGTTTACTAGAATTATACTAGTAGGAAGGATGCATCATCATAGGGTAGATGTAATGGATGTTAAAATTTGGATAAATAATTAAAACATAGTCCAAATGAATATAAGGCCAAGGTTATATAATAATGACTAAATCTGAAATCTTAGGATGGTTAATATGTCAAAATATAAGAATAAATGTATATTGGCAATCAAGCAGGCATTTAGGGAGCTATGTACAAGAATTGATGTTGCAATAAATGAAAGAGTTCATCAAGGGGATGCAAATATGTAGGTACTATATAATATGTTTCATAATCATCACTTATATTTCCATATTCATCTTGCATTTTATACATGTCATTCGAATAATATTATGCATATCTAGTAGGATATGCATAACCAATAAAACCATTTTATGGAAATAAGTTATTAGACTACTCTTTCTATTTAACATGTTCCTTGTCCTTGGTATCATTTACCTTGGCTATGGTTATAGAATAATTTGATATCATCCTATGACTTTTAGTAGAATAAATTATTTACATTGTATTTTCTTGCTTTTGAACTTCTTTTGTAAGAACCTCTTTCTTGGTCAAATATGATTTCTTAGCTTCTATTTTCATAAATATTTTTTTAAAATTATTTGATTCTTTTTACAACTTGTATTTTTTAATTTTTCCCTTCACAATTTTTCCTTATGTAACCTTTATTTTTAATAACTCCTTTATCTGATCTTTAATTACTTGATTCATCTTTGGTATCCACACTTGCATTGGAGATGATGTAACTCTATCACTCTTTGTGATTGATATATAATTTTGATATGTAATCAAACCTTCTTGGAAAGTAAAATAAATATTCATGTGAATATATAGACACTCAAATTTAATAATCAAGTGCTTTAAAATGTTTAATCTTTACATCATTATCTTTCTTGTCCTATTTACAATTTTGTCAGCTTACAATCTCAATGGGAGCCTTCACTTTTCAATTTAATTCTTTGAAAATACTAATGAAAATAACTCAAACATATCTATTCCTCTTATATATTATATCCTTATGGTACAAGACCATAATAGGTATACAATATAATATTTTGACCTTGTACACTTGTGATCCCTTCTCCCAAGTGCTCCAATGGTCATTTTTCAAATTTGAAATGTTACATGTCAACCCTATTAAATTTTATCGAGGTTATTTAACATAAATATTAAAAATATTATTATATACAAGAACATCAAGGCCTATCAAATCATCATCTAGTAATCATGTAAACATTTTAATGTACATTGATAAAAAGCGTACTAATCCTTCCAATTTCAATTATGATTTATTCTCATAGTAATAGGATAAGTTTGAATTTATTTTATTATAGGTCAAGGGAACACATTTTAAAGCATTCATTTTGATCTATAGTTTTATTAATATAAAAATATCAATATTCACACACTCACCCAAGGGGGGAGAACTACTTCTATCAGAGGACCTTTTGGGCTATATATTACATAAGTTTTTTTATGTATGGATCAGTTATTTACATTACATGATTTTACCCTTTGGTATTTGATATCTATTTTTTTTTTTATGTAGGAACTAGGGTTTTGATTTTTCAAGTCTTCTACATGGTAAAATATCACACACATATAATCAGTAAACCCTCTCAAACAAGCACCTTGAAAAATTAATAAAAAAATAATCCTCCTAATATAGAATTGTATTATTATAATTTTTAATTCTACTTTATACTGACATATTTCAAGGGTCATTACATTCAGTTTCCATTAATAGTCAACAAAAAAATAATTTAAGCTAGGTTTGCATATCTACTTATCAATTTACTATTTACCACTCATTTTAAAGTCTATAAATTACTATATTTCACATTTACGTTTTTATATATTTTATAATTTAAATCATTTTTAAATATTTTAATGTTTATATCACATCATTATTAAATAAAAAATATATAAACATTATGGTGAACCTATAAATTTATTTAAACACTACTTGTTGTTTGCTTGAATTTTGTCTTAGGATTCATACACATTTTTAAAAATTCCTACCACTAAAATAAATAAAATTTGACTTTGGATATAAATCAAACATCATGAGTCAATATTATTTTACCTTGGATATAATATGACACAAAATAAATTATCTTGTCGCCTTGGACAAACATTTGACACTAAAGCATTTCTCTTTATCCTTGGGTTTAAATTTGTTCATTTATATACACAAAAAACTTTAAAATTCTATTTTGTATTTGTTTACTAATATTTAATTTCTCTATGGGTAAAATATGAAGATTTCGTAGACGTTCCACAACCAAGGAGAGGGTTTTTATAACAAGTCCCACAACCTTTACAATTGAATAATGAGGTATTTTGTAAGAGTATATCCCACAACTTATACAATATATCCCGATAAAGTAGCCAAACGTAACTAGGATAAACCTCTTCCAACCTCAAATTTGAAATAGTAATAAATAGTCAGTGGTGAAATAGAGAGCACAACCAAATCTCATATGAACAAAAGAGGAGTAAAGATGAAGTGAAAAATGTTTTGAAAGCTCCCTTAACCTTTACAAAGGAGCATCATAATAGAAACTTAGGAGTAAATATAACCAAGAGAGAAACCTAAAAATTTGTGGATCAAATAGGGAAGATTGGTTATAGTTTAAACTTCCATAGATCCTCTTTAAGGTACCCAATTGAGTAAAGGTCTTACTAGCCATAGAATCCCCAAGGATAAGATAGATATTCTCATAATCTCCCTTATAAAAGTGTTTATGTATATCCTTAACAACAATTTGCTAACTAAAGACAAGTTTACACATTTGTAAACCATTATGGAATCAACTCTAAACCAAGTTGGGACAAGCCTAAAATGAAGGGAAGATATCCTCAAAGGATTTAGAAAGATCCTTGATCAGATTGGAAGTAACTTAAAACATAAATTTTGGTCCAACATAGATCTCCCTCACCTCCACATCATCACCTAGGAGCCATGAGACAACCTTAGAGAAATAAATAAACACATTTCTACTAAACAAAAAATGAACAATAGAAACTTCCATGTAGGGTAAGCAAAGAGTTAGCATAATATTTTACCACCTATCAATATTTTCTAAAAATGCATAGATTCCAAAAATATAACTAGTATCCTAATCTCCCCTATAGGAGGGAGAATAATCATGTAATCCATCAAGAGGTCTAAATAAAGGTCCCATAAGGTAATACATATGTAAAATAAGAGCAAAAAATAATAACAGTAGTAGTTAGCCTCATCCATGGAGTACACATCCTTCAAGATTAGATTAGTTCTTGGATTATTATCCAAAAAAAAAATTAGATTGAGAATCATCTTGAAATAGTTTCTCAGCCCTCTCAAACAAATGATATTATGAGTAGGTTGTAGGATACCCTTGAAACTTCCACTTGGGGTGTGCTAAAAACTTGATGTCTTTCCTTCCTAGGATGAATTTCAAAACAACTAGCCATTAGACTCATAACATTAATCTTAACTTGAATATTCATCTAGGCCTAACTATAATTACTTGGAACTATGCAAGCTCAAAAAACAAATTCGGCATGAATCACCTCTAGTCATGTCAAAACTCAAAATCAATAGAAAAACTTTGCCAATATAATCTAAATAACTCATGAGTCTATCATTTTGCCTAGAACAACCCAAATCTAATAGATCTAACAATTAGAGTTCAAAAAACTTCTACTCTCATTGTTTTCCACCTAGTACGCATTTCAAATTCATTAGATTTGACCCTCATCTAAATAAATACATAAGAATTTTTTTACAACTATGTTATGATAGTTATAAAAATACTTAATTACTATCATTATGAGCTAAGTGGTGATCTATTTTACAAACACTATAGTGTGAGGGGTATTTCTAATACTCAAGCCCTTGTATAACACTAGATGTAGAGTTTAGTATATCTTACCTCGATGTATATTTAAAATTCCTAAGGTATCTTGTTTACATGATAGGTGTGAGTGTAATAACACATAATAAAAATATGAGATAGTGATTAGAAGAAGTAAATATTTCAAGGAGGAAAAATAAGTTGGAACTATGTCTCAAGTCTGTGACATTTTGAAAGCAAGTTGAGAATCTTCTCTTGGTCCCTTTGTTTCTTTTCCTTCTTCTATTCTAGGAAATGTGATTAAGGAATGTATCCAAGTTTAATTTATTTATTGTTAAGAGGGGAAAAAGAGGAAATGAGGATAAAGAAATACCCATGTTCTTCTTGACACCCATTTGCTAAAAATATCATTAGTGTTGAAGCATTTATGTTAATTTGTTGTTGTTTTTACATAAAATGAGTAATGGGATTCACATGATAGTTTATGATATCTTGATACTAGGTTACAATAGTTAAAACCTCACCCTTTGGTGGTTTATATAGTAAATAATTTATTACTAAAGACATAAAATGGTGTAAATGTAAAAAGGCTATTGGATAAAAACCATAGTTCTTGTACTTAACTGTTATCTATTTTCATTTTCTTGGGTAAAATACAAACCAATGATTTACTATTATTATTTTTAAATATTGGTTGTATTTATGTTTAGGGTTGTTGAAAATTATGGTTAGTTAAGTTATATGTGATTTTTTAATATACCTCATATTTTTTTGGACAAACCTTGCTCTATTTGTGATTGTTCCTATTTATACCTATATAACAATGTGTGTTTATCTATGGAGTTATTGAAATATTAAAGCTGATTGTTGGGGTGATAAGGGCCACTAGCGGTTTGGCTTATCTTAGTCAAATTTTTCTCATTTGGATTAGTGATTACAAAATTGGATTTCTATTGACTCTATTATTTTAGATGGTCCATTGGTTTAGTTGCATGTGTATTTGAAGAATGTTGTTAATGTTTTATTGTAATATTAATATCACCTACATATATTTTTTGACTTATTGTATCATTTTTTAGTTAATCTATGTAAATTTTGATATTACACTCAGTATTATTTAATATTTGGCTAAAGGAATCTGAGTAGAAATCAATAATGGAAATCAATTTAAGGTAATAGAATTCTTAAAAATTCTCATAAGAAATAGTTATGAAGTTATCTAATTTGGTTTCAAACTTAATTCATTTATTAATGCATAAAAAATTAAATTATTTTATGGTTGTAGTAAAACTAAGTTTTTTGAAGGCATATTGATGGCTTGGTTCATTTCACTTGCTAAAATAGTTGACTTGATTTATGAATTTTGTTTACACCTAATGTTTATGGTAATTTGTATTAAATTATGAAGTCACACAAAGGGTTGTTTTTTTTATAATGTTATTATTATTTTTGGAAATAACTTTATCATTTAAGTAAGAGTTATGACTATAGCATATTATAGCATTTTATTTCATTTTGTTTGGGGTAAATACTCCAAGAAATAATGATTAGTTGTGAAGTCTTTATTTTTTTATTGAATTAATATGGAATTGCTTGATAGTTATGCATTCTTACTTAATCTAAATTATAGTGGTTTTATTATACTCTTTTAATATGTACTTGTGAACAATATTTATCTTTGATCAAGGTATATATCTTATTTATTCATTATGTTAATTCATACATAAGTATATGGTTATCTTTTACAATTATTTGTCTTAATCTTCATCTTTTGAGTTTTGAGAAATACTAAATTACTTGTGTATTGTTTGATTAATGAAATATTAAAAAAATTCTATATATATTTATATAGTATGAGATATGATTAATTGGTTGGGTTGGTTTATAATATTATAATTGTGTAATTTCTATAAATAGCTCTTATGTGGATTTGAAGGCTAATGACTTCTAATTTAGAAATCTTATTCATATGATCACACCACAAAAGAGTAATATTATTATTTTTCACATATGAATATAGGTATTGTGTGAATTTTATTTTATTTTGGGATTATAAAAATCATTTTCATCCTCTACATCTTTGTATATTTTCTTTGAAATCTTAAATTTAAATCTTAGATACTAAGACAAGAGTATGGTCTAGATATGTTAAATATTGGTAATATAAAGTTGTGTCCTTTTAATATTAATGAAATATGATTAGATATAAAGTATGGTTAATAAATATATTAGGTAAGTGAATAAAGTTGGGGGATAAAAAGGGGTCTACCCATGGACATGTTTTTTTTTTTTGAAATTTGAAACATTTGAACTTCTATTGATAATTTGAGATGGCTACACTCAAATTTTGAGGATGGTGTAAGAACATGAATTGTATAATTTTGAGTCTATTTTAAAAAAACACTATTTTTAAAAAAAATTGTTTACAATAAATACGTAAAACATTTAAAATTTGAATAGTAAATTTTATTATTTTTAGGAAAACATAGTAGATAGCTGATCAATGATCCCTCATTTTTAAGCATTGTTTAATATTGTTTAAAACCATTTGGTGAAATTTTATATAGTATCATGTAGTTTGTAAAATATTTTTTATAATATTTTGATGAATAGTTTCTTATTAAATTTACAAGTAAATAGATCCTAAAAAATTTAAAAAAATGGATATCCAGTCGTGCGTCCCCCTAATTATATTAAAAAAATGATATGAAAACATATATATGCATGTATATTTATGACATGTAAAGGCCTATAAAGTTATAGTTATAAATTGACATGGATTGAAACCTTAAAATAGTCCAAAAATAATATATTTGAAAAGAGGAGAGCATGCTTATCATTTTGGTAATAATTTCATGAATTGCCTCATTGAAATTAATAGTGTATTTGGTGATGGAAGTTGAATTGTGTTGTTTTTCTCAATATTCTCATATTTGACTATGTGTTGATAGGTCTAGTCCTTTGGCTTAGTAATCTAAGACATTTATGAGACAGAAGGCTTGGTTTTTGAATTCAAACCCAACATAATGTGTACACTCTATAAAATGCATACATGTTATTGTGTGTACAAATTCAAATTGAAAAAATGCATGAGTTTGAAATTAAAAACAACAAAGCAAACATGAATTATTAATGGTAATAATGTGTACATGTTATCATTGATAATAATGCATATACATTATTAGTGGTAATAACAAGTACATGTTAATAGTGGTAATAATATGTACACATTATTAGTGGTAATAAAGTGAATGCTTTATCAACATAAATTCTAATAATGTGTATGCTTTATGGTGTAGTGAACTCATAAGTGGATAAAATGAAAAAGGGGGATGCATTATAAGGTGGGTGGTGGGAGGGGGATAAATGGAAAATTGTAATTTTAATTTATTCTAGTAAATATAAGAAATTAGGGGCACCCTACATCTGATAGAGTTGGTCTTACAACTACATGCCTTACGATGAAGAAGATAGTTTTTAAAAATCTAATCTGGTTAGTACTTAGGAATTTTTAGGGTATCAATATTGAACTTAGGTATTTGAAGGAATAGATTTTGAAATTGATTCCCATTTTTTGTAAATAATTATTTAGGTTTTATGCATTCCAGATTACTTCATGACATTTATAGGAGTCCTAGGTTTGTCAAAATTGAAGTTTACAAACCACTCACTTTGAACTCAATCCAAAGTGGTGTGATTAGTGTACCATAGGTAAAATTTATTAACTTCACACATCAAATGACCACTTTGTGTTAATTTCACTTGATCATCATCCCTCTCTCATCTTTAATCACTTCCTTCTCATCCCTCATAACCACTAATCACTCTATCCTTATTCCTCATTGACCCTCGCTATCCTTAATCATCTCTAATAACTCCCTCATTGTCCCTAATCACTCTCTCATTTACCCTCATCATCCTTTTTAACTCTATCCTTATCCCTAATAATTCATAATCACTCCATCCTCATCCCACATAGTCCTTAATCACTCCCTCATTGATTTTCACCATCCTTTATTATCCCTAATCACTCCATTATCTCTAATTACTCTCTCATTGGCTCTCACAATCCCTAGTCACTCATTCATCATCCATAATCATCCCTAATAACTTCCCCCT